>JBBPBO010001985.1:19569783-19679174 GCA_037974295.1 Cicer cuneatum
GGGGGGGGGCAAAATAAATAATTAAATAAATAATTTGTATACAATTAATTATAGGGTAACCGCTTTAACGGACGATGTAGGGTAATATTATTTTCTCTACTCGTAATGGACTCCCGAATCCATTTTTTGGTTCAAAAACTTTATTTTAGGTTTTATCTAATTTTCCCTTTTTTTTTTAAAAAATAAAATTGGATGCGACTCATTTTTTTGCGGACAAATGGGACGCGACAGCCGGTGACTCTGCTGGGGACTTCAAGAGTCAAGCCCAATGTAATTAATTGTATATAATTTTTTTATTATTTATATTTATATTACCCTTTTGTTTTATTTATTTTATTTTATTGTGAATATAATTATATGTGTCTATGTTAGTTTATTTTCATTATAACGATTTTTTTTATTTTTCTATACACTACTTTAACACGATTCATACACTTATGAGTGGGCTCTTTACCCGGGCTGAGTGTAACCTAAGATAAGTTAGAGACTGTGTAATGATAATCTTCTGGATGTACATCCTGTTTGGTTGTCATGAAAGTCTCACCTAGAGTTGACCTTTTCTAGAATATTTCCATTTTAATAGTTTACCTATTAATTGGTTTAATATTTTAGAATTGAGTTGTGTGCTCTAGGAACCGATTTAGAACTATAGAGCCGCACATAGTAAAGGTTCACATAAAAAATATAGAAAGAAAAGAATCGTGTAAATCACATGTATATACTTACCCTATGCCTTGTTCACTTCCGTCATGAGAAAAAGGGCGGCCTAATCCATTGTTGTTCGCCAATACTCTATCTTTGATTTGTCAAACATATTTTCCATGACATACATCAGTTAAGAACTAAAAGCAAAAAGGAATGGGCCAACATTTTGGCAAATCTCAATGACAGAACAATCCAGTGGTACTCTCGGAGTCAGGAAATAAATGAAGTAATTTGTAGATGCGGTGTCTTTGTCGATGTCCCCCTCATGGGAACTAAGGGGTGTATAAATTATAATCCCTATGTGGCATTGAGACAACTGGGTTATCCCTTGATGAAACCTCCGATGATGAATGTAACTAAATCTTTTGTCATTCGTGGACGAGACGTTAATGATGCTAGCCTACTAAGAAGAATACGTAAGTCTTGGGAAGATGTCTTTAGAAGAGGTCAAGAGTTAGGGCCTAGAAGTTGTGGTATAGGAGAGGAATATCATAATTGGGTGAAAAAGAGAGCATTAGAGATCAAGTTGGCTTTTCACAGCAACACCATTGCCCCCGAAGTAATAACAACAGAATCATTTTTCAGTATTGAAGATTTAGAGGCCGACTTAGCTCTAAAAGGACAAGAAATTGAAAAATTACAACAAGAATTGGAGAGGGCTCACCAGACTTCTAGAGACATGGAGTACAAGAATGCCCAACAATCCCTTATCCTTGAGAAAGTACAGAAAAGAGCAAGAGAGGAAGAAGAAAGCAAGGAGAGACTTGTACAGGAAGGAATGTTTTGGATGGATCGCTTCTCCAAACTAGTTTGTTTGACCAACTCTGCTATCAGAGATATTCCACAATTATTAAGAGCTGCTGATGGGATGGTTAATCCTTTCTCTACCCCTCAGGAAATTTCCATTTTCATTGAATAATGTAAAAGTTTAATCGAGCAAATGAAAAAATTGATTGCTCATTAAACTTTCAAATTTCCTATTTAGGTCTCTAATTTCGTTTTTTTTAATTCTGTTTGTTTTTTAATTTTATGGTAAAACTTGTATTATTATCTTTTTTTTTCTCAATGAATTAAAACTGGCCCCACTTTTGATCCCATGATTCTCTCTTTATTATTGGTTAAGATATTCACAAACAAGCAATAAATAGGTCTTTAACATTCATGCATAATTACATTTTCATACTTCATGTTGCATACTCATGCCATATTCTTTCACAGAAAAATAACACAACAAACAAAAAAACGGGTGCTACGACACCGTTATCGAACACGATCCCAGTCAAAAATCATGGATGAGCTAGAGAAAACATAAATAAGAGAAGACGTGAACCAGCTTAAAGGGCAAATGACCAAGATCTTGGAGATTCTACAAGCATTGGGAAATAGAAATGATGGGAATCCTTTGGTAGACGAAGGGGTGCCCCAAAACACTTTTGGGCACCCAACGGGCGTCATTCCACAGCTTCACACTAATTATCACAAAGGGAAGGTACAACAACTTCCACCTTATGGTCTGCCGCCAGGTTATACCCCACCAATAGACACTCATCCCCCTAGAAACAATCAGCTATTCGTGGCTACAAATTCACAACATAGTACTGGTGAGTTTCCTCAAGTGCAACCTTCACCCCTTACTTTGGGCTTTCCGGGCTCTTCGTCTCAAGGAAAAGCTACCGAAGCTACGCCGGTGACATTAAACATACATCATGAACCTCGACCGCTCGAGAGCCATCAATCCAAAGAAAAATTGCAAGTCTTGGAAGAACGCTTGAGAGTTATCGAAGGGGGAAACAATTACGGCTTTGATGCTTCAGACCTATGCCTCGTTTCGGATGTCATAATACCTCCGAAATTCAAATTGCTTGAATTCGACAAATACAAGGGAACTACATGCCCAAAGAACCATCTTATCATGTATTGTCGAAAGATGGGTTTTTGCGCTCATGACGAAAAACTGCTAATCCATTTCTTTCAAGACAGTTTAATAGGAGCTTCCCTAAGTTGGTATATGCACCTTGAGCGAGCTCATATCGGTTCTTGGAAAGATTTGGTAGATGCCTTTTTGAAGCAATACAAGTATAATCTCGACATGGCTCCTGATAGAATGCAACTCCAAAACATGACAAAACGAGATAATGAAACATTCAAGGAATATGCCTAACGATGGAGAGAGCTAGCTTCCCTGGTTGAACCCCCTTTATCTGAAAAAGAAATGGTTACCATGTTCATAAATACTCTTCAGCCTCCGTTTTATGATAAAATGATAGGGAGCGTCTCGTCAAATTTTTCAAATCTTGTCATCATAGGTGAAAGAGTAGAGATGGGATTGAAAAGCAGGAAGATTGCTTCTGCCTATCTCGGAGTAAATAATGCCAAGAAACCGCCCTTCAGTGCGAATAAGAAAAAGGAGGGAAAAAGCCATTTTGTGGCGTCAAACCCAACTATTCCTTCTTTCATGCATCGCCCCTATGCCGCTGCAACCTCACAAACCTTAAGTACCCTAAGTCAAAACATACAAGGGAATCAAGATTCCTATGAGAGTCAGGGAAGAAACTACCGTGGGAAGAAGTTTATACATTTTGATCCAATCCCTATGACTTATGCAGAATTATTACCGCATCTGGTAAAAAAATTCTATGGTTGCACTATGTCCAGGGAAACCTATGGAACTGCCTTACCCTAAAGGATATGACTCAAACGCCATATGCGATTACCACTCTGGAGCTATAGGACACTCGACTGAAAATTGTCTAGCTTTAAAATTTAAGGTGCACGATTTGCTTAAAGCTGGGTGGTTGAATTTTAAAGAAAACGAGCCTAGTGTGAAAAACAATCCCCTCCCTGGCCATGGTGGACCAATAGTGAATGCTATCGAAGAGAATCACCAATTCATATATAAGGTCGAGGAAATTAAGACCCCGATGGGAATGATTTTCTTTAAGTTATGCAAAGTTGGGTTAATCCGAGGAAATGCCGATGGGAAAGCAAGATGCAATTTCCACCTCAAGGAAGATCATTCCATAGAAGAATGCAATGAGTTCAAAAAAGAACTTCAAAAATTGATAAACGGGGGCACCGTTCAGATAGGTCGTTGGGAAAAGGATGACGATGTGATCGCAACCCAATCAGAAGAAAAACTTGGCACAACCATCCTAAAGCCATTGGTCATTCACTTCACTAAGGAGGAAACTATGAATGCCCCCAGTGATATGAGGACCTTAATAGTTCATGTACCAAACCCTTTTCCATATAAAGACACTAAAGCGGTACCTTGCAACTATAATGTAGAGGTGCACTTGGCTAAACAGAAGATTGAAGATGTTTCTAGCTCAAAAATCACCCCTTCACAAACATTTAAGGGATACGAGGGATGACAAGAAGCGGTCGGATATACTCCCTGAAGACATCACAAAGAGAAATAATAGTGACGTCCGAGAATGCATACAATGATAAAGGGAAAAATAATGTAATTGTAACAAAAAAAGTTGAAAAGGAGAAAGTAGAAAATAAGAAAGAGGTTTCTAATGAAGAAGCTCGTGAATTTCTCAAAAGCATCCAACTGAGCGAATACAAAATAGTCGACCAACTTAATCGTACTCCCGCAAGGATTTCATTGTTGTCCCTACTAATGAATTCTGAGTCTAACCGGAAGCTATTAATGAAAATACTAAATGAGGCCCATGTCACTCACGACATCACCTTGGACAAATTTGGAGGCATCATAAATAACATCACTGCCAACAACCACCTAACCTTCACAGATGATGAGCTGCCAATTGAAGGAAGAGGGCATAATAAAGCACTACACATATCAGTAATGTGCCTCGATCATATGATATCTAGGGTCCTCATTGACAATGGCTCCTCGCTGAATGTCATACCAAAATCAACGTTAGAAAAACTACCTTGTGATGGTACATATATGAGACCAAGCCCCATGGTGGTTAGGGCTTTCGATGGGGGTCGCAGAGAAGTGATGGGAGAGATCGAACTCCCAGTTGAAATAGGCCCGGTCACATTTGAAATCACATTTCACGTGATGGATATCGTACCCGCATATAGCTGCTTGTTAGGAAGACCATGGATCCATTCTGTCGGCGTAGTGCCATCAACCTTACATCAAAAGCTGAAGTATATGGTAAATGATCAATTGGCAATCATGTCAGGAGAAGAAGACTTGTTGGTGAGTAAGTTTTCCACCACACCTTATGTTGAGACGACAGAAGAAGTCTTAGAGACGGCATTTCAAACACTAGAAATTGTGGACACCGCTTACGTCGAGACAACACATGTAGAACCACATATGTCAAACACTGCTATTATGGTGGCTAAATTCATGTTGAGTAGAGGACACCATTCATGGCACGGTTTGGGGAAAGATGAAGAAGGACTCAAAGAACTGGTGGAACTTCCTAGGAATAGGGATAAGTGGGGTTTAGGCCACAAACCTACTAGAGCTGACAAACAAAGATTGGTCAAAGAGAAAAAATAAAGGAGATTAGCTCGAATTGAGAATCAAGAGCCCAGAACCGAAAGGATTCCCATCTATGACATCCAACAGAGTTCCCAAAGGGCAAGATCAACAAGGGAGAACCATATTGCAGCAGCAGGAGATGATATTTCCGTTGATGACGCTTATTGGATTCATCCGTGTGGTGTAGGAGAAGAAATCAAGAATTGGAAAATAGTCAAGTTGCCTATAATATTTAATACAATTCCCATGTAATTCTAAAAGGATTGTTACTCTTATATGATCTTTAAAATGTTTCATTATATTTAGGATGGACACAATTTTGTTTTCTAAGTACTTTGAATTTCAATAAATACATCTTCATTTTGTTTTCTTATTGTTCTTTCTTGTTGTTCTCAAATTTTTAAATTCATTCCCCAAAAATGTTCATTTTTCTTATCCTAGCGTTGAACCATGCAGATTTGGAATAGTTCATTCACAGATGACTATACTAAGATCGCGCCACATAAGTTTGACCATCTTGTTAGTCAGACAGAAAAAAGATAATGGAAAAGATTATGAACTTCCTCTAGAATTGTTAAGAGCGGTAGAACAGGAAGCCAATGGTATCATGCCTCATGAGGAACCAATAGAAATGATTAATCTAGGGACAAAAGAAAGGAAGAAAGAAATTAAAGTCGGCACCATCTTAAAAAAAGAAATGTATCACGAACTAATCCAACTCCTACATGAATACAAAGATGTTTTTGGTTGGTCATATTAGGATATGCCTGGATTAGATACTAGCATAGTAGAGCATAAATTACCCTTAAAACCTGATTTCCCTCCAGTCAAACAAAAATTAAGGAGAATGAAGCCTGATATGTCATTAAAAATCAGGGAAGAAATAATAAAACAATTTGATGCAGGATTCCTCGTTGTGGCAAATTATCCCCAATGGATAGCCAATATCGTACCAGTACCGAAAAAGGATGGCAAAGTGAGAATATGTGTCGACTATAGGGACCTTTACAAAGCAAGCCCTAAAGATGATTTCCCGTTACCTCACATCGATATTCTGGTTGACAATACAGCTCATCATTCACTCTTCTCTTTTATGGATGGTTTCTCTGGGTATAATCAAATTAAGATGGCAGTCGAAGATATGGAAAAAACAACTTTCATCACCCCTTGGGGAACATTTTGTTACAAAGTAATGCCTTTTGGTATGAAAAATGCTAGGGCGACCTACCAAAGAGCTATGGTAACCCTGTTCCATGACATGATACATAAAGAGGTAGAAGTATGTGTAGATGACATGATTGGTAAGTCACAAACAGAAGAAAAACATGTTGTTGATTTAAAGAAACTCTTCAAAAGACTTAGAAAGTTTAAGTTAAAGCTTAATCCCGCCAAGTGTGTAAGAACAGATGTTGCACCTAAGAGGGGGGTGAATTAGGTGATAGACAATTTTGTATTTTTAGAGTTTTGGAGATTGTTTAAGTGAATGTTTTAAGTTTGTTTAATCTTGCTGTGTTAGTGAATGAAAGCTGTAAATGACAGAAGGTAAAAACACACAGTGATTTATCCTGGTTCCCCTTACAACCAAGGGTACATCCAGTCCTCTTGCACCCCACAAGAGATTTTCCAATATCTGTTAGAATAAGTACAAGTCTAACCCTAAGACTTCAATTACAAATTCCTAACACTCTACCTAAGATAGCACACCACTATCTTAGTTTACAACACTTGAAGAAAATACACCACTTTCTTCAAACAATAACTTTAATGATTTTTACAACAATGTTCTTAATTAAGAACAACAGGATATAACAGTTTGTGCAAGGATACCAATCCAAAATACTTTCAAGTACAATGGAGAACCTTTCTCAATGATATGAAAATGTAGAGCATGTACTTGAAGTATGAAAATATAACTTTGAAAAGATCACAAAATATTTCAGAAAGTTGTTCAAAGTTCGTGGTAGGATTGATTAGTTTAAAACTGAAGTTTTGAAGTATTTATATTCCAAGGTAACACTTCAGATCAATGGCAATGATTCCCAAACGTTTTGATGAACTTGTGCAATGTTTCAAAACTGAAAAGTTGCATTGTTTCGAAGTTGTATTCGATTACAGTCTTAGTGTATTCGAATACACTTCTATAACGTTCTGTTTGTATTTGAAATTTGAATGTTGTAGTCGAATACAATATCTTGTAGTCGACTACAAGTACGGGATTTTTGCCACTGACTTGAGTTGTATTCGAATACACAAAGCTGTAGTCGAATACAAATGTTTAAAAATAGCTACTGACTTGAGTTGTATTCGATTACACAAAGTTGTAGTCGAATACAAATGTTTAAAATTAGCTACTAACTTGCAATCTGTATTCGACTACGACACTTCGTATTCGAATACAAATCTTCAGTTTTAGCTTCTGATTTATAGTCTGTATTCGACTACGATACTTTGTATTCGAATACAGATTTCCAGTTTTGTAAGAACTTTATTTTCAAACAAGCAAATGTTATTAAATATTTTCATAAAATATTTTAATGCATATGCTATCAGAAGGTTCTCATAATATTGTACTTAAACTGTATTTTGATTTAATATCAAATGCTTTTACCTAAATATAAATTTGAAAGATAAGTTGCTTAAAATCCTTTTTCTTTTTGATCAAGGATCTTTTTGTCTTCATCAAAAATGTAGATCTTTAATTTTCATTCTCCCCCTTTTTGATGATGACAAAAATCTTGTTGCTTGGATTTCAAATGTCTTGATTTCTCCCCCTAGATGTGTGCTTACTCCCCCTTGATAAATGTTTTTCTCCTTCTCAAGTGTTGGAGGATCTATTCAACATAATTAGCAACAACAATATATATACACTTTTTCTCCCCCTTTTGACATTATCAAAAAGGAAGAGGATATCACATAGCAAACAAGATATGCACAAATGTATCAAATAAACAGAGGCAACACATGATATTTGGAAGAAAACAACTTAATTAACGATGTTCAAAATTACAATTAAAATAAACTGAAGAGTTTTTAAAACAGGGAGAGTCAAACAGTAGTAGAAACAAATAACAAAAACTTCAAATAGCCAAATTTAATCATCTGATTTTGGTGGAATATGTAAATGGTCAATTTTATCGGACAGGTCACTAAGTTCTTGATGAAAGAATGTATGTTGTGTATTGATGGTGTCTTCAAGATCTTGGAATTTGTGGTTAAAGGAAGCAGTCATGTTGGAATTGATCTGTGACAAAGGATTGAATGAAGTTAGGTTTGTCCATCATCATTCTGTTTGTGATGATGTCTTCAGTATATGTTATGTTGTCTGGTTCTGGTGTTACTGCTGTTGCTGCTTCTGGTGCATCTTCTGATGCTACTTCTGGTGCTACTGCTGGGCCTGTTGTTGGTTCTGCTTCTTCTGCATTCTCATCTTGGGCAGTTGATGAACTTTGTCCAAGATCACCCTTATGGACATAAGTTTGATGTGATTCACTCCAAACTATTTTCATACTGGGCAAAACACTTAAGTCCAGCAGATTCTCTTTGGTGGTTTGGTACAACACCTCGCCTGAGAAATCAACCTTAAAATGATCAAGAATTCTTGTGACTTCTCTTGCATAGGGTAAAGCTATATAATCTTTTGAAGCATATAGAACTGAACGAACAAAGTATGCCCAATTTAAATCAGCCCCTTCTATCATAAAGATCATAACTTGAAGTTCAAATTCGGAGATCTGTGAGTAGTTCCCTGCTTTTGGTATCAATATATAACTTAAGAAATAATGTAGTAATCTATTGTCAACAGTCATATTACCAACACCATATCTTTGTCTAGCATATTCCGAACCAGATTGTGTGTGTTTTCTTTCCATAATGTCTTTGTCAAAACGACACAATGAAATATAAGCATCATATTTAGTAGTGTTTACCCATTCACATAGATGTCCTAGACACATCTTCTGACTTTCACAAGGTATGTGCGAATTTCCCCAATAAGTTTAGTGTCTAAATTGATAACCTTTCCTTTAACTTTAGACACTAATCTATTCCCATCCTTTTCTAGATTACAGAAGAAAACCCTAACTAGGTCAGGATAAATGGGACCATTGTATCCAATAAATTCTTCCAATTTTTTGAGCCTTCAGCAACTCAGGAAATTTAAACTTAGAAAAGGAGTCAAGCGTACCAATTTTGGGGGTTACCAGCTTTTTGTCAGAGAAGTGTGTTCTGAATCTGTCCAATTCTTCTGGGAAATGAAGTAATCTGGATAGGTCAGCCATGTTGTCGTTTCTTCATTTCTTTGAAGGACCCACAGAAGCAACCTTGGTTCTTGGTCCTCTTTTGCGTGCATCCATTTTTGAGAATATGAAGTTTACGGTGTTTTGGGGAATTTAGGGTTTTGATTTTGATTTCACAGTAATCTCAGATGCAATGGATGATGAGGGCAAGGTTTAGATATGACTGTATGAAGGTTTAGGGATAGGTTTGGATGAAGATTTTGAAGAGAAGAAATCAGAGACTTTGATTGTAATCGGCTACCAGTTTTTGTATTCGTAACCTAAAACTATTAACAATCCCTTTTATATATAAAAAAAAATTGAATCTGTATTCGACTACAAACTTGGTGTATTCGAATACAGATTTTTCTGGGAACGTGTATTCGACTACAACCTGTCTGTATTCGAATTCGACAGTAAAAATTTTGTTTCAAAGTGAAATTTTTAACAATAAACAGACCAAAAAATATTTTAAACATGTAGCAAAACATACATAGATGTCAAAGAATAAAATATCAAGTAAAAGAAGATGAAAAATTTAAAATTAAAACTGTTATGACTTACAAAGCTTTCAAACCTTTTTGAGATCATTCTCATTTAGAATGCTTAGTTCGTTCTGGATATTGTACAATGAATCTTTAGGTAATGGCTTTGTAAACATATCCGTTATCTGAGTACCACATTTTTTGAGGTTCTTGTGTGTATTCCTACAAAACAAGTTTATAGTTTTATTTGGTACCCAGAGTGCTTTGGGTCCTTGAATGTTAGTACCTTTCTTGACCCACACATAATGCCCTTGTGGAACACCAATGTTCCTAAAGTAACAAGCATTAGGTGTGTGACCATTAAGACCACAATAAAGACATTTTGGACTTGTTTTAGGAAAGCAAGGTTTCTTTTGAATAATATTTTTCTTAGAACAAAGATGATTCTTTTGAACAGCGATTACTTTCTTATTTTTAGATTGGTTACTTGCTTTTACAAAGACAGTTTTACCAATACTTGGTTTATCAAATTTTGAGTAACCAAGTCCACTTTTGTCATTTGAATATCTCTGCCTGCTAAGTATATTTTCCAATCCAAATTCTCCCTATTCGTACCTTTCTATAACTCTATTCATTTGGAAAATTTTAAAAGAAAGTGAATCACATTTAATGCATGTAGAAATCTGTTTTTGTTTTTCAGAATTTTGTTCCATAGTGTCAATCTTTTCATTTAGGGATAAAATCTGTTTCTTTTGATTTGACACTACTTTGTATAGATTTTTACATTCATTAAGTAGTTCTTTAATGGCTTTGTTGTGTATCATTATCTTCAACACAAGAATCATCATTATCATAACAAATAGTATTACTACTAACCTCTTCTTCATTATCAAAATGATGAGATGCCATCAAAGCAACATTAGCGCATTCGTCATTATCTGAATTTGATGAAGAACTTACTTCATTATCTTCCCACGCTATGTATGCCTTTTTTAGCTCTTTCCTTTTGTTAGCATTTTTCTTGATAAGGTTAGGACATTCTACTTTCATATGTCCTTCCTTCCCACATTCAAAGCAAGTGACATTCTAATTTGTAGTGAAGACATCTTTCTTCCTAAAGGTTTTCTTCTTCTTAAATGTTTTATCGTTTTGAAGAAACTTACCGAACTTTTTAACCAGGGAAGTGATGTTTTCAACTTCATCTGAATCTTCTTTATTTATCATTTCTTTTGATTCTATTTTCAAGGCTATATTCTTTGTTTTCTTTTCTGAATTCTCATTCTTTTCCAATCTTTCTAATTCTATTTCATGTTCTTGTAACTTTCCAAAAAGTGCTGAGAGTGACATTTTTGACAAACTTTTCTTTTCAGAAATTGCTGTAACTTTGGGCTGCCATGCTCTAGTTAATGATCTTAGAACCATTAGGTTCAATTCATCATTAGTAAAGTTTTTGCCAAGTGCTGTTAAGTGATTTGTTAGGTGAGCAAAACGTTTCTGCATGTCCAGGATTGCTTCTCTTGGTTGCATTCTAAACATTTCGTATTCTTGAGATAAAGTGTTCAGTTTTGAACGTTTTACCTCAATTGTTCCTTCATGGGTTACTTCCAAAGTATCCCATATCTCTTTTGGTATTTTGCAGTGGGATATGCGAAAGAATTCATCTATACCCAATGCTGATTGTAACATATTTTTTGTTTTCTTATCAAACAGTACTTTTCTCTTTTCATCATCTGTCCATGAGGCTTTTATTTTTATTTCCTCTTTATTGTTGATAACTGTTGTTGGAACATATGGACCGTTTTCTACTGCCTCCCATATGTCATCTCCTTGAGCCTCAAGGTATGCTTGCATACGTATTTTCCAGAAATCATAATGTTCACCGGCAAAGCAGGGTGGTTTGTTACTGCTACCACCATCTCTAAAAACAAGTTGTGCGAAAGCCATGAATCTAGGAGCAAATTACCAAAAACCTATTTTGATACCAATTGTCAGAACAGAGTTGCACCTAAGAGGGGGGTGAATTAGGTGATAGACAATTTTTGTGTTTTTAGAGTTTTGGAGATTGTTTAAGTGACTGTTTTAAGTTTGTTTAATCTTGTTGTGTTAGTGAATGAAAGCTGTAAATGACAGAAGGTAAAAACACACAGTGATTTATCCTGGTTCCCCTTACAACCAAGGGTACATCCAGTCCTCTTGCACCCCACAAGAGATTTTCCAATATCTGTTAGAATAAGTACAAGTCTAACCCTAAGACTTCAATTACAAATTCCTAACACTCTACCTAAGATAGCACACCACTATCTTAGTTTACAACACTTGAAGAAAATACACCACTTTCTTCAAACAATAACTTTAATGATTTTTACAACAATGTTCTTAATTAAGAACAACAGGATATAACAGTTTGTGCAAGGATACCAATCCAAAATACTTTCAAGTACAATAGAGAACCTTTCTCAATGATATGAAAATGTAGAGCATGTACTTGAAGTATGAAAATATAACTTTGAAAAGATCACAAAATATTTCAGAAAGTTGTTCAAAGTTCATGGTAGGATTGATTAGTTTAAAACTGAAGTTTTGAAGTATTTATATTCCAAGGTAACACTTCAGATCAATGGCAATGATTCCCAAATGTTTTGATGAACTTGTGCAATGTTTCAAAACTGAAAAGTTGCATTGTTTTGAAGTTGTATTCGAATACAATCTAGTGTATTCGAATACACTTCTATAACGTTTTGTTTGTATTTGAAATTTGAATGTTGTAGTCGAATACAATATCTTGTAGTCGACTACAAGTACGGGATTTTTGCCACTGACTTGAAGAGTTGTATTCGAATACACAAAGCTGTAGTCGAATACAAATGTTTAAAAATAGCTACTGACTTGAGTTGTATTCGATTACACAAAGTTGTAGTCGAATACAAATGTTTAAAATTAGCTACTGACTTGCAATCTGTATTCGACGACGACACTTCGTATTCGAATACAGATCTTCAGTTTTAGCTTCTGATTTATAGTCTGTATTCGACTACGATACTTTGTATTCGAATACAGATTTCCATTTTTGTAAGAACTTTATTTTCAAACAAGCAAATGTTATTGAATATTTTCATAAAATATTTTAATGCATATGCTGTCAGAAGGTTCTCATAATATTGTACTTAAACTGTATTTTGATTTAATATCAAATGCTTTTACCTAAATATAAATTTGAAAGATAAGTTGCTTAAAATCCTTTTTCTTTTTTATCAAGGATCTTTTTGTCTTCAAAAAGAAACTCTTCAAGATGTTGTTGATTTAAAGAAATTCTTCAAAAGACTTAGAAAGTTTAAGTTAAAGCTTAATCCCGCCAAGTGTACTTTCGGCGTGAGGTCAAGGAAATTATTGGGATTTGTGGTTAGTCAGAAAGGAATAGAGTTCGACCCTGATAAGATTCGGGCCATTTCAGAAATGCCTCCCCCGAGTACAGAAAGGGAAGTTCATGCTTTTCTTGGGAGACTAAATTACATTTCAAGATTCATATCACAACTAACTGCCACTTGTGAACCGATCTTTAAACTTTTATGGAAAAATCAAACCATAGTGTGGAACGAAGAATGCCAAAATGCATTTGAGAAAATCCAACAGTATTTGCAGAAGCCTCCAATTCTAGTCCCCCCAGTTCCGGGCCGACCCTTGATTATGTATCTTACAGTCCTCGACGGGTCCATGGGATGTGTGTTAGGGCAACACGATGAAACAGGAAAAAAGGAGCACACCATTGAAACGAGATATACAATGTTAGAACGTACTTAGCCTGGGCGGCCCATCGCTTAAGGCAATATATGCTTTGTCATACGACTTGCTTGATATCTAAGATGGATCCAATCAAGTACATTTTTGAAAAGCCTGTTCTCACAGGGCGAATTGCTCGCTGGCAGGTGATGTTATCAGAATATGATATTACCTATGTTACTCAAAAATCCATCAAAGGGAGGGCCTTGGCAGATTATCTGGCTAATCAACCTGTTGATGACTATCAATCAATGCAATGTGAATTCCATGTTGAAGGTATCATGGTTTTGTTTGAAGAGTGCGATAATGGGAAATGGACCCTGTTGTTCGATGGGGCTTCAAACATAATGGGGCATGGGATTAGGGTCGTTTTAATATCTCCCAAAAAAAGGTTCATGCCTATCACAGCACGCTTGTGTTTTGATTGTACCAATAATATTGCAGAATACGAGGCTTGTGCCATGGGAATTTTGGCTGCTTTGGAATCAAAAGCAAGAGTACTGGAAGTATATGGAGATTCAGCTTTAGTCATTAATTAGCTTAACCAAGAATGGGAAACTCGAGATAAGAAGCTAATACCTTACATTACATACATAAAGGAATTGTCTTTACAATTTGACAAAATAACCTTTCACCGTATCCCTCGAGAAAACAATCAATTGGCGGATGCTTTGGCTACTTTATCCTCGATGTTCCAAATAAGTCAAAACGATGAAATCCCATCCATTAAAATGGAGAGTCGAGATCATCCTGCCTACTGCCACGTAATGGAAGAAAAAACCGACGGGAAACCTTGGTATCACGACATCAAACATTATCTTATAAATAGAGAATATGCTCTTAGAATATCGGAGAATGAGAAAAGAACTCTAAGACGGTTAACCGCGAGCTTTTTCTTGAACGAAAATATTTTGTATAAAAGGAATCATGATATGGTACTCCTCAGATGCGTCGATGTCGATGAGGCAAAAGAAATTCTACAAGATGTCCACGATGGCTCTTATGGGATCCATATGAACGGACATGCCATGTCTAGAAATATTCTTCGGGCCGGGTATTACTGGCTCACACTAGAGAAAGATTGTTTTAATTATGTAAAGAAATGCCATAAGTGTCAAATATATGCTGACAATATCCACGCCCCACCAATGCCCTGAACACCCTTATAGCGCCCTGGCCGTTCTCAATGTGGGGCATAGACGTCATCGGAATGATCGAACCGAAAGCGTCAAATGGACATCGCTTCATCTTGGTGGCAATCGATTACTTTACCAAATGGGTAGAGGCTGCTTCGTACGCCAACGTAACCAAAAATGTGGTGGTCAAATTCATAAAAAGGGAGTTAATATGCCGTTATGGCCTACCAAGCAAGATCATTACTGACAATGCCACAAATCTGAATAACAAAATGATGGATGAATTGTGTGCCACCTTTAAAATTCAACACCACAACTCATCCCCGTACAGACCGAAAACGAATGGCGCAGTTGAAGAAGCAAATAAAAACATCAAAAAAATTATTCAGAAAATGGTTGTAACATATAAAGATTGGCATGAGATGTTGCCATTTGCACTACACGGGTATCGTACTTCGATACGCACTTCAACTGGGGCAACCGCTTTTTCCCTAGTATATGGGATGGAGGCTGAGCTACCTATTGAAGTAGAAATCCCTTCGCTAAGAGTATTAATGGAAGCCAAACTAGAGGTGTCAGAATGGGTGCAAACCCGTTTCGATCAATTGAATTTAATTGAAGAAAAAAGGCTGGTGGCCTTATGCCATGGTCAATTATACCAGAAAAGACTAAAAAGAGCGTACGAGAAAAAAGTGCTTCCTCGAGAATTCCGGGAAAGAGACTTGGTGCTAAAAAAGATCTTACCCATTCAAAAGGATTACCGTGGGAAATGGACCCGTAACTATGAGAGCCCATATGTCATAAAGAAAGCTTTCTTAGGTGGAGCTTTGATCCTCACGAATATGGACAGAAAAGATCTAGTCCTCCTTGTCAACTCAGACGTTGTACAAAAGTATTATACTTGAATAAAATACCCCTAGGTTGAAAACCTGAAAGGGAAAGCTAGGCACAAGTTAGGGTACAAAAAAATAATAATAAAATATCCGCTATGTTGAAAACCTGAAAGGGCAACCTAGGCAAAATTTAGGGTACAAAAAAATAATAATAAAATACCCGTTAGGTTGAAAACCTAAAAGGGAAACCTAGGCAAAAATTAGGGTACAAATAATAATAATAATAATAATAATAATAGAATACTCGCTAGGTTGAAAACTTGAAAGGGCAACCTAGGCAAAAATTAGGGTACAAAAAAAATAATAATCACATACCCGCTAGGTTGAAACTCTGAAAGGGCAACCTAGGCAAAAATTAGGGTACAAAAATAGAATATATACCTGATGATTTGAAAATCTGAAAAGGAAATCTAGGAGAAGAAGAAAAACAACAACAACAACAGCAACAACAAAAACAAAGAATACAAGATCAACAATATGGATCGAACTATGGCACGAGAAGTTAGTACAATCTACCTTTGAATTACTAGTAACCAAGTCAGGTCTTCCACCTATTCTTTTGTTTTATCTTATGTATATTCTTTTTTATGACGAATATTGAACCTCAATATATTGATATATACTTTTATTATCTTTGTAATTTAACCCTCTATCCCAAATGCATCTTATGGTTATCATATACTAGAAAGTAAAACATATCCCATACCTCGATATAATGAATTGCGATAAAGTCATAGTAGAGTTTTTTTTTAGGGTACAAGACATACGACAACATGAGATCTAGCTCAAGATCAAAACAAAAATTCTTCTTCAAAAAAAAATAAAAGAGAGAAGACAAAAGAGAAATCAAAGATATCAAGTTCAAGAAAAATGTATAAGTGCTCTTCTCATCCATGATTTGAATGATCATGTCCAATAAAAATAATAATAAAAACAAACATATTCATTCAGTTATTCATTCATTCATTCATGACATTTCATAAATTTAAAGCCGAGAAAACAACCCGCATGTTAAAGCCGGGAAAACGACTCGCACCCAAAGCCGAGAAAATGACCCGCATGTTGAAGCCGAGAAAATGACTCGCACCCAAAGCTGAGAAAACGACCCGCATGTTAAATCTGGGAAAATGACTCGCACCCAAAGCCGAGGAAACAACCCGCATGTTAAAGCCGAGAAAACGACTCGCACCCAAAGCCGAGAAAACGACCCGCATATTGAAGCCGGGAACACGACTCGCACCCAAAGCCGAGAAAACGACCCGCATGTTGAAGCCAGGAAAACGACTCGCACCCAAAGCCGAGAAAACGACCTGTATGTTGAAGCCGAGAAAACGAATTGCACCACAAAGCCGAGAAAATGACACGCATGTTGAAGCCAAGAAAACGACTTTTGCCTATGATTTCTTCCTCTGATTTCTGCCTGTGTTTTCTTCCTCTGATTTCTACTCTCTAATGGTATCATCTGATTCCTGCATGAAATTTCTGCCTCTGATGATATCCTCTGATTTCTGCGTGTGATTTCTCTCTCTGATTTCTCCTTGTGATTTTTTTCTCTAATTTCTGCCCTTTTATGGTATCCTCTGATTTCTGCATGTAATTTCTACCTCTGATTATATCCTCTGATTTCTAGGTGTGATGATATCCTCTGATTTCTGCCTCTGATGGTATCCTGTGATGATAAGTTATGATGTTTTCCTTTGATTTGTGCCTCTGATTTTCTCCCTCTGATTTTTGCGTGTGATTTCTGCCTCTGATTTCTTCCTCTGATTCTGCCTCTGGTATCCTGTGATGATATGTTCTTATGGTATCCTCTGATTTTTGCGTATGATTTCTCCGTGTGATTTATTCCTCTGATGGTATCCTCTGATTTCTATGTGATTTTCTGCCTCTGATTATATCCTCTTATTTCGCATGTGATTTCTTCCTCTAATGCTATCCTCTGATTCTGCCTCTGGTATCCTGTGATGATATGTTCTGATGTCATCCTCTGATTTTTGCGTGTGATTTCGTCCTCTGCTTTCTGCATGTGATTTCTGCCTCTAATTTATGCGTGTGATGGTATCCTCTTATTTCTCCCTTTGATTTCAGCGTGTGATTTCTGCCTCTGATGGTATCCTCTGATTCTGCCTCTGGTATCCTGTGATGATATGTTCTGATGGTATCCTTTGATTTGTGCCTCTGATTTCTGCATGTGATTATATCCTTTTATTTCTGCACGTGATTTCTGCGTGTGATTTATTTCTCTGATGGTATCTTCTGATTTCTGATTCTGATGGTATCCTGGGATGATATTGAAGGTGCAAACACAAGAATATGGGTTGAATGGTGTTTGACTAACTTGAATACTTTTTCTGTTTTGGCAGTTTTAAACCAAAACTTGATGTATGAATAAAACAGAGTTAGCAGTGGATATAAAGTAAAAATAAAAACACATAATTTTATACTGGTTCACCGTTAACGAGGCTACGTCCAGTCCCTTCACCTTGAAGGATTTCACTAATTCAAAACCTTGAATTACAACAGTTCCACTGACCCTCCAAGTCAGTCTGCTCAAACAGTCTAACAATCCTAGACTCTTGAGGAATACAACACCTTGACTTCCTAAGTCAAGTATTCTCCTACCAATCTGACAACCCCAGATTGTAGAAGGAATTACAACGCCTTGAATCTAATTCTCAAGTAATCTGCTACCCCTTCTAACTCCCTCAGATTGTAGACTCTACTTCAACAACTTAGATCTAACACAAAATAACACGAGTGCTTGCTTCTGGAAAGCTGGAACTCACAATTCACCTCACTGAAAACTCGAGTGTTTGCTTTTGGAAGTGTATGACTCTTTTGTGATTTTCGATGCTAAGTATTCTGTCTTGAGCCTCCTTTTATAGATGCAGATTAGGGTATCTTCCAAGCTTAATTTCGAGCTGTATCTTGCCAGATACTCTTGCAAAAATACTTTGACCAATCGGGCTTCACTTAAATAAAAAAACACATCTTTTTATGCTCCAGATTGCCTTTCAAAAATAACTTTGACCAATTCTGACTTTAATTAATTCTGGAACAAATCTTTCTTCCCGCCAATATCTTCTGAATTCCACAAGACTTCAATTTATATTTGTATCAAATCCTTTTTAATACTTTGATTAAATTTAATCAAATCTCATCCGACTATCATCATGATTAAATCTGAACCCTTTGATCTTCTGCTCTCGTCCACATCTGGACCATACTAAGTGATCTGCTGTGATCCTCTGATTTCAGCCAACCATGGACCACACTTTCCGATCTTCTGATCTCGGCCAACACTGGGCCATATACTTAAATCTTGACGGGATCTGAACCTTTTCCCTCTGATCTGGACCAATTTTGAACTGGGTCTGGATTGAACTGAAATTAAACATCAAAATCCTAAGTACTTAGAACCAACTTGGTTCCAACAAATATGTTCTGATGTTATCCTCTGATTTGTGCCTCTGATTTCTGCGTGTGATTTATATCCTTTGATTTCTGCCTCTTATGATATCCTCCCTAAACCTAATTCCCAAACTCCATAATATTCATCAAATTCCACACGAATATCATCACATGCATTGTTATGTTCAATGGCAGTGTTCTTGTTAGGAAGAAGACAAACATTAATTTAATGGCTGTTGATTTTAAGAGTCTGGTGAAGTTGTTACGTTTCTTTGGTGAGACTTTAATATCTTAGAAATCAAAACATCAACTTACTATTTCCTGGTCTTCTGTAGAAACAGAGCATAGAGTATTGGTTGTTATTACTTCAGAGTTACTTTGCTTGAAACAACTCCAACACAATTTTGAAGTTTTTGTAAACTCCCACAATGGTGTATAGTGATAGCATTTCAGCCATTCATTTTGCTAAAAGTCCAACAATACATGAAAGGTTGAAACATATTGACATAGATTGTCATTTGGTCTATGATGTGAATTCCACCTTCCTGAAGATAACTCATGTGCCAACAAACCATCAAGTGGTTGATCGTCTACCACATATAATTTTTCAAAAAGTTATGTTCAATTTGAGTCTGCAGAATATTTACCATATTACTTGAGGAGAAATATTACTACGAAGAGAGACCTCTATTTGTATTAAGTTTTAGTTAGTTTCTAACTCCCAGTGAGTTAGTTTGTTAGTTATTTGGAGTTTTTACTCTTTTTGTTACAAGTTTCAGTTAGTTTTTCCTTTTATATAATATCACACTTTGTACCATTGCTTGCTAACATGAAATTTATATATTCCCTCTATATCTTATTTTCCTTAACATATCACATGGAGATCAACCTTAAATTATCAATACACCACTAGTAATATATTGTTAATTACTCAAATTTCAACTTTGGATTAATAATCAATTGAGTCATAGAAAACTATTGAATAATCTATGTTTTCATGGAAATAAGATGGTAAAATAGCAAAACTATTTTATTGAAACCATATGGTAGCCATTTTGCAAGAAGGTTGAAGTTACATGTATATAGGAAGATCATTAATTTTGATCCCTTATACTTTATGTTAACATTAACATAGGTAATTTTGTTAAGGAAATGGCCTTTGATTGTTACAATACAAGTTATCACCAGGGTTGACTCTCAATAAATCACAATACCTTCTATAGAACCCAACCCGATCATCGACCCGATCATCCTGACCATGTCCACACTCAACCCCGCCGTTGATTATGTTGGTAATCACGCCGTATCCGGGAACACGCCCTGCTGACCTGTCATCATTAGATGGCATCCATTTTCCAGTAATCACATCATGGCTTGATGGCTTGTTTGCCTGTGAGGTCATCCAAAACCATATGGCTGTCTTGAATGACACGGTTGGGTTTGTGGACACTAAATCGGGATTGTTTATCAAATCTTCATTAATCCCTTTACTCGCTAGACCATAATTGTAGTTACTGTACGAGAAAGTGTCAAATCAACACCTCATTAGTCTACTAAACACTATAATACTGTAATCAAATTAAATTGGAATTTAAATTGTCACAATATTCATAATTTTAGAAATGAATCAGTCGAACAGAGTCGACCAACAATTAGTAAATTGGTGACTTAATAATTTTTTAATTGATAAAAATGATGAAAAGGGTGTCATGTGACTCATGTCATCTAAGGTTAATTAATTAACAAAAGAAAATGGTTTGATTGATTTTAAAATGGATTTAGGAAGAGGGTGAAAGTGGAAGCTTACTGAGTGAGTTGGATAGGTCCTCTGCCATAGTAAGCTTTACCAGGAGGACATGGCCAATCTTTTGATGTACAATAGTTTCCCTGGCTATTGCGTTCATTCACAAAACAATAACCCCACGCGTATGGACCGTCTGGGGCACTTGGCCACCCTCCTCCTCCTAAACCATTCATTTCACACTGAGTCATCTATTTAATTCGTTTACTAAATTATTCATATCAATCATTCATGATATAGTAACTATTACTACGGTTAATATAAAGTGAACAAATATGTATATAATATTAATTAAAAGATACATTTATTATTATTAATATTAATTTTTTAATTATTAAAAATTTAAATTTTTATTTTAATTTCTATTCAAAATTTAATATTTTTTAATTGATTTATAAGTTGATATATATCACTTTTTATAAATTATTTTCGAACTCTATCACTAATTTATGTGTGTGATTTAAATTTTTGGTAATAATATTAAATTAATTATTTAAACAAACAATTAAAAATAGAGAACCTGTGGTTTCATGAGAAGTTTGAGCAAAGAAAGCAGCAAGTTCCCTCTTACGCGTGGTATCATCACCAGTTGTACCAAATCCATTAAAAAATTGAGCAGCAGCAATGAAAGCATCGTAAGTATAAAATCCATGTCCAGCACACCGTCCATCATTTCGATATTTAAGCATTTGTTCAAACAGAGAAGAAGGAACAAGCCTTCCAACATCTCCACCACCACCGCCACCGGTACTAGGTGGTATTGGTGTTGGTGTTGATGAAGATTTACATTGGCTTTGACAACCTTGTCCACAATAGGGATCAGTTGTACCACAATAACCATGTTGGCTGCAACATAACCCATTTGGACACACAGCTCCACCAGCTTGTCGACCACATTGCTCTGCTTTGGCAACAAGAATGAAAGGGAGTAAACATAGTATTAAACAAGACAATTTTGTGTTTCCCATCTTTGATGAATGGAGTCGGTTTAGTGTGTGACATATTGAGGAAGATGTTTATTTATAGACGGAAATGATCCTTTTTGGGTCATGCAAGTGTCTAACACTTGTTAAAAAAATCAAAATTGGAAATTTTTGAGTGAAAAAATAACAAATTTTAAACCTTTAAAAAAGTTTTAAAACATAAGTTTTAATATATTTACAATCAAAAAATTATTTTTAGTACTCCAAAATCACTTAGTAGTTTATATTGTTTTTTTTTTATGCTTAATTTCAAAATTGGCTGCTTTACCCTTGTATTTATTTTACACAACGAAGCTTTTCCCTATCCCCTACATATGATGAGCAGGGTCGGTCCGACAGCCAAGCTAGTAAAGTAATGTCTTTGTATCTCTAAAAAAATTATTTTTTTCATATATAATTAGACCTCAAAATATAAAAATATTTAATTAGTACAGTAAATAAAAGATCTCACGATTATAAAAGAATACAATTATTAATATATTTAATTAAAATACTTTATATTTAAAAAAACAAAAAAGATATAATTTAAAAAATATAGTAAAATATTATTGTTATTATTAAAAATGTCACTATTTTATTTCTTTTATTAAAGATTTATTGTGGAATTTGTTTTAGACTTTCATAAGTATTGGGTCAGCTCTGCTCATGAGAATTTATTTAATACATTTATATTTCATTTTATTGTATTTTTGGAGAGAAGTTGATTTTTTAACTCGATTTCAGTTATAGAATTAATTGTTGCAATGAGTAAAGTGATATATAAGTTTATAAAAAAAAAAGTTTATTTTATTAATCTAAATATAAGAGTTTAATTTTTATAAATTTTATTTATGTATGTGTGTTTATATAAATAAAAAAATAAAATAATTTTAGACTAAGTATACCCTACATATACTATGATATCATTAGGGCGAAGAAGAAAATAAATTATAAATTTTGAATAAATTTTTTTTATTTTTTATAATTTAAAAAAATAAATTGGAGAAATTTTAAGATTTATTTTCTATATTTAAATTTTTAATAAATTGCACTGAAGTACTCATTAATATTTTCTTTTAGCGAAAAAATAAACTTTATGTGCAATTAAGTATGTAACCATTATTTGAGTATTTTGATGTACAATTATAATGATTAATCTCTTTGAGAGTCTCGCGTACTTGTAAGAGTTGCTTCTCTAAAATAATAAATATATATAGATCTCAGTTTTAAAATCAAACTTACAAGTTACAGCCACATCTTTAAGAAATTCGAGGTGCATACCACTTGATATTTTGGGTCACAACAGACACTTTAAGTTTTTTTTTTTTTTTTTGGTGGTTGCAAATTTAAGTCAATTTTATTTGTAGGATAGAAATTAGAAACCCACATATGTCTAGACTAAGTTGGGTCAACGGGATTGTCCTTACCGAAGTCGTGAAGTGTCGTGCACTTTGACGAATTCAAATCACAATCTTGCGAGTGAATATAGACAGACTGCTCCAAGTCCAGTGTTTACCGTAAGAGAGGTGTCAAATAAGTCGGTCAGAAATCAACTATTAAAGTGGGTTTAAATAGGGTAATTAAAAATTATAAAGATATTAAAACTTTAGATAATTTAAATATTTTAACAGAAATTTTTTATTTTTAAATTTTGTTATTTAGATAAATGAACTGCTTTTTTTAAAAAAAAATTGAGCTATTTATAAATTTTAAAAGTTTGAGGCAAAAATGAAAAATATGTCAAAACTGAGTTTTGAAAAGATAAAGGATTATTTTGCAAATTTTAAAAGATCAATTTGAAAATTTGAAAATTTTATGAACTAATTTGCAAAAATATAAAAAAAATATAAGGATTAATATACAAATTTTAAAACATATAAAGTCAAAATTGTAATTTTGAAAAAATTATAGGGAAACTTTTCTAATTCATATTTATAAAATAAAAAGAAATTTGAAATTGTTTAGTTTAGATGTTATTTGAAATTTTCTAAATTTAGCTTTGACAAAATACTTCATAAAATCTCTTCATTTTAAAATTATCAAAATTTATTATCAAAACAAGGTAATTTGTCTTGAAGGATTTGAATTCCCTTAAAAAATGTGTAAATCATTAAATTGTCCCTTGAAATTGTAAGGGTCAAACATTTACCTTTAGTATGAAAAATAAGCAAATGACATCTTGAAATTGAAAAAAGTAAAGACAATATAGTCTCTATGTTAGTTTATTCCTTTAATAAAGTTGACGTACACAATTTATGATAGATTAATTTGTCGATTTTAAAAACAAATTTTGAAACTCAATTTGAAAAAAGAAATTGAAACTTTGTCATCATTGTAATGGTAACAACTACATTATATAAAAAAATCTTCATCTATATAATTCATTCTTGGTCATCTTCCATTATTTCATATATTTTTCTTCAAACAACCTTAATTTATATAATTCATTCTTCCTCCTCTTTCATACTATTCAAATCCTAGAAAATGAAATAATAAAAAACTAGTTATTCTTTTTCCTTTATGAGTGAAAGTTTGAACCAGATGATTATCAAATGTTATTGTGAATGAAAAGTTGTTGCAACTAAAAATAACTTTAAAATAAATTTTTTTTATGCCCCTTGCCAAAGATAGTTTCTCCAATTTAATTTATCATTTTCCTCCATTTTTTTCTATTGATCTCAAAGCTTACTCACTAATTTCAACAATTTCTCTAATTTTCTCTCCCAAATTGAGACACAAGAGAGACAAAACCAAATTGAAATACTACTTTCACAATCTAGACCCACTCATGAAAATAAAATGTTGTTCCAAGAGGTCCATGTCCAAGTAGATGCATTAAGAACTAGAAAAAATGAATGATAATTCAATTATTTTATTATAGTATTTAATATGACTGTAGAGAGCAAATTACTTGTAAGTGAGTAATTTTAATGACTGATTTGTGTATACAGGGGGATTTCTATAAGGCCACCATACATCAGAAATCGAAACCACCACTTACGAATGCACCACCATTCATCATCAGATTTACATCACCACTCATAAATGCACCAACACCTCCACCCATTAGAGCATCACCACCACCATCCATGACAGGACTAGCTCCTGGACCACCAGCATAAGTCTAGCTCAATAACAAATGAACCAAATTTAATGTATTTCATTCTTATTCTTGATATGTGACCTCCAAGTTCACCGTAGGAAACATATGAATGGACATTTAAGAATGAAGTAGTTGAAAAATGAAACAATTTGAATCATGTTTTTGTCTTGCCGTTGTTTTGCTATATTTAAGATGATATAATTGACACTTATTACTTATTAAAATTTCTTTTAGAATCATTTAGATGATGTAATTGACACTTATTTGGATGATGTTATGATATACTTCCAATGATGTAATTGACATTTATTACTTATTAATTGACACTTATTTTGAGTTAAATGAGATTTATTAATGCATTTTGATATTTAGTTTATTTTGAAAAAGAATGTCTCAAAATTGTTTGATGACTCATTTGGTTATAAGTTATAAATTTTAGATACCAAGTTGAATCTTTTATATTTCCAAGCAATAATGTTACATAAACACATTAAAACTAATGTCTTCTGTAGATATGGTTCAAAATACAAAATTTAAACACTATTGTCAAAATATACTTTAATATTTTGACTTTATTTCCTAATGACTAAACTTGGTCCATCAATTTTGCCTTCCACGCCTCTTCAATTAAATGGTCCTTAGATAATGAAACCAGTTTATCCATTATTCTTCCTTTCCGAACATCATTAGCTTCATTGTCCTTAGTTGATGTTTTTTTTTATCAAACTGTCAACCTTGTCCAACATAGTTTTCTTCCACACATCTTGGTTTTTTTTCCGATTAAACAAACCTAGTTCCTTAATCTCATTAACCCATATAAAGAAGTTGCAGTTAGAGAAATTAGAGAAGGGGCATGAAAAAAATTCCCTTCCAAAACTCTTGTAATTGATCCATTTGGGCTCTTGGATAGGTTTTGTTATCGTGAGACAATTAAGGCAAGACTCCAAACATTTATTAATAGCCTCGGTTCGTCCATTCTATTGGGGATGATATGCAGAGCTGAATTTCAGTTTGGTTCTGTCAATTTAAATAAGAGAAATGTTATTTGAACATACTTTTGGACACAAATGCAAACACAAATACAATATTTACTTTTTATACATACTATGATGACATAAATGTGGGTCATACTTCCTCCCTCTCTCTATCTTCTTCCATAAATGTGGGCCATACTATATTTGTGTTTGTAATTGTGTGCAAAAATGTGTTCAAATAACATTTATCTTTAAATAATTATATCCAAATGATATAATCAAACTCCATCACTTTCAAAACCCTGCTCTTGTTAGAAACAATCGAATCAAAGAAGGAAATCCATAATTAAAAGTTGTGTTTAAAATTTCAGCAACCTCTCATAGTGAAAGCCTGAAAGGATGAGACTTTGTTCATGATTTATACCACATCATGAGTTAGACACACATTATCATGTTGTGTTCCGTCACTATGCTAAAAATGGCGCATTTTAAAGCGCTTCATAACTAAAGCACTGTTGTATAATATTTTAAAATTAACGGAGGATACAACAACGCTTTAATGACAAGCGCTTTAGAAAAACCACTGTTGTAGAGTCATGAAGGGTTTAGGATTTACAGAAAAGCGCTGTTGTAGGGTCATAGCAATTTCACATAATGTTTACAACGTTTTTAGAGCGCTTCGCATAAAATTGCTGTAAAATATAGCGCTATCATATAATGTTTACAATGCTTTTTATAAAAGCGCTGTAAAATATATATTTACAGCGCTTTGTATAAAAGCGCTGTAAACTCTGTAAATGTTTTGAAATTTAATTTTTAAAAACCTTTTACAGCACTTATGGACAAAAGCGCTGTAAAATTACAAGTTCAGTTCAAGTTATATATACTTGATAAATTAATAAATAAAAACATATTTAATATGTTCTCTCCCTTCGAACCCTATTACAAACCTTCCTCTCCTCTACTGAGTGATTGTTGTCTCAGGTACTGTATTTATTAATTTGTTGTTGTCTCTAAAATTGATAAATTGTTACCTGATAAATCATATAAAATGTTAGATGATAAATTTGTTCTGTTTTGAAATTTGTTCGATACGTTCTATTTTGATATATAAATAAAAACATATTTAATATGTTCTCTCCCTACAAACCTTACGAACCTTCCTCTCCTCTACTGTGTGCCATCTTCTCACTGAACCATCCTTTACTGAGTGATTGTTGTCTCAGGTACTGTATTTATTAAGTTGTTGTTGTCTCTAAAATTGATAAATTGTTACCTGATAAAATTGTTGTTGTCTCTAATGTGAGTTCTCTTCTTTTTTCTTCATTTTATTGAAATTTCTATTTAATAATTAATTTTCTGTTTTATTTTTGTTTTTCTTTTATTATGATAGTTTATAGTGAATTCAATTTCGGTGATTATGTATTTTTTCATGTTGAATTGAGTCTTTTTATTCAAATTGGAATTTTACGTTGATATAGCGATGGAGAAAGTGACGCCGAATGAGAGAAATTGGAAGGTTGGAAAAGGGAGAAAAAAATTGAAGAGCTCAGGGAACAAGTATTTGAAACCTGGAACTCTTGCTCGACTTCGGTGTAACAAGTCTTTAGGTTCGGGATCGGGTGAGGTTAATGACGGTAAAGTGTTTAATAAAAGTCAGAGGAGAAGAGTGATGTTAATGACGGTAAAATGTTTGATAAAAGTCCTCTTATGCTTTCGCCTATTAATTTGGTTAAACAGAGTGGTTTGCTGGGGATTGAAAACTCCGAGAATTGAAGAGTGTCAATCAGAATCAAGACTTGAGTCTCTTCCCATTGATTTGTTGGTATGCTTGTTGCTCATTTAATTGCACTTAATGTAGTTGCGATTTAATGGCTCATTACACTCAAACTTGTGTTTATTTGGCATTTATTTTATCATAACAAATGTCTTGTTTATAGGTTGAGAATGCGGTTTTTAATTAACTATCGTGTTGTGATCATTGATATTATGGAATATTGCAATCAAATAATGTGTCGTAATTGCGGTTGTAACATATGTATAAAATTTGTTAATGTCATTGTCACAAATTGCAGTTGTGGACTCTTATTAAAATCTTTTGTTGAAGTCACTAGCAGTTAAAAATTCTTGTATCCAAATTTAAATCCTTTGTTGTTTTTGTTGATTGTATGGTGCTCCAAAAGCATTTGATTTTACTTTTGACATCCCTCAAATTACTGAATGCGTTACTATATGACTGTGATTTGTTTTGGTGTTTTTAATTGTTTTGATTTGATAGTTGTAATTAATTATGAAGCATCATATGAAATTAATGAAGTTTGTTGAACATTATTGAAGTTGTTAACAACTGCACAACTATAAGTAAGATGTTTAAACTATTTTTTTATATTTTCATTGTACTATATTCAATCAATTGCGTCTAGTCTTGTCTTTCTGAGTTAGCTTTTCATTATATTTTGATTTTCATAGATAAACTATATATATATTTGATTCTAACTTATTTATGTTCAAATATTATATCGCATAGTACTTTGACAACTTCGATTCAACATACTCTGAAAAGTGATCTAATTGAAATAAAAGAAGACTGATGTCAGTATGTCCTCCAACTGAAAGTTATATAATTTGTTGATAGGTGAGATTCACATTGCTGGAAATTGTAAATTATTGTTGTATATTTTGGTGTGAACTGATCATTATTCTAATTAGTTTGTTTTATTTTATGTTACAGTAGGATAAAGAAAGAAATTTCTGGAAATTGCTACGGAACTGACATGATATTTGTTGTTGTGAATATGTAATTGATATTGTAAATATGTTGCTACTGTCAATATTGTTATATTTGTTGCTACTATCATGAACTTGTAATTTGTTGTTGTGAATATATATGGAATTGATATTGTGAATTTGTAATTGATATTGTTGATATTTGTTGCTGTGAATATGAATCTGAATTTGATATGTAATTGATATTTGATGTTGATAAGAATCTGAATTTGGAAACAAAATTGAAATCTCATTTTAAAGACAACGTTTTTTTTTAAAATGGCATAAAAGACATGTTTTCATCATTTTACAGCCCTTTTTTAAACCTTTTACAACACTTTTTTGAAAAAGCGCTGTAAAACTAGTTGATAATACAAGCACGCTATATATATGTACCTATTACAGCGCTTTTTGAAAAACACTGTAAAACTAGTTGATAATACAAGTGCGCTATATATATGTACCTATTATAGCGTTTTTTTGAAAAAAACGCCGTAAAACTAGTTGATAATACAAGCACGCTATATATATGTACCTTTTATAGCGCTTTTTTGAAAAAGCACTGTAAAACTAGTTGATAATACAAGTGCGCTATATATATGTACCTATTACAACGTTTTTTTGAAAAAAACGCTGTAAAATTAGTTGATAATACAAGCATGCTATATATATGTACCTATTACAACGCTTTTTTGAAAAAGCGTTGTAAAAGTAGTATAAGAGAAGCGCGCTATATATTTATGCTATATATGAGTTAGATGCACTTTTATCACTATGTTCATGCAATATCTCTCTTATCAATTCAAACAAAATTTGATCATGTTCTAGTGAATTCAACTAAAAGTATCATAAACTCCATTCTATTAAAATCTGTTTTTTTTTTTAATACAAAGAGATATTTTATAAGGTCAAAAATATCAATTAAATACCACCAAAGTTTGTTGTCTTTTATAAAAAAATCTTAGAAATCTTGATTGAATGAAAAATGAATTATTTATACTAATCTTGATTGAATACCACACAAAATTTTAGTAATAAAAAAGTCTTTTACATTCTTTAAAAATTTCAATTCAAGACACTGGCTTATTGTTTAGAATTTTAAAAATTGACTTTATATTTTTAAAAATGGTTTTTATGAAAACATATTTAAAAATAGTAAAAAATATTTTAGACTTATTTGTTACCATTTAAAAAAAGTAATTTTCACATGATAAAAATCATGTTTTTTAAAATGTATCTTTTAAAATTAATTTTTATGAAAAGCTTATCTTTAAAATTTTATTATTCAAAAAATATTATAGGAAATAAATGAAATACTTAAATAATATTTTAAAATAAAATATTTAAACTAATTTTTTATTTAAAATTTTATGTTAAAAATATTATAAAAAAATTATAAAACACTATAAAAAATTATTTTATAAAAAATCATAAACAAACGAGTCGATTACGAATATACCACTAGTAATTTATTTTAGAAAACCACTAGTAATATATAGCTATATCCAAAGTTGAACTCTTGAATAATCTAAGTCTTCACGGAAACTATTCATCAAACACAGTTTAGTCACATAAATAAGATGGTAAAATTGATATCTGTTTCATTGTCGCAGATCCGTCCAACTGACTTGTCAATATTAGAAGGTGTCCATTTTCCAATAATCACATCATGACTTGTTTGCCTGTGGGGTCATCGAAAACCACATAGCTGTTTTGAATGACATAGTTGGGTTTGTGGACAATTAGGATTATTTATCAAATCTTCATCAATGACTTTACTTGCTTGACCATAATTATAGTTAATGTATGAAGAAAAGTCAAGTCAACACATCATTACAACACATATACCGCACTAAAATTAGAATTTAAGTTGTTACAATTTTCTCTAGAATAAAAAGTACTACTCCTGAAGTAAGTGCTTTGTAAAAAAAAAAAAAAACTAAATGATATTTTGATACAAATTTTTAATGAGTGAACAATCAATTAGTCACTAAAATTAAATGAAGGGAACAATTAGTCTTTTAAATTTAACTAATTTCATATTAATCATGTTAAGTTAATCATTTTAGACTATAAAGTTTGTCTACCATAAGAATTAATATCTATTTATTTACCCATTCTAGTTATTTCTTTTCTGTAATAAATAATTAAATGTATTACTCCCTCCATTTTTAGAATTTTTCAATTACTAAGGATAAGCTAGTTTGACAAAAAAAATAAAATTATACTCTTATATTTGATTTCCTCCACTTTATTTAACGAACCGTTCTCATTATTACTTAAAAAATAATAAACATTTTCAATGTAAACATTTGTTCTGGATAACATTTTAAATAAAATTTTCTTGTGCATGTATTTACATAAAAAAATTCAACTATTTGTTACTTAGGAGAATAATTACTTTATGGAAATTTTGAAATAAAATTAATGGCGGACAAGAGAGTGAAAATTGATAAAATGTAACCTTAAACTGTTGAAATGACATGTGTAAAAAGAAACAAAAAATTTCTCTAAAAGTGACATGTATTAAGGAATGGAGGAGTATTGATAAAAGAATAATTAATTAAGTAAAGAAAATGGTTTGATTGATTTTAAAAAGGGATTGTTTGAAATTGGTAGAAGAAAGAGGGTGAAAGTGAAAGCATACTGAGTGAGTTGGATAGGTCCTTTGCCATAAGTAAGCTTTACCAGGAAGACATGGCCAATCTTTTGATGTATAATAGTTTCCTTGACTATTGCGTTCATAATTCTTCATCTCTGTGTCTGTGTATTATAACGTTTGAATTAATATAAGATATATTTTTGCTGTTCTTATTTTTAGTAATTTAGGATCATTTGAGTTACTATTTCAATTATAAAATTAAAGATGATTATTAACAACTACTTTTAAAATACGATGTATGTCATCGTTAGAGTTTTAAACATTTTTTAATTACTGTTATACGGTGGACCGTATTCTATATTAAAATTTGTCACAAAATTAGTATTTAAGTAATTTTAGTCTTTGTTGAAATTGTCAACATATATTTTTGAATTATTCTTTATTTTGCAAACACATCTACAACATTTTAAACAATTCTCCATTAAAATAAACTCAAAACTCAATTTCTATTTATTTTCATTATTTTTATCTTGAACTTACGTTATTTACAAATTCATATTTAATTAATTATAAGTTAAAAAAATTTAAATTTTTATGAAAAATTTCTTATAATGTTCTGAATAGGTTTATAAAATATCATTAAAAAAATTAAAGTTAAAGAACAATTAAACATGTTTTGTTTTACTATAGAATAGAACTACTTATACTACAAGAAAAAGTATTATTACCTACGGCAGATTTTAGCTTACCCACGGCAAGTCCGTAGGTAACCTAAAATTACCCACGGACACGGATCCGTAGCTATTTCGCTCGTAGGTAAATACTTACACACAGACAATCAGTACGAATTGGGTACCTAAGGAATGTCCGTGGGTAATTTACCCACAGATTTTTCGTCGGTAAATTACTCACAGATTTTCCGTGGGTAAATTACCCACAGATTTTCCGTGGATAATATGAGTAACTGATTTTCTGTAGATAAAATTACCCATAGATTTTCCGTAGGTAAATTATCATTTACTCATAGAATGTTCGTGGGTAATGAAAATATGATTTACATTCTATTTTGTATCCTACTGATTCCTGTATTTTTTTAAATGTATTTTTAAAATAAATTGTAAGCATATTAAAACATCATTGTCAAAACAAAGTGAAGTTTTATATAAATAGTGTTTTCAAAATACACATCGTGACTACCACAAGTCTCAAAATAAGCACACTGTCACTACCATAAGTGTAAAAATACAAATAACAACACTGTCGTAAGAATATATATCGATAATGCCAACAAGTCTAAGAAAAATATGTAGTCATAACTACTAAATAAAACTGACACTGAAATCAGTATTACTACTTGACGTCATCATCCTCTTCATAATCTGGATGACGACGACGACAAGAGGACTCGGCCTGTATGGAAGCAACATTTTTTGCCAATGTTGCTAGCTGCATCTGGAACTCTGTAGTGCGCTGCTCTGTTTGTTGAATCTCCTCTTGTCGACATTCCTCTGTTTTCCTTAGCTCCTATTGTCGACGTTGCTCTACTTTCCTTAGCTCCTCTCGTGCCGCCTGTTCTGCTGCTTTTGCTCGCTCCTCAAATGCTGCTATCTGTGCAGCTATCTCGTTAGAGTGCTGAGACAAGACATTGGTGCAACCTCTAGATGGACAAGAATATGACACCAGACTTGCGACACCTGGAATATAAAGGGAGGATCTATCTCCAGCACCATAAATATGCCCTTTATTCTTCCCCCCAACAGATTGGACCCACATGTCTAAGCGAGCTTCTGCATTAACCACTTGGCTACAACTACTAGATGTTTCCCCACCTTTGGTGTGAAGCTGCAACTTACCTTGAAATGTTTCCTGCTCAAATAGAAAATAATGTAACATAATCAAATTACTTTTACAAGAAATACAAATGAAATAACAAATGATTTAATATTTCTTACATATGTTTTTTTTTGTTCTTTCATCAACCTAAGAGTTGTCCTTCTTCTTTAAAATTTTGTGTTTTTATTTTTACTTTATATCCGCTGCTAACTCTGTTTGATTCATACATCAGGTTTTGTTATAAAACTGCAAAAACAGAAAAAGTATTCAAGTTAGTCAAACAGAATTCATCCGCTCTTCTCGTGTTTGCACCATAATTGGCATCAGAGCTCGGTCTCAAGGCGGAGCACTTAACAGTGTTTGAGGAAAGGTCTAAGGGGTCAACAACATGTCAGAATCCAAAGATGATTTGGGAGGCAACATCAACAGACCACCACTGTTTGATGGAGAAAGGTTTGAGTATTGGAAGGACAGAATGAGAAGTTTCTTCATATCTCAAGATCCTGAATTATGGAAGCTGGTAGTCAAAGGATACACTGCACCTACTGTTCCAGGAGATCCAACTAAAGAACTGGACTTGGAAGACATGAAACCAGAGCAAAACATACAAATTGTATCACAACGCCAGAACCATCATGATCAGTGCCATCACATTCAAGGAATTTGACATATGCACAAATAAAGAAACAGCAAAGAGCATATTCGACAGTCTGGTTCTGACATATGAAAGAAGCCAACAGGTTCAAGAAGCAAGGGCTAACATACTGGTCAAACAGTATGAGATGTTCCATATGGAAGATGATGAAGACATTGATGGAATGTTCTGCAGATTCTAGACTCTGATATCTGGACTGAAGGTCTTGAAGAAAAGCTACACAACAACAGATCATGTCAAAAAGATTCTAAGAAGCTTACCAACCAAGTGGAGACCAATGGTTACTGCAGTTCAGCAAGCCAAAGATATGAGTAACTTAAGACTTGAAGATCTGATCAGCTCACTCAAGTCTCATGAAATCAACTCACTCAAAGATGAACCAAAGAAGAAGAAGAATCTGGCCCTGAAGTCGAAACAGAAGAAAACTGCAAAGGCAGCACCCGAATTAGAAGATAGCGACAATGACTATGATGATATGGCTTACTTAACCAAACAGATGGTTAAGATATGGGAAAACAGGAAGAGGAGAAGCTTCAAGAAGAAACACAACAGCAAAGGAAAGGAAGAATCTGACAAGAAGAGCATCATCTGTAATGGATGCAATGAACCTGGACATATCAAGTCAGAATGTCCAAATCTGGAAAAAGGAAAACAACACAAGAAGAGTTCCAGATTCAAAAAGAAGGGTCTGATGGCAGCCTGGGATGCATCAGAAGAAGAATCGTTAGATGAAGAAGAGGCAGAAACAACAATGATGGCACACATCAGGTCTGCCTCTAGACATCATAAAGGCACAGTTTCAGGAAGGAAAACAGTCAGAAGGAAGAATGATTTAAGCAGTGATTCAGGCAAGTCTGGAAGCACATCAGAGGAAGCAATTCTGGCTCTGATGGCTCATACCAACTCAAGTTCTGGATACAGCTCAAGCTCTGGAACAGATTCAGAAGATAAAGACAGTGAGGTATTTTCTGATCTCACTAAATCTGAATTAACCGATGATGTAAAAGACTTTTTAAATGCAAACAATAAGATGTCTTTAAAACTGAAAACTCTTAGGGAAGATAAGAAAAATCTGACCAAAGAAATCCAAGTTTTAAAGAATCAAAATTCTAAGTATGCAACTGAAAACAAAGATTTTAAAAGACTTTTTAAATGCAAACAATAAGATGTCTTTAAAACTGAAAACTCTTAGGGAAGATAAGAAAAATCTGACCAAAGAAATCCAAGTTTTAAAGAATCAAAATTCTGAGTATGCAACTGAAAACAAGGATTTTAAAACTGAAGTTGCAAGACTCAAATCTGAAAACCAAACTCTCAAAAGTAATATTGGTTCCACTTCCAAAACTGTTTTTGAATCTAATATGCATGAGCAATTTTTTTAAAACTTTATTTCTAATGGAATGGAAAGAAGTAAATATGCATCTATGATTTATGGAAACAGTAACATTGGAAAGAGAGGTCTTGGTTTTACAGAAACTTTGGCTGAAACTAAAACTGTTTATTTTGATGTTTTATGCAGTATTTGTGCTAAGAAAGGTCACTCTGAATTATCTTGTCCAATGGTAAAATCTGAACAAGATCAGAGAGTTGTTAAAACTAACAAACCTGGACCCAATCAGTTCTGGGTACCAAAAGATCAAACTGTTTATGTTGCAGATATTCTGAGCAACCAGAAGGAGACACCAACAATGGGTCCTAGACAATGGATGTTGGCAATGCACAAGCAGAAGAAGGTTTATGTTCCAACATCTACCAAACAGAAGCCAATTGACTCTGGTAGAAGAAGAACTGGTCAACACAATACCCATTAGAACGAGAACCAGAATCATAGGAGAAACAGGAAATATCAAAGAAATCACATATATCACACAAATCAGAACAGGAACTGGAACCAGTATCAGAGGTACAGGAACTGGAACCAGAACCAACGCTGGAACCAAAATCAGAACAGGAACTGGAACCTGAACCAACATTGGAACAAGAATCAGAATCAGTACCAGAACCCGAACCAGAATCAGAACCAGTATAAGTATCAAAATCAGAGGTTCAGCCAAAAACAGCAGAATCACACACATCAGCTTCAGTATTACCATAAGAAGCAGAATTACCAGAATCACCATAAGTTCCAGAATCACCAGAGGAACATGGTGTATCAGCCAAAGCAGAAAGAGAAGAATCAGAATCAGGAGAGTTCTTTAAACACTTCAGTGAAATTCATTAAGACTACAAAACTGGAAGGGAATTCAAAACCCTTCATCCAAATCATTTAATCACAGAACATACAGATTCGAAATCTGAAAATCAGAAGCAAGAGGATTTTCAGAGTAAAATTGAGACTACTAACATAAAGGTTACATCTTGCTGTAAATAATATTATTTTTTGATATTTATGTTTACTGTGATAACAAGAAGCTTGATCTTAAAAATCAAAGCTAGATAAGCATTTTGAAGTTTCTCAAAGATTTAAAGAAATAAGTGATTCACACGAATTGAACACTTCAACAGAAACAACATTCCAGTGTTTTCAAAAACAAGCAGAAACCACCAGAAGCAGAATTAATGGTTTGGCTGTATTTAGTTCATTTTTAAATTATTTGATTTGTATTATGTTATATAACAAACTGCTTGATCTTGACAAATCAAAGCAAGATAAATATAGTGCAGGTTCACCAGAACCAAAGGGTGCAGAAGCAGAAGTAGAAGCAGAAGAAACAAAAGTACCTAGAAAGGTAGAGGATACAAGCAAGTCAGCAACACATGACAAATCTTCAAAAGATAAATCTGATCAAGTCAGAAACAACCATGATAAGTCATAAGAGAAATTTGGATATTTACCAGAATCAGAAGCTGTTATAGATTTACCAGAACCAGAAATTGATTTATCAGAATCAAAAGTTGTTACAGATCTTCCAGAACCAGAAGTTGATGCAGACCAACCAATGTTAATGAAGCTCTGGCAGAGGAAGGTTGGACACTTGCAATGCAAGAAGAGTTGAATGAGTTTCAAAGGAATGATGTTTGGGATCTAGTATCCAGACCAAACAAAAACATTATTGGAACCAAGTGGGAGTTCAGGAATAAACTCAATGAAAAAGGGGAACTGGTAAGGAACAAAGCCAGACGTGTAGATCAAGGATATAGTCAACAGGAAGGTATTGATTACACTGAGACTTTTGCTCTAGTGGCCAGGTTATAAGCAATTAGAATTCTTTTATCATTTGCTGCTAATCATGATATAATTATGTATCAAATGGATGTTAAAAGTACATTCTTAAATGGCTATATAAGTGAGGAAGTCTATGTCAAACAGCCCCCTAGATTTGAAAATTCTGATTTTCTAAACCATGTTTTTAAACTTAAAAAAACTTAATATGGTTTAAAACAAGCACCAAGGGCATGGTATGACAGACTTAGTAACTTTCTGCTTAAGAATGAATTTGATAGAGGCCAGATTGATAATACTCTATTTAGGAAATCCATTAAAAATGATACTTTAATTATTCAAGTTTATGTTGATGATATCATCTTTGGATCGACTAATGGCACTTTGTGCAAAGAGTTTTCTGACCTAATGCAGAAAGAGATCCAAATGAGCATGATGGGAGAACTTAAGTTCTTCCTGGGAATTCAGATTCACCAAGGTAAATCAGGTATACTCATTCACCAATCTAAATACACTAAAGAGCTTCTTAAAAAGTTCAAAATGAGTGAATGTAAGCCTATGGCCACCGTCATGCACCCAACCTGCTCACTTGAGAAAGATGAAACTAGCCAAAAGGTAGACCAAAAAACATATAGAGGTATGATTGGCTCCCTTCTTTATTTAACTACTTCTAGGCCTGACATTTTGTTTAGTGTTTGTGTCTGTGCCTGTTTTCAAGCTGACCCTAGGGAATCCCATTTAACTACTGTCAAATGAATTTTGAGATACCTTAAAGGAACCACCAACCTTATTTTGTTATACAAGAAAACCCCCACCTACAAACTAAGAGGTTTTTGTGATTCCGACTATGCTAGAGACAAGCTGGAAAGGAAAAGTACAAGTGGCAACTGCACTCTCTTAGGTGATAATTTGATCTCTTGGTCAAGCAAAAGACAAAGCACCATTGCCATGTCAACAGCTGAAGCTGGGTATATATCAGCAGCAGGATGCAGCTCAAAGTTAATCTGGATGAAACATCAACTTGAAGATTACAACACCTTCGAAACCAATATCCCTTTGTTCTGTGATAACTCTTCAGCCATAAACCTAACCAAGAACCCCATCTTACACTCTAGATCCAAACACATTGTAATAAAACACCATTTCATTAGGGACCATGTTCAAAAAGGGACTTTAAGCATCCAGTTTGTGGACACTGATCATCAATGGGCTGATATCTTCACCAAAGCATTACCAGAAGATAGGTTCGAGTTCATCAAGAAGTATCTCAACATTATCTCCATATCTGACTAGCTCAAGTAGTCATCTTAGGAGTTTTTAATTTTCTTGTAATTTTACTTTATATTTTTTATTTTTCTGTTTTTACTTTATGTACTTTGTAGAGAGAAAAAAAATACAAAAATAGTATGACCTCTTTTTGGCTGATGACAAAAAGGGGGAGAGAGAGAAAAATGAGAAATAAGTAGAAAAGGAGAGATAAAAAGAAAGGAGGAGCGAAAAAGAAAGAGATGAAAAGAGAAGGAGTTGAAAAGGAGAGGAGAAAAGAAGAAAAGAAAGAGTGATTCAAGAAGGAGTTGAAAAGGAGAAGAAAAAGTCAATATTAGACTTAGGGGGAGAGATTGGTCCGAGGAGGAGTATTTCAAGTACTTCGAGTTACAAGCTAGCAAAATAAGTTAAGGTTTTGTCATCATAAAAAAAGGGGAGATTGTTGGAACCAAGTTGGTTCTAAGTACTTAGGATTTTGATGTTTACAAAAGCACTCCATGTAATCTTATTTTGTACCTTGAATTACTATATTAAATGCCACCAGAAGATGAAGTTATCAGAGGCAGAAGCTGAAGTCACCAGAGACAGGGGATGAGTAAACAGAAGATAAAATCATACCAGAGGATACACCTCTAGAAGTCACCAGATAATGCATCCAGAAGATACCAGAGGATGCATCTTGAAGGCACCAGAGGATACACCAGGATGTCAAAACACCATCATAGGATATCTTTCCTGTCCCAGATCAGAAGGAAGTAGAGTCTAGAAGGAGACTTGGACTACACCAGAAGGAAGCCTGCCAGTGGGAGACTTGTTCTAGACCAGAAGGAATCAAAAGTCAGACTTGGTCCAGAATTTATTCTGACCAGAAGATAGCTTGGCAGTGAAATGATAATCAGTTAAGACTTGATCTAGACTTAATCAGAGCATAAATTAATTGGTTCAGAACAAGAGATTTAATCCATATTTGGCCCACACCAGAAGATAGCATGGTCCAGAGTATGAAACCAAGTCCATATTAGAAGAAATGATGTCCAGATTTAATCCAGACTTGATCCAAATTAGAAGGTAACTGTCCAAATTAAAATTTCATATGTCCAGACTTAACTTCAGTTTAATCCAGAACCAATTCAAAATTGGTCCAGATCAGAGGGAAGATGTTCAAATCAATGGTCCAGATTTAAGTATATGGCCCAGTGTTGGCCGAGATCAGAAGATCAGAAAGTGTGGTCCAGGGTTGACCGAGATCAAAGGATCACATCATATCAGATTGCAAGTCCAGAGTGGTCGAGATCAGAAGATCAGAAAGTGTGGTCCAGGGTTAGCCGTGATCAGAGGATCACAGCAGATCAGTTAGTATGGTCCAGATGTGGACGAGATTAGAAGATCAAACGGTCCAGATTTAATCATGATGATAACCAGTGGAGATTTGATTAAATTTGATCAAAGTATTAAAAGGATTTGATACAAAGATAAATTGAAGTCGTATGGGAGTTCATAAGCTATTGGCGGGAAGAAAGATTTGATCCAGAATTAATTAAAGACAGGATTGGCCAAAGTTACTTTTGAAAGCAAATCTGCAGCTAAAAAGATATGTTTTTTATTTAAGTGAAACCCGATTGGCCAAGGTATTTTTGCAAGAGTATCTGGCAAGATAAAGCTCGAATTTAAGCTGGAAGAAACCCTAATTCACATCTATAAAAGGAGGCTCAAGACAGAAGACTTAGCATCGAAAAATCAAAAAAGAGTCATACACTTCCAGAAGCAAACACTCGAGTTTTTAGTGAGGTTAATTGTGAGTTTCAGCTTTCCAGAAGCAAGCACTCGTGTTTTTCTTTCCCTTGTGTTAGATCTAAGTTGTTGAAGTAGAGTCTACAATCTGAGGAAGTCAGAAGGGGTAGCAGATTACTTAGCAATTAGATTCAAGGCGTTGTAATTCCTTCTACAATCTGGGGTTGTCAGATTGGTAGGAGAAGACTTGACTTGAGAAGTCAAGGTGTTGTATTCCTCAAAAGTCTAGGATTGTTAGACTGTTTGAGAAGACTGACTTGGAGGGCCAGTGGTATTGTTGTAATTCAAGGTTTTGAATTAGTGAAATCCTTCAAAGTGAAGGGACTGGACGTAGCCTCGTTAACGGTGAACCATTATAAAATTCTGTGTTTTTATTTTTACTTTATATCCGCTGCTAACTTTGTTTGATTCATACATCAGGTTTTATTATAAAACTGCAAAAACAGAAAAAGTATTCAAATTAGTCAAACACAATTCAACCCTGTCTTCTCGTGTTTGCACCTTCAAAAAATTCTGCATGACTAATATAATTATCTTTGGTTTTCCCAAACAAAGTGGTATCTAGAGCTCAGTTCGTTTGATTTGTGCATTTAAATGGAGGAGGAAAATAAATGTCTGAATATGATTAATCTCAACTCTTCTAATTACACACTTTGGAAGACATGTATAAAGTAAAGATTTGTATGATCCTATTGAGAGTGACACAGCTAAACTCATAGATAAATCCGATGCCGACTAGAAGAAGATGATTATAATGACAATGGTGTTGATCATATAGTGGTTGGATATGAGTGTATATCCACATGTTGAAGCTGAAATAGATGCTAACAAGATGTGGGAGAAATTAAAGGAGTTGTATGAACGAAAAAATGTGCAAAATAAAACATTCTTGATTCGGAAGCCGATGAATATGAAATACAAAGATGGGGATTCAATGGAAGAGCATATGAGTATTTTTCAGAATATAGTGAATCAATGCAAGTGTTGAAAGAGAAAAATGAAGGAAATTGAAATGTATTTGATTAATTAACTGTGGTGAATACATAGGTCCATTTGAAGAGTATTTTAGAGAACATGGAGTCAGGCTTGAGAAAACAGTTCCAAAGACACCTCAACATAATGGTGTTGCAAAGAGAATGAATTGTATGATTAATGATAAAATCAAATGTATGCTGTCTCATGCAAAATTATCAAAATCCTTTTGGGTGAAGCAATGAAAACTGTTATGGAAATTGAAATGTATTTGGTTAATTAACTGTGGTGAATACATAGGTCCATTTGAAGAGTATTGTAGAGAACATGGAGTCAGGCTTGAGAAAACAGTTCCAAAGACACCTCAACATAATGGTGTTGCAAAGAGAATGAATTGTATAATTAATGATAAAATCAAATGTATGCTGTCTCATGCAAAATTATCAAAATCCTTTTGGGGTGAAGCAATGAAAACTGTTATGGATTTGATCAATCTTTCTCCTTCGACTCCAATTGATGGTGATGTTCCAAATAGAGTTTGGAAAGGGAAATATGTCTCTTATCGTCATTTGAGTGTTTTTGGCTGCATATGTTTTTTTCACGTTCCAAGAGATGAGAGGTTCGGGCTTGATAGTAAATCCAAACAATGTTTGTTCGTCGGTTATGATGATGAAGAATTTGGTTGTAGATTGTGGGACTTGGTTGACAAGAAAATTATCAGAAGTCGAGATGTGATATTTCTCAAATACCAGACTATTGAAAAAGTTACATTGATGTTATGCCTAAGCCCCCTGCATAAACTTTTGTTGATGGGGAAGATATACAAGTAACTGATAATTATGTAACTCACCATGATGAGCAGGTTCCAGTTGAGCCTCCAATTGAATTTTAGTTGACAAGATCTACTAGAGAACGTCAAACTTTTCAAAGATATGCTCCACATGAGTATGCGATGATCACTGATAGTGGAGAGTCAGAGTACTACCAAAAGGCTATTACAAATGTTGATAAAGAAAAATGGTTGAAGGCCATGCAAGAAGAGATGAATTTCTTGCATGAGAATCACACATTTGATTTGGTAAAGTTACCTAAAGGCAGAAAAACACTCAAAATCAAACAAGTATACAAGATAAAGGCATAAGAGAATAGTTCTCAACCAAGATACAAAACAAGATTGGTTGTGAAAGGTTTTAATCAGAGAAAAGGTATTGACTTTGAAGAAATTTTTTCACCTGTGGTGAAGATGTCCTTTATCCGAGTTGTGCTTGGGTTAGCAGTTAGTTTGAACCTAGAAATTGAACAACTTGATGTGAAAACTGCATTCCTTCATGTTGATTTGGAAGAAGAGATCTATATGGAGCAACCATATGATTTCAAAGTAAAAGGTAAAGAGCAGTTTGTGTGTAAATTGAAGAAAAGCTTGTATGAGCTCAAACAAGCACCTTGACAATGGTACAAGAAATTTGATTCTTTCATGGAGAAACATGGATACAGTTAAACTACTTCTGAAAATTGTGTGTTTGTCAATAAATTCTTTGATGGTGACTATATTATTCTCTTGTTATATGTAAATGACATGTTGATTGTTGGTCATGACAATAAGAAGATTCAATCTCTAAAGAGAGATTTAAACAAGTCTTTTGCAATGAATGACTTGATTCCTACAAAGTAAAATATGGGCATGAGAATAACTCGTGACAGGAAGAATAATAAATTATAGTTGTCTCAATACAATTACATTGAGAAGGTGTTAGAGAGGTTTAACATGAGCAATTGCAAACCTATTAGTACTCCACTTACTACTCATTTCAAATTGAATTCTGATCAATCTTCTACAAGTGAGAAAGACAAAGAAGAGATGAAGAAGGTTCCTTATGCATCCACAGTTGGTAGTTTGATGTATGCTATGGTATACACAAGGCCAGATATTGCTCAGCAAGTTGGAGTTGTCAGTCCATTTCTCTCTAATCCTAGTAAAGATCATTGGCAAGCAGTGAAGTGGGTTCTCAGATACCTCAGAGGCATTTCCAAAGCGTGTTTATGTTATGGAGGGGTGAACCTGTGTTGGAAGGCTACACAAATGCAGATATGGTAGGTGATCTTGATTCTAGAAAATCTACTAGTGGTTATATGATGACGTTTGTAGGGGGGAACTTTGTCTTGGCAATCGAGATTACAAAAGTGTGTTGTTTTATCTGCTACTGAAGCTGAGTACACTGCAGCAACCGAAGCTTCCAAAGAACTCTTGTGGATGAAGAAATTCCTATATGAGTTAGGCCTCAAACAAGACAAGTTTATGTTATTCTACGACAGTCAGAATGCGATCCATCTCAGTAAGAATCCGACTTTTAATGCAAAGTTGAATCATATTGAGGTGCGATATCATTGGATACGAGATGGATTGGAAATGAAATCATTTTCAATTGAAAAGATTTATACCGATGAGAATGGTTTAGATATGATGACGAATGTGCTGCCTCTGTCAAAAATGATACGCTGTAGAAAGAATGCCGACATAGTTGAGCAGTACCTTCCCCCTTGAGTTGTGAGGGGAAGATTTGTTAGGTGGGCTCACTCCCTAAGTGGAACCCACCAATTTTACTAGTATTATTATTGTTACTATCATAATTATTATTATTAAAGAAAGAAAAAAAAAAGAATATATGTTTTAATTGGGCTAGGCCCATTTACGTATAGAGAAAAAAAGGAAAGGGATTTAAATCCCTAAGTAGAAGAAAAGTGGCGCAGAAAAACAAGAAAAAGAAAGCAAAGCTGCTGCAGGAAAGAAGAAACAGGGAGAGAAGAAAAAAAAATTCTGGTGGTAATGGGTTTGTAGCAAACTTGCTCTGTTTGATCTACAACTTTAGTATGTTATTTCTATCACTGAGTTTGTTATTTTGTTATATAGTTTTATTAGCTTTACCTACTACTTTGAGAGTTACTTTGAAATATCCACTTTAGTGAAATGTTGTTGTTCCTTAGTGTTAATAGAAAAACTCTGGTGTACTCATTCAATATTATAGTAGAAGTTTTCTGATGGTTTTTATTCTTTCAATACGAGGAAAGTTTTTCGTATTAAAAATTGTGTTTATCTCATATTTATTTAATTTTCTGTGAATTATTATTATTACGTGAAACTGTATTTTTTGTTTGAGCATTTATCTGCACAAATGGGAAAAAAATATTCCCATGAGATAATTATATCTAGTTTGTTGCAAAACCTATTTTGATCATGACATTAATGAGATGTTTAGTGTACTTATAAATATTTGAGACTTGTTCTAAACGTGCATTGTACGTAGAAACACATCCTTGTACACCGTTTCTCAATTATCATAACCAGAATATGTCTGAATCAAGCAGTGTGGACTCATCTTCTTCATCACCGCCCTCTAATTCTCTAAACCATACAAACAAAAGAACACAAACAATGTCATGTCTTATAACAACCTTATTAGCCATTGCTATCCTGGTGGCTGCTGTTCTTTACCGGTCCGAACTATTTGAACCGGTTCACTTTCCATCCGGTGATTTAACTCATCGAACTGGGTCGGAAGTTGTGGCAGAGGGAGAGGTGAATGGGCCTGAAGACTTGGCTTATGATAAGAGGAGGCGACTCATCTACACGGGCTGTGAGGACGGGTGGATTAAGCGAGTTACAGTGAATGACTTGGTGGGTGACTCGGTAGTTGAAAATTGGGTCAACACTGGTGGAAGACCACTTGGACTCGCTTTGGAGAAAAACGGTGAACTCATAGTTGCCGATGCTACTTTGGTAGGTCCCAAAATTGATCATTTGCAAATTTTGTTATGTATTCTGTTTCATACACTTAGATTAAAATTTTAACACATCGACTAACTCAACTTATTTTAGCGAATGAGTAAAGGAGTTAAATTATAATTCAAAAATCGGAGAAGGAGAAAAAACATTAATTTAATTAATATATTAATATTTGACTCTGAAAACAAATTAATTTTGTAGAATTACATATAAAACATAATTTATATTGTGGGGATAGAGAGAAAGTGAGTAAGTGACACTGTGTCGGTAACTTTTTATGCAATTTATATTTATTTAATAGATAATTTAATTATTTGAGTTAACTTATTTGTTTATTGTGCACAATAATTATAGGGACTAGTTAGAGTGACACAGGAAAAAGGGAAGCAAGCGAAGGTTGAAATTCTGGCGGATGAGTTTGATGGATTGAAATTCAATTTAACAGATGGAGTTGATGTTGGTGAAGATGGAACAATTTATTTCACAGACGCATCATACAAATACAATTTGAAGGATTTCTACTATGACATTGTGGAGGGTGAGCCTCATGGTAGATTAATGAGCTATAATTCAGCAACAAAAAAAGTAACATTGCTTGCCCGTAACCTCTACTTTGCTAATGGAGTTGCAGTCGCACCTGATCAAAAATTTGTTGTCTACTGTGAAACTGTCAAGTAAGTTTGCTATACAAGCAATTAATTTTAACTTTTCATTTTTTAGTAAGTTCAGTTACCATAATTCTCACACCAGCTTATACCTATAAATTATAGAATTTAATTTATACAAATGGAAATAGTTTGAACACTGTCAAACAATCATAACTGTCAGAACATTAACAATGAATGATTGTTCTCATAACTACTCATAAAGTCACTTATATAATATTATGATTTGTTTATTTATAAAATATTTTACATTGAGTGTACATAAAAATGAAACTCTAGATTATAATAATTAATTTATTTGCAAAAAAAAAAAAATCATCTCAAATTTATTGACTTTCTTTTTTTAAAGTGATTTTTATTATATTTATGCAATTGTACACTTCTAATTAATAATAAATGCATAACTTTAAATTTAATATCTTTCACTTTTCATTTAAGATAATAATAATTTAGTTAATTTACTATTATCTCTTATTTATGTAAATATTGTTCTTAATTTGGGTGAGATAGTCAAATTAATATGTCAATTTTTTGGAACTAAGGGAGTAACATTTTTTGAGATGTTACTTCAAGTAATAATTAAACTTATATTGTATAATTTTTTTCTCAGTTTTGTCTTATTATCGAAATTTTAAAAATATAAATATTAATTAAAAATATTTTTATCTAATTTAATATATCAATTTGTTCGAACGTTAATTTTGTCAAACACTTAAAAAAAGTCAATTTATTAGTTATTTATTATCAACTAATTTATCAATTATCCATTACAAAATCCTTAACTAACTTATTTTGTTATATGTTGTGTTTTAATAACCATTTAGGTGTTAAATATTTTTAATTCAAAATTTAAATTAAATATATCAATTTTCTTTTATCAATTTTTTTTTTTATATTTAATATCGAATAGAGTAAACTTATGGAATGTTCGTGTACCATAATGTGAATTACATCAAAAGAGATAACGTTACATCTCAACACCGACTCTATTAACAAACTCAAATTGAGAGAGGCACTAAATTGATCAATATTTGGTAAAGTCAGGATTGTTTAAAATTTTCAATAAAGTAAGAGTTTAGATTACCGTAAGTGCCAAATTTTAAGTGGGGGGAGGGAGCAAGTATAATTCTAAAAGTTTTTGTTTGAATAATTAAACTTATTTTTTTTTTATTGTTATGATCATTTTACAGGAGTAGGTGCAGAAAATATTACCTGCAAGGTCCCAAGAAAGGAAGAATAGGTGAATTTTGTCCAGATCTACCAGGCATGCCCGATAATATTCATTATGTTGGTAAAGGACAATATTTTATTGGAATGTCCACGGTAACAATTCTTTATTTCATTGTTTTTTTTAAATAGAAATTGGAAGTGCAAAAGTATTCAAAATGCCAATTTTCTAATTATGTCCAGTAATTCAAACAATTATTTGCGTCACTCAAAAAATATATTAATAAAAAAAAGTTTAAATATACTTTTAATTTTTTATTTAATATTTTTTTTATCATTTATTTTTTATTTATTTATTTTGATTATTTATCTTTTATCTAATATTTATTTTGATCATTTATCATTTAAATGATGTATTTTAGTTATTTCGAAATAAAATAAATAATCAAAATAAATATTAAATAAAAAATTAAAAATTAAAAATTAAAATTATATTTAAATTAAAAAAAAAAAAACAAGAGAGGGGCACATATACCCAACCCTTGAGTATAAATATATAAAATTTATAATTTAGAAGACCAAACCTGTTGCGAAAGAAATCTTCATAACTAACAAGTTCATTAGTGCAAATAATATCTTCTCTATACACACGGGTGATTCTAAAACACATACTTTTAGTGAGTTCAATACAATGTTTTCATCTAATAAACATATAGTAATGGGCTAAATGTAGAGAGGCGAAGGCCGAACAACAATTTGAGAATCATTTTCCTGCCAAAGATTTTTCTATTCTCTTTGATGAATTATCTCAATCGCCAAAATTAAACCATAAAACTCAGCATAAAGATACCAACTTAAGAAGCAAAATAACCTAGGGATTCTTCCAAGATCTTTACTTCATTCTTAAACTAAATTAACTAAAGTATATATATATATTTTTTTTGGTACAAAAGTATATATGTGATTTATTGTGTTAAATTGTTAATGTGTTTGTTAGTTTTTTTATAGGCAAATGTTAATATTGTTAGTTAACATTTTTTAGTTTGAAAAAGTTTAACTTATTAATGTTATATCAGTAAAAAAAATAGTTATTGTATTATTGAAAAATAAAAATTAATACTAATCTGAAATAAAATTTAAACAAAAATAGTAACAGAAAATTGATGTATCTAGTTTTAATTTTTAATCAAATACATCAATTTTTCAGTTATTATTTTCATTATATTTTATTCGAAGAGAGTAAGGTTTAAGAATTGGAATTTAATTTTGATATATGACACTTACACAATGAAACTATCACATAATTAAGTAATTTTAAAGATATTTTTAATTAACGTTAAATAATTTTAATGATTATTGATTGTAGGTGAAAAAAAATTAAATTGACTCTTGAGATCAGTTAAATACTATAAAAAATTAATACTAATAACCAAAGTAATAAATTAGCAAAAGAAAGTGTGAAGATTTCTTGTTTTAATAAATGTAGTTTGTTCTTTAATGGCAGTCTGTAACTCCTCAAAGGGGTTTATTACTTAAATACCCCTTCCTCCGGAAAACTGCAGCGAAGTTTGCAAGGTATTTTACAAGACCAAAAATAGAGAAGAACGGTGGAGTTTTAGTTGTGAATTTGGAAGGAAAGCTAATAGATCACTATTATGATCCTCAATTATCACTTATTTCAAGTGGGATCAAAGTTGAAGATTATATATATTGTGGCTCTCTTTCATATCCCTTTATACTACGTCTAAATGTGAAGCAATATCCTGCACTTCCCTTAGTATAAAGGCCTACTTAATTTGTGTACTTTATTGTTTTTTGTTATTAAATTTTACATGTGAAACATATAAGATGTTAATTTATTATTAAAAAATGTAGTGGTGTATTGTGTGGAGTTGGTTCTGGCTATACTTGTTATTGGTCTATGTAATAGGGACAAATAAGGTTTTAATCTTGTAATTTTTATTTTTATTTCGTCAATAACATTTAAAATTCTTTCATTTTTAGTCTTTCTTGAAACTTGATCCACAAAATTGCTGCTGTGACAAACACAGTTAACATTTTATAATGATGTGGTATTTTATTCAATTAATTTTTAAAAAATAATTTAAGATTATTTTTTTCATAATCCTTTTAAAACCCCATGACATTAATCCAAATCCATAAAAAAGAACCCAAAACCCAATCCTGAGAGATTTGCCATTGTGCCAAATGATGAAGTCTCCCTTGTAATTTATTTCTTCTCAAATCAAATCAAGCACTTGTATCATTTTCCATTCTCCAAGAAAAACTTGAGAACAACTTGCAATGAAATTGCTATACGTATTCTAAATTCAGAGACTTTTAACTTTGGCAAATCCCGTAAATCAAGTGGTATTTTTTCATACCGACAATTGTTGCTTTATCGGGTATATTTGTAAAGTGCTTTCGGAAGTAATTCTGACATTCTATGGGATAAAATTTGATAAAATATTTATATATAAAATCTACAAGTCTATTTTGGAGTTGTATTATGTTTAACTTAACCTTTAAGATGATATCAAAATCTATTTAAAACGATATTAAAATTTATCTAAAATTCATTAAGCCATTAACAATCAAATTATTATTATTGAACCACTTGAATTACACTTCATATTTCGATCATAAAGATAAATGAATATATTAAAAGTGTTCCATTGAATGAAATAAATTATTTATAAGTGGTAAACCTGTAAGAAAATTTTGTGGGGTTAGATTACACCCAATTCAAATTCTAAAACTAAGATATATAATAGCAAGTGAAGTGAAATTTGGACGGGGATATGGAATATGAGCAAAAAACTGTCTAAGAGATGCAATTCCATTAAAAAAAGTAGTTAAAATTAGTTTTTCAAAATTTTAAAAGTAAAAATTTATTTGAGATACATATTTTAAAACTGAAAATTATTTTCAATTATACAGTTTTTAAATCTGAAAAACCAAAATAGTTCAAAGATGTTTTGCTTTTTAATTTTGTTTTTTCCATTTAATCTGTATAATTATAATAACTTCTCTTCTTTTGTTTTTTCTCTCTAGTTACCCCACTTTCTTGACCCCACACTGTAGCAATTTTTTTTTTGACGTCCGTTCAGTAGCATGATATACAAAGGAATGAGGTAATGCTTTGGTTTTTTTATTTATTTTTATTTATACATGAAACGCTTGTTTTCTTTTTACAAAAAAAAAATATTTATTTTCCAAAAACACTGTGCCATTCTTAACGAGAAAATGTGTTATTCTTCTCGATTGACTATTCTTTTACATTTTTAATTATTCATTTTAACTAATTTAAATATCAAAATAAATAATATTATTAAAATATTTAAAATATTATCTTTATGTCATAAGTTGAATATCTAAACTCCAAACGTCACACTTGTATATTTAAATGTTATGTGACAATTCATATTCTATAACAGATAAATTTTTTTATCTCCCTCCCAAAAATTCTGTTGATACTATTAAAAATTTAAATTTGTAAATATAAAACGCCACTGAAACAATAAAAATTTAACATATGAGAAAGTAAAAAAATACTATCTTCATTCCAACAATTCTCCTTATACACACCCAAAAGAACATGCCTTGAATTTCTTATTATTTTTAGTATTTAATATATATATATATATTAAAATATTTTTAATTATATTATATTAACACTAAACGAGTTAACGTTTGGGGGTCTTTAGATTAAAAAATGAAATGAAATATATGTCAAACAAATATCCTCTTTTTATGTTTTTAAAATATATTTTGAAAAAAAAAATTATGAAACAAGTTTTTCTTTTCATTTTCTCTTCTCCAAAACAATTTTCAAAATTGATATTATCAAACAGTTTATATTTTTATTTTCTTTTTAAAAATTAATTTGTTAAACTTGATTCTGAAAATAGAATTTAGAAACTAAAAATCAAAACTCATTCAAACACGAAGCTACACCGTATTGCTACAAGGGCAAGCGTATAATTCGAGGTTTTTTGGGTTTTTCAATTTAGATTTTTTTGCTACGGTTGTTTTGATTGTTTTATCAATTTTAGCTTCACACATCCATGTCCTAAGTGAGTGAACGTGTATTTGCTTTATTCAATAGAGGAGTTGTTTTGCTTCAATTTATTTAGTTGATATAGTTAGTTAAATTAATTAGTTGTTACTTATTTGTTGTATAAATTTTATATTATTTAATGTAATTGAACAATTATTTTATTATTCAATATATTTTTATACATTTTATGATTTATATCTAAAATTGTAATATATTAGACTCTGATACTATATTACAATTCTAGTTAATTATATTAACTAATTGTTACTCATTTGTTATATAAATCTTATATTATTTAATGTAATTGAATAATTATTTCATTATTCGATATATTTTTATTTAATTTTATGATTTCTATCTAGAATTGTCATAAACCAGACTATGATCCCATATTACAATTTTAGATAGAAATCATAAAATGAGAGACGCTCCGATACTATATTATAATTCTAGATAGAAATCATAAAATGAGAGAAAAATATATTGAATAATGAGAGAATTGTTGTTTCTAAAAATAAATCCATAATTGAATTCTCATTTAGAAGTCTTAATGACTAAGGAGTTACGCACAAGATTTCATTAAAATAAAATAAAAACCCGCAAGAGAAGATCTTTTATAGAGGTGAAGACTCAATTCAACACCTACTACACCAAAAAAAGGAATAAACATAGTAGAATCTTTCTTGTTCTTATTTCAAACGAAGAATAAATCTTCCAAAATTCTTTTAAAAGATTTATTCTGACATTTCAAAATCTTTTAGTGGATGTATTTCGGTGTTTTTCATTGGAATTCTTTATTCATCAATATGATGAGACAATTCTAACTTGAAATTTGAGTGAGAAGAATAAGAAAATAAATAAATTGTTCAACAATCAAATAGGAAAGAAAAGATAAATCAATTAACCTTCAATGAAAATTTTCTCAAGAAAAATTTGAGAAAGAAAGTAGTTGAATAATTATTTATCTAATACCATATTAAACATGTAGTAGTAAAAAAAAAAAAGGTCTTTCATATGCTAAATAGTAAAATAAAGTAGATTTATTATCTTTTACTAACAAAAAGGCAAAAAAGTTTGCAGGTTTATAAAAATTAACCAAATCCTTCAAAAACTAACCACATTTTCAAATTGAATTAACCACCTTGTTGCTGATTCATAATTATTGCACTATTTATTCAAATGATAATAGTAAAAAGAGGCACATATGTTCACATGTTCTCGAGCTCGAAGTCGCCATTCCCTTGTAATCGCTATTTTTTTGTTGTCGCAATTCTCTTTTGAGCAAATTTTGTTAATTTTTTTGTTCATGTCACATACATAATTCAGACTATTTATTAATTCAAAACTATGTGGAACTCATTATTAGATATTGGTATACTATTAGCAAGTGAGTCAATAGTTGCTTAATAAATTATTCATACTTAAAAAATTGTGGTTAATACTCACTAGTGCAATTTAACCTTGTTACATCGGTTTCTATGTACATATTAGATCGGTTACTTGATCGATCTAACATCAAACGTTTTAATAAACAGTTAACTATTAAATTGGCTAAAATGAACCAATCTAACAAGTCAAATTCAAAATTAATTTATTAGATCGGTTAAATTTGAACTAATCTAACAAGTCAAATTCAAAATTGATTTATTAAATCGGTTAAATTTGAACCAATTTAACAAATCAAATTCAAAATTGATTTATTATATTGATGAGCCAACTGACTTAAATAATTAACTTTTGAAATTTTTTTTCTTTATAACTTTAATTTATTACATATGCATAAACAGAGTTTCACATTTTACTATATTAACTAGAATTTCTCATTCAACCATAAAACACAAAATTTCATACAAAGCTTTACATTTAAAAATAAATGATAATGAGTCATAAAAATCTTATATTTAGTACAACGCATTCTGGATTGACTTGAATTTATAAGAAATCATCCATATTCCATATATCCTTTATCTTGCAAATGATTTGTTTTTATAGATTGACTTGAATTTTCTCAAGGCAAGCATTCTAGATTTGACTTTGGTGGAAAAACATCTTCTTCAGTCATATGTTTCATGTCATTGCATTCAAAGTGCAGAGGCTCAGAGTGCAACATTGCCACCTCACCCATGATACAAGCTATCCCCAAATTATATTACCAGCTATCTAGAAGCAGGAAGTAAGCTTAAGGACCTACATATAGGAACACATTTATAAATAATCCTAAAACTTCTAAAGGCATATTTAGTCATCCCATCAATGCTTTCTTCTATACTGCCGCAGACCAATTGCAATCAGCAACACAAAATCGTAATATGAAGCTCCAACCAGCACAACTCCAAGAGAGGAACACATCAAAACCAAGTGTATATACAAGAATTCCACATACTACAAGAATTCCACATACTTTCTTCTATACTGCCGCAGACCAATTGCAATCAGCAACACAAAATTGTAATATGAAGCTCCAATCTGTTGAGAAAAAATCTCTTTCAATGATAACAAAATTATCTTAAGATTATAATTACACTAATGCGTGCATTTAAGTATTGTACTAAGAAAGGAACAGGATCCAAAGATCGCAACCTCCTGTCTAGAAGAATGAATGCATGCAGAAAACAAAGCCTTTAATTCCTGAAGCAGAAAATCTGAAGTTAAAACACAAGAAGCAGAACATCTGGAAAACAGAAGATCTGGAACAGAAAATCAGAAGCAGAACATCTGGAAAACATAAAGCAAAACATCTGGAACAGAAAACCAGAAGCAGAACATCTGGAACAGAAAACCAGAGGCAAAACATCTGGAACAGAAAACCAGAAGCAGAATTCTAGAAGCAGAAAACCTAAAAGTTGAAGACACCAGATAATGCATCCAGAAGGTACCAGAGGATGCATCCTAAAATCTCCAGAGGATATCTTTGCTGGCCCATATCAGAAGGAAGCAAAGTCAGAAGGAGACATGGACCAGACCAGAAGGAAGCCTGCCAGAGGGAGACTTGATCTAGACCAGAAGGAATCATAAGTCATACTTAGTCCAGAAGTTATTCTGACCAGAAGATGGCCTGGCAGTGAAATGATAAACAGCCCAGACTTGATCCAGACTTAATAAGAGGATAAGTTAATGGGTCCAGAACAAAAGAATCAATCCGGATTTGACCCAGACCAGAAGATAGCAGGGTTCAGGGTATGAAACTAAGTCCAGACCAGAAGAAATGATGTCCATATATGATCCAGACCTGATCCAAATCAGAAGGTAAAATGTCCAGACTGAAATATCATTTGTCCAGATTTAATTTCAGTTCAATCCAGACCCTGTTTAGAATTAGTCCAGATCAGAGGGAAAAGGTTCAGAGAAATGGTCCAGATTTAAGAATATGGCCCAATGTTGGCCAAGATCAGAAAATCAAATAATGGCCCAGTGTTGGCCGAAATCAGAAGGTCAGAATGTATGGTCCAGCATTGGCCGAGATCAAAGGATCACAACAGACCAGTTTGCTAGTCTAGGTTGGCCGACATCAAAAGATGAACATCAGAAGATATATATCAGAAGACGAACAACAAAGGATAAGAAATGAACATCAGAAGATATACATCAGAAGATGAACATCAGAAGTTATACATCAGAAGATATATATTAGAAGATAAGAAATGAACATAAGAAGATATACATCAGAAGATGAACATCAGAAGATATACATCAGAAGATGAACATCAGAAGATATACATCAGAAGATGAACATCAGAAGATAAACATCAAAAGATGAGCACCAGAAGGTAAACATTAGAAGATGAATACCATAAAAAGATCACTAGATGATGAACTCTAGCTACTTCTTCATCCTCTTACAAAACAACTAACAGTTCCAAAGTATCAAAAGCTGCATCATTCGCGAACAGAGAAGGGTCATGTCTTGGAACCAGAAAAGAGCACTGGCCAGTTTTTAAAAACGTATGGAATGATCCAACCTCCTAAAAAGCTAAGTAAAGAAGTAACCTCCCAAGTGCTAGGCTGTAAAAGGACATAATGGCAAGGCTGTAAATTCAAAACAAAACTGAGGATCATTACAACTTGGGAAAACGATCATAAAAGCAAAATTTTCTTGAAGAGAAAGTTTCCTTCTCTCTATAAAAGGAAGGCTGCTCTTCTTTAGCACAACAAACAACTACACGAGCAAAAAAAAAAATATCAAGAGACTATCAAGAGCATTATCAATCTCCCTTCAAGCTTTCTATAATCCTACACTAGATCTTTGTTTCATCTTTGTAGAAAGTAATTCCCATCAAACTACTTCATATCATCTTTAGAACTTCGAGTGGGTAACACTTGAGAGAAATCAGAAGGAAAGTATTGTAAGCTTGGTGAAGCTATAGAATACACGATTTGTAATCAACCTCAGTGAGAGGCTGATAGCTTTTGATACTTAGTAAAAACTCACATGTGTGTGAGGACTGGACGTAGCCTTCATTGGGTGAACCAGTATAAAAATTCGTGTGTCATTATTCTCTCTCTACTTTTCAACATCTGATAATCATCCTCTGAAAGAGGACATTAGTTTAAAACTAAAACAGAATTTTTAAAACCTCGAATATATCTATTCAACCCCCCTTCTAGTGATATTTTATCCACTTCAATTGGCATCAGAGCAAGGTTCTCTAAAAAAACTACACCTAACAGTGTAAGAGATAAAGATCCAAAAAGAAAAAATGTCAAAAGCTAAGTATATCCCAGAAGGAGGATCATTAAGCAGACCTCCCTACTTCGATGGAACTGACTACTACCACTGGAAAGGCAAGATGAGATTGTTTCTCATATATCAAGATAACAACATGTGGCCAGTGGTAGAAAAAGGAAATCATGTCATCAGAATCAACAGTGCAGATCCAACCTCTGACAAAAAACCTCAAACACAATGGACAGCTGAAGAAAATGCCAAGGTACTTCTAAACTTTAAAGCTCATTTATTTCTAACGTGTGCTTTGAGCAGGGAAGAGTATGATAGAGTTGAAGAATGCCAAAAGGCTAAGGAACTATGGGACACCTTGAAGATCCATCATGAAGGTTCAAGTCACGATAAAAAGGCCATAATTGACATGGGAGTAAAAGAGTTCGAGTTGTTTGAAATGAAGGAAGAAGAAACAATTGATGAAATGTTCTCAAGACTGACAATCATCCTGAACAACTTAAGGTCTTTGGGAAAAGAGTATTCCGTCCAAGAGAGAATAAGGAAGATATTAAGAAGTTTACCAAAGGAATGGAGACCCATGGTGACTGCCATCACAGAAGCAAGAAATTTAGCCACCATGAGGTTAGAAGATCTGGTTGGAACTCTTAGAGCTCATAAACCTCTATTGCTTGCTGATAAACCAAGCAAAAAGGGAAAAATGATTGCATTGAAATCCAGTCAAACTGAAAGTCCATCCTCCAAAAACTCTGAAAATATCACAAAAAAGGATAACTCAGAATATCCTCTTTCTGAAGAGGGGGATGAACTGGCTCTAATTTCCAGAATAATCCAAAGAATAATCAACAGAAGAGGACAAGACAAAAGATCCTCTCAGAAAGAAAAGATTGACAAAAGCCAGATAACTTGTTATGGATGCAATAAAATGGGACACTACAAAACTGAGTTTCTTCTAAACAAAAGGAACATAAGAATATTTCACAACAAGAATAAATCTATGATGGCAACTTGGGATGACAGTGATGAATCATCCTCCGAGCAAGAAAAGGAAGAAGAAGCCAACCTTTGTTTCATGGCAAACTCAGAAATAGATGAGGTAAGCATAACTGGTTTATGTCCTTCTTGTGAAAAGTTAGAAATAGAATTTGACAATCTCTTGAATGACTCAAACATTTTATCTCAAAAATGTGGTTTTCTTAAAACCCAAAATTATGAAATAAAGAAACTGAATAAAGAACTTCAAGCTAAGAATGAAGAATTTCAAAAAATCATTTTAGACTTGCAGCAATCAAATAAAAAATTGTCTGAGCAACAAAACACTTTAAACAAAGAGAATGTCAAAATCCATCCTGCTGAAGAGGACACAGAAAAGAAGGACTTGAAAATCAAAGTTGAAGAACTAAAAAATGACATTGCCAACTTTGTCAAATCCACAAAAACATTCAAAAAAATTATGGGATCTCAATCTGGTATATTTGACAAAGCTGGTATTGGTTTTAAAAGTTCTCAAAAACAAAAATTATATGAAAATTTTTTTCTACCAAAGAACCTAGAGGATAGACCTAAGTGCACTTTTTGTAAAAAGCATGGACATACTATCGAAGTATGTCTTGCTAAGAAAAAAGCTGAAAGTAACAAAAGGAAATGTTCATTTTGTAATAAGCATGGACATCATGATTCCATTTGCTATCACAAAAAGAAAATCCTTACAAAAGGACGGACTAACCACCAAGGACCCAATTCTATATGGGTACCTAAGTTACTTTTAAATTCTAACACAGGTACATCCACTGATCAACAAAAGAAAGCCCTGGTTCTTGGACAGTGGCTGCTCAACACATATAACAGGAGATAAGCATTGCTTTATCTCTTTGGAATCAAAAGATGGAGGATCAGTTACATTTGGCAACAATGATAAAGCTCAAATCACAGGAACAGGTATTATTGTTAATAACAATTCTGCCAAAATCCAAAATGTTCAGTATGTTCATGGTTTAAAACATAACTTGCTAAGAATTAGCCAACGTTGTGATAGTGGATTTGAAGTAATTTTTAAACCCACTCTATGCGAGGTCAAGCATTCATCCTCGGGTTGAGTTTTATTCTCAGGTATAAGGAAAAAGAACTTATATGTCTTATATTTAGATGATTTACCTACTGAATCTTGTTTTATGGCTATTGAAAAGGATAAATGGATTTGGCACAAACGGGCTGGTCATACTAGCCTGAATACTATGTCTAAATTATCAAAATTAGAATTAGTTAAAGGTCTTCCAAAAATAAATTTTGAAAAAGACAAAGTATGTGAGGCTTGTGCCAAAGGAAAACAAGTTAAAAGTAGCTTTCACTCCAAAAATATTGTTTCAACAAATCAACCTCTTGAACTCCTTCATATTGACCTCTTTGGTCCTATCAAAACTCCAAGTCTTAGTGGAAAAAGATATGAATTTGTTATTGTTGATGACTTTTCACGATTTACTTGGGTCTTGTTTTTAAAACACAAAAATGACGCCTTTGAGGCTTTTCAATATTTTTGTAAGAAGATACAAAATGAAAAAGAATCAAAGATTATCTTAGTTAGAAGTGATCACGGGGTGAATTTGAAAATGAGTCTTTCGAAACTTTTTTTCATGAAAATGATATTTCTCATAATTTTTCTTGTCCAAGAACTCCTCAACAAAATGGAGTTGTTGAAAGGAAAAATAGAACTTTACAAGAAATGGCTAGAACAATTCTTAGTGAAGCCAACATTGAAAAATATTTTTGGGCTGAAGCTATCAACATAGCTTGCTATGTTTCAAACCGAGTTTCAATTAGAAAAAATTTAAATAAAACTCCATACAAACTTTGGAAAGGTAGAAAACCAAATATTTCTTATTTTCATATATTTGGATGTTACTGCTACATCCTAAATAATAAAGAAAATTTGGGAAAGTTTGATCCAAAATCTGATAAAGGTATATTTTTGGGATACTCCACATCTTCAAAAGGTTATAGAATCTGTAATCTTAGAACTCAAACTGTGGAGGAATCCATGCATGTTATTTTTGATAAATTTGATGACTTGTGTTTAGAAAACATGGATAAAATTGAAGAAGATGAAAATTCATCCTCTGAAGTTCACAACCCAAATGAGGAGGACATTTCTGATCCAACCTTTCAACAGCCTCCAAAAGGATGGAAGAATATAACGTATCATCCTCCAGACCTGATCATAGGTGATACTGTTGATGGAGTTAGGACAAGGCAATTATTGAGAGGAGATTCAATCAACATGGCCATGATATCTCAAGTTGAACCAAAGAACATTGATCAAGCCATAAGTGATCAATCATGGATGAATGCCATGATGGAGGAACTGTCTCAGTTTGAAAGAAATAAAGTGTGGAATCTTGTGCCCCATCCTCTAGAAAAATCCATCATTGGAACCAAATGGATCTTCAGAAACAAACTAAATGAGGATGGAGAGGTCATACGAAATAAAGCAAGATTAGTGGCACAAGGTTACAACCAACAAGAAGGAATTGATTATGATGTAACATTTGCACCAGTTGCAAGACTCAAAGCAATCAGAATCCTCTTAGCTTATGCCACACATAAAGGAATAAAACTATATCAAATGGATGTCAAAAGTGCCTTCTTGAATGGATTCTTAAATGAAGAAGTGTATGTTCACCAACCTCCTGGATTCAAGGATAAAAAGAAACCAGATCATGTGTACAAGCTCTCAAAAGCTCTTTATGGATTAAAGCAAGCTCCTAGAGCTTGGTATGAAAGGTTGAGTTACTTTCTAAAAGAAAATGGCTTCTCAAGAGGTCAGATTGATACAACTTTGTTTAAAAAGATTCATAATGAGGATATGTTGATTGTTCAAATTTATGTGGATGACATAATCTTTGGATCCACAAATGAGAAAATGTGCAAAGAATTCTCCAACCTCATGCAAAGGGAGTTTGAAATGAGCATGATGGGAGAATTAAAATTCTTTCTTGGATTACAAATAAAACAATTAGAATCAGGAATCTTCATTTCTCAAGAAAAATATACCAAGGATCTCCTGAAAAAATATAACATGAATCTTGCAAAATCAATGAGCACTCCTATGCATCCATCCTCCTCACTACTTCAGGATGATGAAGGAACCTCTATTTCTGAAAAGGAGTACAGAGGAATGATTGGATCCTTGCTGTACTTAATAGCCAGCAGACCTGACATTGTGTTTTCAGTAGGTATGTGTGCAAGGTTTCAATCATCCCCTAAAGAATCACACCTCACTGCAGTAAAAAGGATATTCAGGTATCTATTTGGAACCACAAATCTGGGAATTTGGTACAAAAAGGATTCAAATCTTGATCTTCTTGCATATTGTGATGCTGATTATGCTAGTGACAAAATAGAGAGGAAAAGCATAAGTGGAGCATGTCAATTTCTGGGCTCATCTCTCATCAGTTGGTCATGTAAAAAACAAAATACCATAGCTCTCTCAACTACAGAAGCTGAATATGTTTCTGCTGCTCAATGTTGCTCTCAAATTCTATGCGTAAAAAATCAAATGGAAGACTACTCTTTAAGGTACACAAAAATTCCCATCCTTTGTGACAACACAAGTGCTATTAATCTTTCCAAAAACCCTATTGAACACTCTAGATCTAAACATATTGAGATTAAACATCATTTCTTAAGAGATCATGTTCAAAAAGGAGATGTTGAATTAATTTTCATTGAAACTGAAAATCAGCTTGCTGACATTTTCACCAAACCTCTCCAGGAGGATCGTTTCAAAAAAAAATTTAGAAAAACTTTCCATTATAAATCTTTCAAAAATTGTATAAAAATAAGATTTACAAAACTTTAAATAGTAATGTTATTTTTATTGTTTTATTACTCTAAAGAAAAATAAATCGGAGGATGAACTACTCAGAAAAATCTCTATCCTCCTCCAAAATTTGAAATTTGCAAAAGTCAGAGGGAGGCAAGTCAAATCACTGCTGATTACACTCCTCTCTACAAAAAGGTTCCTCGATTTCTGTTACTTACTCACTGCCCAATAGATAAGTCACCCATGCTCCTCCCTAGCCTGACATGATTAAACCTATGCCTCCATACTTCTTCCCTCCAACGGTAACAAATAATTTCACTATAAATTAACTCATGTATCTTCTTCCATTTACCCATTAATTCAAAACCTCAAGTATCCAAAAATGGCTCGCACCAAATCTGCTGGAAAAATAAAACTTTCCTCAAACTCATTTGAAAATCAATCTGAAAACAACTCAAGTGACTCCTCTCAAAATGATCCAAACCCTACCATTTCCTCATACAAACCAATCAACATGGTCCATCCTCCTCTGTCCACTCAACCATTTTCAAAAGCCAGAAAAACATTTTCTCAAAAAACTTCTTCATCAACTTCTTCTAGAAGATCATCACGAATCATATCTGGAAAAACATCAAAACAATTCATTCAAGACAACACTGTTCATGTTATTGACTCAGATGATTCTGAGGCAACACACTCTGATTCTTCAAAACTCCTTCCACCAAACCTACCAAAATAGCAACTTCAAAAAGGAAAGTAACTGCAAAAAGCTTTTTACAACAATGGCCACCTTTCATCAAACTTTGGCGCAGTTTAGCACTCTTCTAGAATGGGTCACAGCACACTTGGTCAAGACTGTTGCCAGAAGCACATCCTCCAGTACCCTCTGTTCATCCTCCTCCACCACTGCCTCGTCCCTCAACCTCCTCCTCGTTTGATGTTTCCTCTCCTTCCAAGTAAACCACCATCCTTTGGGCCCCGCTGGCTTTTTGCTGTTGACAAATCTGGGGGAGATAGATTAAAATTAAAATTGTCAATGATTAGGAACTTAGAAAAGAGGATGCTTTTTCAAATTATCGTAATTCAATCCTTTATGTTTTTTTTCTTTTGAACCACTTTTTTGTATGATCTTATAATCAATATAAAGTATTCGGATTGTTTCAAAAATCTTTAAATTCTTTTATGCACTTTTTGAGGGGGAGCCCCTGTTCCTTTCAGCTCATACTGAGGGGGAGCTTCATACTAAAAAACAACACCTTTATAATTTTATTTTAAATAATCTAAAGAAATTTTGTCATCATCAAAAAGGGGGAGATTGTTGAGAAAATATCTCTTTTAATGATAACAAAATTATCTTAAGATTATGATTACACTAATGCGTGCATTTAAGTATTGTACTAAGAAAGGAATAGGATTCAAAGATCGCAACCTCCTGTCCAAAAGAATGAATGCATGCAGGAAACAAAGCCGTTAATTCCTGAAGCAGAAAATCTGAAGTTAAAACACCAGAAGCAGAACATCTGGAAAACAGAAGATCTGGAACAGAAAACTTGAAGCAGAACATCTGGAAAATAGAAAGCAAAACATCTGGAACAGAAAACCAGAAGCAGAATTCCAAAAAAAGAAAACCTGAAAGTTGAAGACACCAGATAATGCATCCAGAAGGTACCAGATGATGCATCCTAAAATCTCCAGAGGATATCTTTGCTGGCCCATATCAAAAGGAAGCAAAGTCAGAAGGAGACATGGACCAGACCAGAAGGAAGCCTGCCAGAGGGAGACTTGATCCATACCAGAAGGAATCATAAGTCAGACTTAGTCCAGAAGTTATTCTGACCAGAAGATGGCCTGACAGTGAAATGATAAACAGCCCAGACTTGATCCAGACTTGATCAGAAGATAAGTTAATGGGTCCAAAACAAAAGAATCAATCCAGATTTGACCCAGACCAGAAGATAGCAGGGTTCAGGGTATGAAACTAAGTCCAGACTAGAAGAAATGATGTCCATATATGATCCAGACCTGATCCAAATCAGAAGGTAAAATGTCCAGACTGAAATATCATTTGTCCAGATTTTATTTCAGTTCAATCCAGACCCTGTTCAGAATTGGTCCAGATCAGAGGGAAAAGGTTCAGATAAATGGTCCAAATTTAAGAATATGGCCCAGTGTTGGCCAAGATCAGAAGATCAGATCATGGCCCGGTGTTGGCCGAAATCAGAAGGTCATAATGTATGGTCCAACATTGGTCGAGATCAGAGGATCACAGCAGACCAGTTTGCTAGTCCAGGTTGGCCGACATCAAAAGATGAACATCCGAAGATATCCATCAGAAGATCTATTTCAGAAGACGAACAACAAAGGATAAGAAATGAACATCAGAAGATGAACATCAGAAGTTATACATCAGAAGATATATATCAGAAGATAAGAAATGAACATGTCTGGGACCAAAAAAGAGCACTGGCCAGTTGTTAAAAACGTATGGAATGATCCAACCTCCTGGAAAGCTAAGTAAAGAACTAACCTCCCAAGTGCCAGGCTGTAAATTCAAAACAAAACTAAGGATCATTACAACTTGGGAAAACGGTCAGAAAAGCAAAATTTTCTTGAAGAGAAAGTTTCCTTCTCTCTATAAAAGGAAGTCTGCTCTTCTTCAGCACAATACACAACTACACGAGCAAAAAAGAAAATATCAAGAGGCTATCAAGAGCATTATCAATCTCCCTTTAAGCTTTCTATAATCTTACACTAGATCTTTGTTTCATCTTTGTAGAAAGTAATTCCTATCAAACTACTTCATATTATCTTTAGAACTTCAAGTGAGTAACACTTGAGAGAAATCAGAAGGAAAGTATTGTATGCTTGGTGAAGCTATAGAATACACGATTTGTAATCAACCTCAGTGAGTGGCTGATAGCTTGTGATACTTAGTAAAAACTCATAAGTGTGTAAGGACTGGACGTAGCCTTCATTGGGTGAACCAGTATAAAAATTCGTGTGTCATTATTCTCTCTCTACTTTTCAACATCTGATAATCATCCTCTGAAAGAGGACTGTAGTTTAAAACTAAAATAGAATTTTTAAAACCTCGAATATCTCTATTCAACCCCACTTCTAGTAATATTCTAGCCACTTCACAATCAGCACAACTCCAAGAGAGGAACACATCAAAACAAGTGTATATACAAGAATTCCACATATTACAAGATAGCACTGGGGTTCTTCATAGCCTCCAACAGTAAATACAATTAGCATTGATTGGTCACTTGACTCCTTGAAGAACTCCTAGAACCAAATCCAACTATAGTGGAACCAACCAATAGAAACTCCAACCTATTTTGAAAGCAATAAATCACTCAATCAAATGCATCGCAGATAATAAAATATAGTATTTGTGTTCATTTTATCATCCACAAAGGGGGAACCTACCTTAAAATGCAGGAGGAAATTTTTTGCTTTTTGCAGTTGGAGATCGATCAAAATCTGATTGCTGGTACTTGTTTGGGCATTCCTCCCTCCAAAAATTACAGAGTCAGGTCTTTGCAGCGTATGCATTCTACAATTGGGTAGTTCAACTTTGGATGTCCTGTGAAAGACTATTCTACTACCTATAACTAAACAGATAGAATCACTCATCTCCCTCGAGTCTCCTAAGTGTTTTGTGTTTCTTATAATCAGCCACTAGAGACCTGTAGTAGAAACCACACCATTATGAATACATCAATGGCAATATAGAAATATGATTTGTAATATAACCACCGAGAAACAAGCAAAAAACAATGCCCAGTTTACACCACCGAGAAAACCTGCAACCTGCCCATGACATATCGTGAAGAAAAGTTAGGTAAACCGGAACATAACAAATATCATTGAAGGACAAAATTGGATTGTTTCTCACATGAACTTATGGTTGAATTTGAACTTTTCTTAGACCAAAAAGAATATAAATACTTAAATGTCAGCAATAGTGTATAAAAACAATGGATAAAAAATTGTTAGTACTCAGTATTGAGGCATTAAGCTCAAAACATTGTGCTACACTCCACATGTTTTTTAATCCATTACACATATGTTTATGCTTAATATAAATATATAATACTCCTCCAACGTGATCATCTAACAGGAATCTCATTGTTTAGTTTGTTGTATAGCATCTACATTAACCTAATGAATGTCTCTTGGATGCTTGCTCTTGGACAATCTGCAACTAGATAGAATGATTGGCTTAAAACATGAACTTAAAGAGAGCTCCAAGCAATTTCCCCTTGTTATATAAATAAAAAATGGAACCACATTGAACAAGATTGAAATCGTAAAACAAAAATGAATGGTGTACCTACCTACTCTGACACATAAAAAATTTGTATGGGATTAAGCCAACTTGGACCTAATTAAGCATAATCAGGCATTATTTGCTTCAAAAATTTGATTGAACGAGATTCTTCTGGGGCGACTTCATCAATGGCAACATAGTTTTGCTCCTTATCGTACACATGACACACCGTCATGATTGTCTTCATCAATCGCCAATTCCAACTAGCCTCGTTCAGAAACTTTTTTTCCAAAGCAACAAAATAAGATACACATAATTAGCAACAATGCTATTTAGTATTTTAACCATATGGAATTAGAGTTTAGTTGGACATTGATAATGTTTTAGAGCTGATTAACGTTTAAACACAAACAGATATGCATTATTGGAAAAAATATAACATCCAAATCTTTTATCTGGACTATATCTGTAAGACCCTTAAATTTAAGAATTAAATTATGGAATTAATATTAAGTGTATTTTGGGGATATTAGTAAAATATTTAATATATGTATGTTTTGAGTAAATATATATATATATATATATAAATATTTATTTTGGAAGATGAATTAAGATTATTGGATGAAGAATAAATTAATTTAATTACGAGTAGTTAAATTAACGAACAGTTAATTAAGGGATTATCGGCTAATTGCGACGAGACTAGTTAAGTACTGAGGATCAGACAAGTGTTGGGTGAGGTGGCACCCACACAAGCCTATATATAGGAGTGAGAAGGATGGGTGAAATCAGAACACCATTCCTCCTCCCTTACTGCCCATACTGCATGTAACAATATCACCTTCTCCCTTCCCTTCCCATTCTGAATTCTGTTCACGATTTCAAAAAAAAAAGGGAGTTCCTCAAAAGTGACATTAATTGGAAATCTAAGCACCAAACCAGAAAACCCCCAATACAAAAGTTGTTCCCCTCATCATTCCGGAGCTAGAGAACCTATTTTTGTAGCAGCAAACGCAAGCGGGAATTTTGGCGAGTTTTGACGCAGAAACGTGAGCAGTAGCAGAAACGCAACAAGGGTAAGGGCACCTTCCACTTTCTAGTTGCATTAGGGCTGTAAGTGCATAACTGTCATGGCATTACTGGTGTTTTCATTATTGTCTTTGAAGGAAAACTGTTTTGCCTGTTGATTGAAAGAAATGAAAAAAATGCATTCTGTGATGTTTTAAAAGTTCTGTGATGATTGTTGTTTGGGCTGAATGCACTAAAGTTGTTTTGTTTATGTGGGAAAATTGAAAAATGTCTTGCATGTTATTTTGAAGATGGTTAAAATGCATATTTTCAAAACTGTTGTGCTGGTTGTATAAAATGTAAAAAAATACATTCTGTTGGTGTTTTGGTGTATGTGATGCTTGCTGTTTGGCTGAAATGTACTAATGTGGTTCTGTTTGTGTGAGAAAGCTGGAAATGCTTTGCATGTTGTTCTGTTTGTGTGAGAAAGCTGGAAATGCTTTGCATGTTGTTCTGTTTACGTGAGAAAACTGGAAATGCTTTGCATGTTGTTCTGTTTGTGTGAGAAAGCTGGAAATGCTTTGCATGTGTTTTGAGAAATGATCAGAATGTAAATGGTTAAAGATGTTCTTTGCTATGGTTAACATTCTGTTTTTGAGTGATTCTGGTGATGCTGATGTTTCAAAAGAAAAGGGATTTTAAAATGATGAAAGTGTTTCTTCTGGAAAATCTGTATTGATGAAAAATGCCTGAGTTTTGTGGTTCAAAATAGTGATGAAACTGTTTTGGGGTTGTGCTGTTTTTTTAAAGGTAAAAGTTTGAAAATGTGTTGTAGTTTTCAGGAAAAGTTCACTAAATTCGAAGGTGTATTCGAATACAACCTGCCAAGCTTCTGTTTTACTCAAGTTTTCAAACTTGTATTCGAATACGGGTCACTGTATTCGAATATAGAGGAAGGATTTTTGCTTCTGACTTAGCATCTGTATTCGACTACGACTCTGTCGTATTCGAATACAGGAGTGAAATTTTAACACTGTATTCGCATCTGTATTCGACTACGACAGTCTCGTATTCGAATACAGGATGCTGACCTTCATAATTTTTGCTTCTGTATTCGAATACAAGGGAGCTATATTCGAATACAGATTCGGGTTTTTCTAGAAACTTAAGTTTTAGCTTCTGTATTCGAATACAAGGAAGCTGTAATCGAAAAGAGATTCGTGTTTTCCAGAAAATCAAGTTTAAGCACTGTCATGTGAACTTTAAAGTGTTGGGGAAGGTTTGAAACAATTTAAAATGAAGTTTTCGAATAGTTTTGAAGAAGAGATGATGAGTTTAATAAAAACTTCAATGATGGTGGAAAAATGCTGAATATACACAGTTTTTGTCTTTTGCATTCGACTACAGGCATGTTGTATTCGAAATGTTGAAATTACAGTTTCAACTTATGTATTCGAATACAAGGGATCTGTATTCGAATATAGATTCGCGTTTTTAAGAAATCCAGAGTTTTAAACATAGTTTTATAAACCTCAAGTGTTGGGGAGCATTTGGGAAGGTTTGCGACAAATTAAAATAGAGTTTTGTGATAATTTGAAGAGGTAATGATAAGGCTTTTGAGATTTCTATTGAAGTTGGGAAAATACTGATTTTTACACTGTGACAGCCTCTGTATTCGAATACAAGAAGGCTGTATTCGAATACAGAGTGTTGATTCTGCACTGATTTGGCTTATGTATTCGAATACAAGGAAGCTGTATTCGAATACAGATTCGTATTATCCAAAAATCTCAGTTTTAAACACTGTTGTATGAATTTTAAGAGTTGGGGGAAAGACTTATGATAAATAAGAATGGAATTGTGAGATAATGTAAGGTGTTAATGATTGCTTGACTGTTAAATCATAGTTGTGATGATGATGATATTGATTGTGTTGAGATGTTTTAAAAAATGATGGAAAGGTTGAAATTTCCTGATAATGCATACTGTTTAAGTGAAGAGAAAACACTGCATATTCATGCATTTGCATAGTCAAGTGGTACCCGCGATGGGCCACAGAGTAATGCGCAAAAACGTGCTAATCTGTTGAGCGATTGCACGAGTGCTGGTCTGTTGAGCGACTGCACTGGTACTGATTTGTTGAGCGATTGTACCCTGAAATGCGCAAAGACGTGCTGATCTGTTGAGCGATTGCACGAGTGCAGGTCTGTTGAGCGACTGCACTGGTACTGATTTGTTGAGCGACTGCACTGGTGCTGATCTGTTGAGCGATTGCACCCTGGTCTTGAGGGCCGTTAAAGTCAAACATATTGTGCTGGTCTGTTGAGCGACTGCACCTTGGTAATTCCTAGAAATTGTATACATGAGCATATACATATTGCATTGGGGGATTGATCGGTGGGTCACGATTTGGTTATGTGATGATGATTGGAAAGTGATGTGTGTGAGTACTTTATGAAATCTGAATTTCTGATAAATGACTGTGATTGCTGAAGTGTTGGCTGTACTTACAACATATTTCTCATATTAATTGGTTGCTGTTTTGAAAAGGCATACATGTCATGAAAATTCAAAATGAGCATCTTTATTTTTCATCATTGTCATATGTTATACCATGGGTGTATTTGTTCTGTGATATATATGCTATGTGGTTATTTGTTAATTTCGGTCGGTGACCCTTTACTATTATATGTGGAATTTGGGCTCTGCCATCAGATGCCCCCCAAACCCATGCCACCCGTGGGTCCCGAGACGTCGGAAACGTCGCTCGACTTCATTGATCGTTCTGTGCCTACTGCTTGGGTATACGCCCCCACCTCAAGCAGGGCTACGTACACGGGGAGATTGAAGAGGACCTGTAGGACCAATGGAGTGGTGTACTACGTGGAGCACAGCTATGCGAGGATTGACTTTCTTGTGCCTTCTCGTTTGATATTGGAGCCGCACGGAATTTTTGATGATGCGGAGGAGCCAACTAGAGGGGTTGAGACAGAGGTCACCGTAGGAGTGGTGACTCCTAACCCGGTGATTGGGGGGGATGTACGTGATTCTGAGGCGGAAGAGAAGAACGAAGAGCCGAAGCCAGTAGCAGTTGATATTCCGGGTCCGTCTAGGATATCCGATGATTGTTATGAGATTCTGGCACCGCTGAAGCGACAGAGACTGTGCATTGATCTGACTTCGGAGGAGACTGACCCCTCTCTGTATGATGATGAGGAGGAGGTTACATCGAGGCGAGCGGCGGAGTCAGATGAGACTTGTTTGGGATGCGGAGGAAATCCGTGCTACTGTAGCTTTAGTGCATGATCGGTTAGATTTGATGTATAGGATTTGAGCTGGAAAATGTAATATGTTTTAATTTGGGAATTATTGTACTACTTTTCCGCTAAACTATTCCGCACTTTGATATTTTCTTTTGGAATGATATGACATTCTTATCTTTTGAAAATCTCTTAATGTTTATTATAAAATTCCAGCGTTAAGTACTTAGTGATATTACGATGAAATTATTTAATTACGTTCATCGATTAATCCACGACGTACGATTTTTAAGAAACAGATCAAAGGAAACTTTTTATTTCAACTCCTTTGAAGTAATAAATTGGGAAAAACATTTTAATTATTTATTTAAAAAAAAAATACACTCGCGCTGTATTTTAAACTCGGGGTGTTACAATATCTAACGCAAGTTGCAGTGGCAAAGCAAATATACTTTAAGGAGTGCTAGAAATACACTCTTTAACACACTCTATTTGATTGGATAAAATTTACAGAGGTCCCATCAAAATATGTGGATCCCTTATAAATTTGGTGTGTGTTGTTAAAGAATGTGTTGCCAGCATTACTCTTCCGTAACATTTTCGTTACTTTTCTTAACATGAAGACTGGAAAAAAGGAAAAGAAGAACTGGACACTGGCCCTCATTCCTTTCACGAAGAAACATAAAAAGATATCGGCATTATTGATCTTACCTTTCCCCAATTTTCTTGCAGGGTTTTATGGGCTGCTCGTAAATTGTAGCTTGGTATTTTTGGGGATATATGGTGTGGAATATGGACATTAATATCATGGCATAAGATCTTGATCCTGTTCAGAAAAGAAGTCAGAATATATCAATTAGTCGATCCTCTGGCCATCAAGTAAATTTTTCAAACCTGCACTTTGATGACACCATCGGAAGAAGGGGAGCAAAAACAAAAAATGTTGAGTAATTTAGGGGGTAACATATGGAGAATCAGGTGCTTAAATTTAACAATTCACTGACAGTAGCAATTTACATGGATATTAGGATATTGGAAGCATTAAAACATATCTAAGATGATTTATACATGAAGCACCAACAAGGACACTGGGCACCTGCATTGGCACTTAGACACTAACAATAATTTTAAAAAATGAAAATGGTGAAAAAGGAAGTTTTGTTTCATCTTTGCATTTCATCAAACAGCTGCAAGTCAAAACAAATTTTCTAAACAAACTTCTCCCTTCAAAAACTATAACTCCAATCTTTACCCTAATTTTAATATGGAACAAATATTTCAGCTCAGCATTCTCATATTCAATTTCAAATATTCCAAATTTTGATTAAAAACAACTTTGAAATTAGTTTATGAATAAAGAAGAAAAAAAGAGAAATCCGCACATAATATCCTAGAATTCACAGCAAAAGCCCTTCCTCATAATACCTAATTAATCAATCATATAATACTATTTAATTTGGGAATAAGGTTACAAAGAATAAGAAAGAAGATTATTACTTTCCGGTGCAAGTTCTGAGAAGCTCTTCGGTTTTTTTGCATTTCCTAACGAACTTTCCAGGTTCAACCTCCTCCGTTCTGCACTGTGATTTCATGATTTTTTTGGTGGAGTATCGTTCGTCAGTATCTGAAGAGGTGTTGAGTTGATAATCGTCGTCGCTCCAAACCCAACCCTTTTTCAAATCTCAATTTTTGCGTTCGTAACATCTATCTGAAACACTTCTTGTTGGTGAAAGAAATTGATATTATTGAAGCTATTAGGTTTTTCGACGTTGTTAGTATTGGTAGAGTTTCTGATCGGAGACTTAGTGAAGCACGGTGGCGGAGAAATTGAGAAGAAAAAAAAAGGTGGAGAGAGAGAAGAGAAGAAGAAGAAGGAAGAGAAAGAAGGAAGAGTAACACGATTGACGAAAATTTGAAAATGGTTTCCTGCCTGCTTTCAAATTTGTTGGTTAATTTAAGAGAATTTTTTTTTAAAATGCTTGTTAGATCGGTTTAATATGAAGGTGCAAACATGAGAAGGGGGTAGAATTTTGTTTATACTACTTTAATTCTTTTTCTGTTTTTTATGATTATTTGAAATCCGAAATATAATCAAGTAGAGTTAGCAACGGATAAAGTAAAATAATTAACACAGAGATTTATCCTGGTTCACCATTAACTAGGCTACATCCAGTCCCTTCACCTCGAAGGATTTTTCCCACTAATTCAAGAATTACAACAATACCACTGACCCTCCAAGTCAATATTCTCAAACAGTCTAACAATCCTAGACTTTTGAGGAATACAGCACATTGACTTCACAAGTAAAGTCTTCTCCTACCAATCTGACAACCCCAGATTGTAGAAGGGATTACAACACCTTGAATCTAATTGCTAAGCCACCTGCTACTTTTTCAGACTCTTCAGATTGTAGACTCTACTTCAACAATATAGATCTAACACAAGGGAATGAAAAACACGAGTACTTTCTTCTGGAAAGCTGAAACTCACAATTAACCTCACTGAAAACTCGAGTGTTTGCTTCTGGAAGTGTATGACTCTTTTACTGATTTTTGGTTCTAAGTCTTCTGCCTTGAGCCTCCTTTTATAGATGAGATTTAGGGTTTCTTCCATGCTTAAATTCGAGCTATATCTATCTAGATTCTCATGCAAAAATAACTTGACCAATTCTGTTTCACTTAAATAAAAATCGTATCTTTTTAGCTTCAGATTGCATTTGAAAATTCTGCTGACCAATCTTGTTTCTTTTAATTTCAAACCATTCTTTTTTAGCTTCAGATTGCATTCGAATTTCTCCAAGTCTTCAGTAATTTTTTTAATCAAATCCCCTTAATACTTTGATCAAATTTCTATCAAAATTTAATCAAGTCTTCTTCGAATTTTAATCAAGCTATCACTGATTTTCATCATGATTAAATCTAGACCGTTTGATCTTCTGATCTCGACCACATCCGGACCATTTAATCTGATCTTCCCCAATTATGTGATCCTCTGATCTCGGCCAACACTGGACCACATGATCTGATCTTCTGATCTCGGTCAACACTGAACCACATGATCTGATCTTCTGATCTCGGCCTACACTGGGCCATATGGTCTGATCTTCTGATCTCGGCCAACACTGGGCCATATGATCTGATCTTCTGATATCGGCCAACACTAGGCCATGATGCTTAAATCTGGACCATTGATCTGAACATTTCCCTTCTTCTGATCTGGATCAAGTCTGGATTAAATCTGGACAATCATTTCTTCTGATCTGGACTGAGTTTTATGCTCTGGACCATGCTATCTTCTGGTCTGGACCAAGTCATAATTATCTTCTGCTATGGATCAAGTCTGGACTAATTCATATATTCACGACCAAGCTATCTTCTGGTCAGGATTAAGTCTGGACCAAGTCTGACTTATGATTCCTTATAATCTGGAACAAGTCTCCCTCTGGTAGGCTTCCTTCTGGTCTGGACCAGGTCTCCTTTTGGACTCTGCTTCCTTCTGATCTGGGTCAGGAAAGATATCCTCTGATGGTTATTTGACCTTTGATGACATCCTCTGATTTCCTCTGGAATTGTATCCTCTGGTGCCTTCAGGATGCATCCTCTGGTATCCTCTGGATGCATTTTCTGGCTGAACCTTATGGGGGCATTTCTATCTTCTGATTGCTTCCTTTGGATGTACCTTCTGGTAGTGTCATCCTCTGATTTTGCACATCTTCTTATTTGTTCTTCTAAGTCAAAATACTATTTACATAAAATACTTTTGTTAACATCAAAATTAAGTATAGAACCAACTTGGTTCCAACATAATATACTAGATCTAACAAATCATTAACTTTTTTTTAATATGTTAGTTAGATCGGTTTAATATAATAGATTTAACAAATCATACAATTTTAAAAAAAAATGCTTGTTAGAATGATTTAATATAACAAATTTAACAAATCATTAAATTATTTTTTTAATATGCTTGTTAGATCGGTTTAATATAACAAATCATACAATTTTTTTAAAAAAATGCTTGTTAGAACGGTTTAATATTACAGATCTAAGAAATCATTCAATTTTTTTAAAAAAAAATGTTTGTTAGAACGGTTTAATATAACCGATCTAACAAATCATTCAATTTTTTTTAAAACAATATTTGTTAGAACTGTTTAATATTTAATATAACATATCTATCAAATCATACAAATTTTTTTAACATGTTTATTAGAACGGTTTAATATAACAGATCTAACAAATCAAACAAATAATAACAAATTTGCCACCGCCTATTTATTACATTGGGTGTATAACAACCGATCTAAAATCGCAGATGTAATAAGATTAAATTGCACTAATGCCTTTATAAAAAATTGGTTAAACCGATGAGCCGATTGGTTAATAATTTTAGAATTGTGTAACTGTTTCAAATTTTAAAGTTGTGTGGTCATTAGAATTATGTGATACTTGTTGTTGAGTATTCTTAAAATTTGTGAACTTCTATACAATTGCATCATTTTTCTCTTGCATAACTTTCCAATTCAAGGTGCAATTCAAAGTAATTTATATAGTAGCCATTGCACATACAGACTCCAAAATCAACAAGACAACATCAAAATCAAAATAAAAAAAATTAATCATCAAAATTTGCATTACTATTATAATACAATACTACCATGTTCAACCTAGCTCAATTGTTCAACACAATCAAAAAAAGAGACCAACAAATGCTTGTGGTAGTCATGCCACAATGTACATTCTTACAATAATTTGAAAAGATGCCAACTATTAAATTTCAAAATATTAATTTTTTTATTTTTTACACTAGTCTTCAAAAATAGACTCTCAATGGAGACACTCTAGACACATTTTCTTGATTGTGGATCCTTTCTTTATTGTACCATGCTCGTGAAGCAATAAACATATTTCTAAGAAACCAATTCTATACAAATAGTTAGTTTGAAAATTTTATAAAATCTTACCAGCTAATTGTTTTGATAGAGTACTCTGCGGCATTACGTTTTCCAATTCAGCCCCTTTTTTTTCCAGCAATTAAAAGCTTGCAAATAAAAATGACATCAAGATATCATCAATAAATAGGACTGTGATTTGGACCAATGAGCAAGAGTGGATATAAAGTAATGAATAAAGCATCAATGGAAATATTGTTTGTTGAAAATATTCTCATTCCACCATCGAAGTAAGAAACCAATAGATAAACTAGTGAAACATGATGCATCTTTATTTCTTCGTTGATCACATAGTTAAAGTTACTTGTTAATGCACATACCATAACCATTTCACATAACATTCCAAGTAGTGTTACTTACATCCATGGCTTTTGTGTCAACGGCACAAATATCTTTGATAACAAATCATTTAAAAGAAATAGATTTGTATTTCCAATGGTTGCTTTATTCAGTATAACCCAACCATAAACATAAGGCTTGTGTTAGAGTTATCTAGAAGAAGTGGCTCCAGAATTAGTAAATCAATATCCAACTAAGATAATCAATCAAAGAAATCCAAATAAGATGTTAACCTCCACAGTATGTTCGCTAACGAGTCTCATTCTCTTTAAATGCGCTAATGAAGGAGATTGTTTTGCATTATCAATTATGGAAGAAGCTTGGTGATGCCTTTTTTTTTGGAACATAAATTCCGCAATTTGTCAAGTGTTAAGTTTGGAAATCAAAATTTGTAACTATGAATCAATTACAATAAACTAATTACTTATAATGTTTACATGCTTAGAATTGTTAAGTTGAGTTTAGCTATTCTCTTCTATCTCTAATTATGAATCAAACACATTTCATAAAATACCCTAAATCCTAAAATTGAAATCAATTACAAAAATTACACTAAATAACAAAAAAAAAATCATATGAGAGAGGGAGAGAACATAAAAACTCACCTTCCTCGTAGTTATAAGTTGTCCCTGAAGGTGCAAACACGAGAAGGAGAGGTTGAATTGTGTTTGTCTAACTTAAATATTTTTTTTCTGTTTTTGCAGTTTTAAAACAAAACTTGATGTATGAATAAAAACAGAGTTAGCAGCGGATATAAAGTAAAAATAAAAACACAGAATTTTATACTGGTTCACCGTTAACGAGGCTACGTCCAGTCCCTTCACCTTGAAGGATTTCACTAATTCAAAACCTTGAATTACAACAATACCACTGACCCTCCAAGTCAGTCTTCTCAAATAGTCTAACAATCCTAGACTTTTGAGGAATACAGCACCTTGACTTCTTAAGTCAAGTCTTCTCCTACCAATCTGGCAACCCCAGATTGTAGAAGGAATTACAACGCCTTGAATCTAATTGCCAAGTAATCTGCTACCCCTTCTGACTCCCTCAGATTGTAGACTCTACTTCAACAACTTAGATCTAACACAAGGGAAAGAAAATAACACAAGTGCTTGCTTCTGGAAAGCTGGAACTCACAATTAACCTCACTGAAAACTCGAGTGTTTGCTTTTGGAAATGTATGACTCTGTTGTGATTTTCGATGCTAAGTATTCTGCCTTGAGCCTCCTTTTATAGATGCAGATTAGAGTCTCTTCCAAGCTTAATTTCGAGCAGTATCTTGCTGGATTCTCTTACAAAAATATCTTGACCAATCGGACTTCACTTAAATAAAAAAACATATCTTTTTAAGCTTCAGATTTTCTTTCAAAAATAACTGGCCAATCCTGTCTTAAATTAATTCTGGAACAACTCTTTCTTCCCGCCAATAGCTTTTGAACTCCCATACGACTTCACTTTATTTTTGTAACAAATCCTTTTAATCAAATTTAATTAAATCTCCACCGTTAATCCTCATGATTAAATCTGGACCGTTTGATCTTCTACGCTAGTCCACATCTGGACCATACTAAGTGATATGTTGTGATCCTCTGATTTCGGCCAACCCTGGACCATACTTTCTGATCTTCTGATCTCGGCCAACCTGGTCTAGCAAACTGATCTGCTGTGATCCTCTTATCTCGGCCAATGCTAGACCACACATTCTGACCTTCTGATTTCGGCCAACACTGGGCCATGGTCTGATCTTCTGATCTCGGCCAACACTGGGCCATATACTTAAATTTGAACCATTGATCTTGATATCTTCTCTCTGATCTAGACCAATTCTGAACTGGGTCTAGATTGAACTGAAATTTAAATCTGGACAAATAATATTTCAGTCTGGACATTTTACCTTCTGATTTGAATCAGGACTGGATCAAATCTGGAGATCATTTCTTCTCGTCTAGACTTAGTTTCATACCCTGAGCCATGCTATCTTCTGGTCTGGGTCAAATCTGGATTGAATCTCTTGTTCTGGACCCATTAATTTATCCTCTGCTTAAGTCTGGATCAAGACTGGGCTGTTTTATCATTCACTGCCAAGCCATCTTCTGGTCAGAATAACTTCTGGACTAAGTCTGACTTATGATTCCTTCTGGTCTGGATCAAGGATACAGTCAACAGAAAGGTATAGATTACACTGAGACTTTTGTTCCAGTGGTTAGGTTAGAAGCAATTAGAATTCTCTTATCATTTGCTGCTAATCATGATATAATGTTGTATCAAATGGATGTTAAAAGTGCATTCTTAAATGGCTACATAAGTGAGGAAGTCTATGTCAAACAGCCCCCTGGATTTGAAAACTCTGATTTTCCAGACCATGTTTTTAAACTCAAAAAATCTTTGTATGATTTAAAACAAGCACCAAGGGCATGGTATGACAGACTTAGCAACTTTCTGCTTAAGAATGGATTTAATATAGGCCAGATTGATAACATATTATTTAGGAAATCCATTAAAAATGATATTCTGATTATCCAAGTCTATGTTGATGATATCCTATTTGGATCCACTAATGGCACTTTGTGCAAAGAGTGTTCTGACCTAATGCAGAAAGAGTTCCAAACGAGCATGATGGGAGAACTTAAGTTCTTCCTGGGAATTCAGATTCATCCAGGTAAATCAGATGAAACCAGCCAAAAGGTATACCAGAAAACATACAGAGAAAATCCCCCACCTACAAACTCAGAGGTTTCTGTGATTCCGACTATGCTGGAGACAAGTTGGAAAGGAAAAGTACAAGTGGCAACTGCACTTTCTTAGATCTCTTGGTCAAGCAAAAGACAAAGCACCATTGCCATGTCAACAGCTGAAGCTGAGTATATATCAGCAGCAGGATGCAGTTCACAGTTTGTGGACACATCAATGGGTTGATATCTTCACCAAGGCATTACTAGAAGATAGGTTCGAGTTCATTAAGAAGCATCTCAGCATGACCTCCATATCTGACTAGCTCAAGTAGTCATCTTAGGAGTTTTTAAATTTCATGTTAATTTATTTTCTGTCTTTTATTTTCTGTTTTTACTTTTTGTACTTTGTAAAGAGAAAAACAAAAAATACAAAAATAGTCGGACCACTTTTTGGCTGATGACAAAAAGGGGGAGAGAGAGAGAGAAAAAAAGGAGAAATAAGTAGAAAAGGAGAGATAAAAAGAAAGGGAGGAGCAAAAAAAAAGAAAGAGATGAAAAGAGGAGAAATAAGTAGAAAAGGAGAGGAATCAGGGAGAGAGAAAAAGAAAGAGTGAAAACAGAAGGAGTTGAAAAGGAGAGGAAACAGGAAGAGAGAAAAACAAAGAAAGAAAAAGAAAGAGTGAAAATAGAAGGAGTTAAAAAGGAGAGGAAGCGTGAAGAGAGAAAAAGAAAAAGAGAATAAAGAAGGAGTTGAAAACGAGAGGAGCAGAGAAGAAAAGAAAGAGAGAACAAAGAAGGAGTTGAAAAGGAGAGTATCAGACTTAGGGGGAGAGATTGGTCTGAGGGGGAGTAATTCAAGTTTTCGAATTATAAGTTAGCAAAATAAGTTAAGGTTTTGTCATCATCAAAAAGAGGGAGATTGTTGGAACCAAGTTGGTTCTAAATCATAGGATTTTGATGTTTACAAAAGCACTCAATGTAATCTTATTTTGTACCTTGAATTATTAAATTAAATGCCACCAGAAACTGAAGAAATAGAAGCAGAAGACGCATTCAGAATGCATCCTGGAATTACCAGAAGATAGTCCAGGATCACCAGAAGATATATTGGTTGGCCCAGATCAGAAGGAAGAAATGTCAGAAGAAGAAATGGACCATACCAGAGGAAATCCTGCCAGAGGGAGAGTTGTTCCAGACCAAGAGGAATCAAATATTAGATTTATTCCAGAAGTTATTCTGACCAGAAGATGGCCTGGCAGTGAGAAATTAAAACTGCCCAGACTTGTTCCAGACTCATCAGAAGATAAGTTAAAGGGTCCAGAACAAGAGAATCAATCCAGATTTAACCCAAACCATAAGATAGCTTGATTCAGGGCATGAAACGAAGTCCATACCAGAAGAAATGAATTCCATAATCAATCCAGACCTGATCCAAAATCAAAGGTAAAATGTCCAGACTGAAATATTACTTGTCCATATTTAATTTCAATTTAATCCAGACCAAAGTCCAGAATTGGTTCAGATCAGAGGGAAGATTTCCAGATCAGTGGTTCAGAATTAATTATTTGTTCCAGTGATGGTCCAGATCAGAAGATCAGACCATGGCCCAGTGTTGGCCGAAATCAGAGGGACAGGATGTGCAGTCCAGCAAAGGCCGAGTTCAGAGGATTATAGCATATCAGGTGCGCATCAAGGATGGCTGAAATCAGAAGATTAGAGGGTCAGGAAGTGTGGTCCAGGGATGGCTGAAATCAGAGGACCACAGCATAGCAATTAGTTTGGTCCAGATGTGGACTAGTGCAGAAAAATCTGATGGTCCAGAATTAATCAACGGTGGAGATTTCAATTTATTTTGATCAAAGTTTTAAAAAGATTTGTTACAAAAATAAAGTGAAGTATTGTGGAATTCAGGAGCTGTGGCGGGAAAGCAACTAAGGATTTGATTGGCCAGTTAATTTTGAAAGAAATCTGAAACTTAAAAAAAATATGTTTTTTATTTAAATGAAGCCTAATTGGTCAAGTTATTTTTGCAAGAGAATCCAGCAAGATTCAGCTCGAAATTAAGCTTGGAAGATGCCCAAATCTGCATCTATAAAAGGAGGCTCAAGGCAGAATACTTAGCATCGAAAATCACAAAAGAGTCATACACTTCCAAAAGCAAACACCCAAATTTTCATAGAAGTCAATTGTGAGTTTCAGCTTTCAAGAAGCAAGTACTCTTGTTATTTTCGTTCCACTATGTCAAATCTAAGTTGTTGAAGTAGAGTCTACAAGCTGAGGGAGTCAGTAGGGGTAGCAGGTTACTTGGCAATTAGATTCATAGTGTTGTGTGTTAAATCTAAGTTGTTGAAGTAGAGTCAACAATCTGAGGGAGTCAGAAGGGGTAGCAGGTTACTTGGCAATTAGATTTATAGTGTTGTGATTTCTTCTACAATCTGGGATTGTCAGATTGGCTGAAGACAGAAGCTGCATTCCTCAAAGAAGTCTAGGATTGTTAGACTGTTTGAGAAGACTGACTTGGAGGGTCAATAGCAAGGTTGTAATTCAAGGTTTGAATTAGTGAAATCCTTCAAGGTGAAGGGATTGGACGTAGCCTCGTTAACGGTGAACCAGTATAAAAACTGAGTTTTATTTTTATTTTTATCCGCTGCTAACTCTGTTTTTAACTATACATCAAGTTTTGTTTTAAAAGTATAAAAATAGGAAAAGTATTCAAGTTAAGTCAAACACAATTCAACCCCCCTTCTCGTGTTTGCACCTTCACACACATTCTAACCTTCTGATTTCGGCCAACACTGGGCCATGGTCTGATTTTCTGATCTCGGCCTACACTAGGCCAAATACTTAAATCTGAACCATTGATCTGAATATCTTCCCTCTGATCTGGACCAATTCTGGACTTGGTCTGGTTTGAACTGAAATTAAATCTGGACAAATAATATTTCAGTCTGGACATTTTACCTTCTGTTTTGGATCAGGTCTGGATCAATTTTGGACATCATTTCTTCTGGTCTGGACTTATTTTCATACCCTGAACCATGCTATCTTCTGGTCTGGGTAAAATCTGGATTGATTCTCTTGTTCTGGACCCATTAATTTATCCTCTGATTAAGTCTGGATCAAGTCTAGGTTGTTTTATCATTTCACTGCCAGGCCATCTTCTGGTCAGAATAACTTCTGGTCTAAGTCTGACTAATAATTCCTTCTAGTCTGGATCAAATCTCCCTCTGGCAGGCTTCCTTCTGGTCTGGTCCAGGTCTCCTTCTGACTTTGCTTCCTTCTGATTTGGGCCAGCAAAGATATCCTCTGATGATTTCAGGATGCATCCTCTGGTACCTTCTGGATGCATTATCTTGTGTCTTCATCTTCTGCCTCTGGAAACTTCATCTTCTAGTGGCATTTAATGTAATAATTCAAGGTTCAAAATAAGATTACATGGAGTGCTTTTGTAAACATCAAAATCCTAAGTACTTAGAACCAACTTGGTTCCAACAGATTTGACAGTTCACCTTTTAATCATAAAAGGATTTCCTACAAGCTTACTCAAAACTATACTTCACATTATAGCCTTGAGTTTACAATGATGATTTAAAGTATTTTTTCCGAATCTGAGAAGGCTCAACACTTGTTTGAGTTCTGATTCTTTAACAGAGAAATACACGAGAATGATTCTTGGAATTGAAGTGAGTAATGAATTTCTTAGTACTTGAAGCTCTAGTTATGGACAGAATCTGAGTATGCTCAACTCGTGTTTGAGATTAGATTCTTGACGAAAGAATTCAATATAATGATTCTGATATGAAGAAGAAAAACAGAACTGAATCTTTTGTTTGTGATTGAGAAGTTTTCAAGTATGTAAGTGTATGTATATCATGTATTGCTTTGTACTTGAAGCTCTCATTTTTCCTTGAGCTTGATCTTCCTTTTATAGGCTTTTAGGACATTTAATGATGGTCAAATAGAGCTGTTGGTAGTGCTCTGTCATTCTTGACCAAAGACCAATTTATATGATTAAAAAATGTTTCAGCTTTTGAACACTTTTGAATTTTGTTGAATGGGCTAAGTTCTTCGATTCTTGATCAGATTTCCTTTGTTTAATGATCCTTTGTACTTCAAATATATTTGTTAATATCTTTGATTTGATCTGGAGTTTTGATTATGTCAAAACAACTTGGAGAATGATGATGAACTTCTGCAGAATGTTAATGAAAATTCTGGAGATTGATAATCAATCCAGAGCCTTAGTATCCAAACTTTCTGGAGATTGATAATCAATTTGAACATTCTGGAGACTTATCTGATCATTCTGGAGACTGATCTGATCATTTTGGAAACTGATCAGTCTTTCTTAAATTTGCTTGATCCATCATATTCCATAGCTTTTCTACTTTGTATTTTGAATTGATTTTTTGCTGATACGAATCCTTTATATTCCTTGGATAGTATAGATCACATGATTGTGAAATCCAGGAGCAATTTCTTCTTCAACAGAGGAGATCATTTGTTCTTGAAATTTTAGAACTGTGGAGAACGTTCTCCGTTTTCCAGACTTCGGTCAAGAACGTTCTCTGTTCTGTTTTTGTAATTTTGCTTCTTTCAAATGATCTTTCTTTTGATTTATAGCCTAGTTTGATCATTGATTTGTTGTATGAATGTATTTGATCATCATTCTTCATGAAGATGTTATCTTGAAGATGTAATAATCATTCTATTCAATGATTGATATATGATACATTCTTTTTGAGATTATTTCATTATTGAGTGGATACTTGTGCACTTTGATGAAGTGAATGTATTCTTGCTTGTTCACTTATGCAATTCATGTTCTTTAAACAAAACTTAAGTGAAACCATTAGTAGACCACCATTCATAAAACTTAATCATTTATTTCATAAGGTTTTTGTCATTAAAACATATATCAAAAAGAATTTTTTTTCTTCAACAATGTCGTGTTCATGGAAGACCAAACTATTGAAGACATTGATAAGGTGGAGAAGACTACACCTTAGAGAGATAACATCTTAGTTGATGGTGATCCAATTTGGTCACCTGTTCCTGATTTGGATACTATTGATGGTCATGTTCAGAATGATGAGTCAATGATTGTGTTGATGATCATCAACTTAGAGATGAGGTAAATATTCCAACAAGTGAAGATCATAAATTCTCACACGATGAGAATCTTAGCGACGCTTTTGAATCATCTCAAACTCTACTCAAGAGGTATAAGAGGCATAGACAACCATCTATAAGGTATGTTTCTGATGAGTATGTGAATTTGACTGATGAAGGGGAACGTGGGTATTTTCGAAAGGCCATGGAGAGTGAAGAAAGTCAAAAGTGGTTGGATGCAATGCATGATGAGATGAAATCCTTGCATGATAATCATACTTATGATTTGGTGAAGTTGCCAAAAGACAAAAGGACTTTGGAAAACAGGTGGATCTATAGAGTGAAGTGTGAGAGTAATTCAATAAAGCCAAATTAGCGGTGAAAGGTTTCCGTCAAAGAAAGGGTGTTAATTTTAATGAGATTTTCTCACATATGGTAAAAATTTCATCGATTAGAACCATGTTAAGTTTGGCAGCTACTATTGACTTAGAGGTAGAGCAAATAGACGTAAAAACGACTTTCTTTCATGGTGATTTGGAGGAAGAGATTTACATGAAACAACCTAATGGTTTTCTTGTTGAAAGCAAGGAAGACTATGTGTGTAGACTGAGCAAGCTCCAAGGTAGTGGTACAAAAAGTTTGAATCTGTTGTGTGTGATCAAAGATACATGAAGACTACTTCTGACCATTGTGTATTTGTTAGAAAATTTTCTAATGATCATTTCATTATCTTGTTACTATATGGTTATGATATACTTATTGTTGGGAAAAATATTTCCAAGATTGACAAGTTAAAGAAGCAGTTGGGCGAGTCCTTTGTCATGAAAGACATGGGAGCAACTAAACAGATTATTGGCATAAGAATCATGCGTGACAGAAAGGAAAAGAAACTATGGATGTCACAAGAACACTATATTGAGAAAGTGTTGCAAAGGTTTCAGATGAAAAACTCTAAGGCGGTAAGTACTCCTCTTGCTACTCATTTAAAGTTGAGTTCTAAACAAATTCCTTCTAGTGAAGATGAGAAAAGAGACTTGGAACGATCTCCTTATGCTTTTTTTGTGGGTAGTTTGATGTATGCAACGGTGTTACAAGACCAGATATTGCGCATGTTGTTGGTATAGTGAGTAGATTTTTGTTAAATCCAAGTAGAGAGCATTATAATGCCGTAAAGTGGATTTTGAGGTATCTTCGTGGTACTACATGTATAAGGCTTTGTTTTGGAGATTACAAACCAATTTTGGTGGGGTACTCCAACTCAGATATGGCTGGAGATATTGACTCGAGGAAGTCCACTTCAGGCTCTCTTGTACCCTTATTTGATTATAGTGGAGCTATTTCTTTGGTCTTGACGACCCATGGTTTTAACCGTTGCATTGAAAGGTTTTCCACGTTAAAATATTGATATTATTTATGCTCTTTTATTTTGATTAATTTGCTACCATATATATTTGTTGTTGTTCCTCACGGGTTCTTGCAAGTTGGGAGAATTTTATATCTACTTCGTATTACTTATCATCGTGTTTGTGTTTATTCCGCATCATCATTAAATTACAAGTGGGCAAATTCCTTCTTCGATCCTCTATGTTGTCTTCCTACTTAAATTGCCTTCCTTATTGTTGTCCTTTCATTTGTTTTCAAATCCCTTATAATAGTTAACTTTTATTGGTCCACCATGGATTAAAACTACAAGGGTCCAAATTTAAACCACCTTTGCTTTGACGGTCCGTTTAGCCTGCACACATATAATTATTGGTCTATATTAGACAATTAATTTTAGTTTATGGATTTATCACATCCACACCATACCATATACCTTCCACATGTTATCACTCCCTCAATGACCTTCCTCCTCATCACCCATCACAACCAAAGCTCTACCCAAATCCATCTTCTCCTCCCATTTCCAAAATCAATTATAATCTTTCAATAAAATTATCAATTTGACCCATGCTCAATGAAATCCCACAATCATTCATAAAATTTTAATCTTTTGGTAGAAAAGTTACACAATAGTCCAATAGTAAATATTATGTCAAATCGTCATTTTTTAATTTAAAAATCTAATTAATAAACTAATACTGTCGATTTTTAAAATAGAGAATCAATTTCGTGAATTCATAATAATAGAGGGATCAAAACTACAATTAAACCTATATTTTATTTTGGATAAAATTCTTTCAGCTCCTCTTTCTCTCCCCACAATTCCCATTTACTTCACATATTTCCCCTTTTATTTATTATTACATTATTTAAACATGGACATCTCTTACTCATTTTCTTTTTAGACTGTATTGTTTTTTCATTCTTATTATGATTATGATTTTCCTCAAAAGAAAAAAAAAATTGAGGTTGAAATCCAAACAACACAAAAAAAAGATTATCTAGAAAATTAAAAAAAAAATGTTGATTACACGGCCACTACTCGGCCCATCAAAGTCACAAGAATAATCTGTACTTGATCATTTTTCTATTTTATTCGTGTTTTATTCTTATTTTTGTGTTTAAATTATTTTAAATTGAGTCAAGATTAATTCACGAAATAGACCAGATTTTATACACCCTAATTTAAAAAACGCTGAACACAAATCATATGATTAAGTAATTGATGAACAAACTCACATAATTTTACGGTGTGAACTATCTCTGTTATATAACAACTTAACAAGTAAAGTGATAACTATTTAATAGGAACCTAAGCACTATTATCATTTAAATCAGCCGTTGATTATTTTGAAAAGATCAATCACTAGTATTTGTTTATAAAAAAAAATTATAAAATACCCCACAACCAACAAAACGTCTTAGATCGATGCAGGCTATTTTGCTTGATTTACATCGTTAACATCCAACAACCTTATATTAACTCTATTTGATTTTCAAAGCTTTTTAAAAAACACAAAAAGCTTATCGGTTCGGGGATGTCGGACTCAAGAACATGGCTATTAACAATGTTCTTAACTATAGTTCTCCCGGTTGTTATAGCAGCAGCGATTCTATACCGGCTTGATCCATTCGAACCGGTTCATCTACCGGTCAACGAAATAAACCAAGCCACGTTGGCGGCTCCTCTACGTAACGACCACATGCGATTAGGGTCTGAAACTTTGGCAAAGGGAAAAGTTGCGGGACCTGAAGACTTGTTATACGACGCTACTTTGGGTGTCGTTTATACTGGATGTGAAGATGGATGGATTAAACGAGTTACGTTGTATGAATCGGTGGGTGACTCAGTTGTTGAAAATTGGGTTAACACTGGTGGAAGACCTCTTGGACTCGCTTTTTACGGGAATGGTGACCTTATTGTTGCTGACGCTGATATGGTAAGTCTCCCCATGTAAATATTGGATTTGAATATATTTTTTTCTGAAAAATAAATTTTTTTTTAAGGAACAAATTTCATTATTTTTTAATTTAATTGCAATTTTTATTTTTATTTTTATCAATTAATAGATTTAGTTTTTCAATTTTAAAATTCAACACTATAATATTATAAGTTATGTCATTTAAGATAAATAAAATTACAATTTTTTTAGTTAAACATTTAAAATAAATAAATAAAATAGAAGAAACAAAACTATAACTAAATTTATTTATTTTTTTCCAAAGGAATGCGATCTTACTTAGAGAAATTGTGGTGTGGTCATGGTTCTAACACGTTAACCATATAACTGTGATAAATTGAAGCACCATTTTTGGCACATAAACAAAATATATATATATATATATATATAAAATATATATTTCATTAACCACTAAAATATATAATATTGATTACTTTAAAATATTTTTTTAATCATTAAGTTGCAATATTATAAAGTAGTTAATGTATGTTAAATAAATAGTTAATATAAATTTATATATATGTCGTTTAAGTAATTAAATTTAAAAAAAAAATAATGTTCACCTTATTTTATTTACTGTTAACAAGATCTATGGTGTGAAGTATTGTGTTAATTTTTGTGTTAAAATATAATATTTGAATAAAAAAAGCCTTTCTTTTTTGTTCAACCTTCTACATGTCTCCACCATAAGAAAATAATCCTTTTCCAAATCAACGTGCAATGTAAAGAATCTCCTCTCATGCCAGCGCAACAATGGATGTCTTTCCTTCTAGTATCCTTAAGTTTCATTTTGCCGTCGGCTAAGATACCAAAATAAAAAACTTTCCTTCAACACTTGTGAATTTACTGACATCGATCTGTGTCTTAATCAACTTCTCCACCATTTTTTATTTTGTTTCTATCAATTAATTTTTGAATTCTAAAATAAAAATGTATATTTGCCTTTTCTTTTCTCTCGTTAAGATTTACCTTTGGAGTTCGGTTAAAAATCTTTGTGAAGAAATTCAGTGAGATGCTGATTGTTTCCTGCAGACATGTTATAGAGCCTAGTCCAACTTACATAGAGCAAGTCTTGGTTGGAAATTTTAACTAGAAATATGATCTTGAATATAACAATTTTAGTATTTATCGGTTGAATTGAAATTTAAAAATGTCTTAATCCATTTTTAATTGTAATACACCTGTGTGGTGTGCTCGTGTTTGATTTATAATTAGGAGTAGTTTTGTGTTAGCAGTCTCTATTAGACTTTTTGTTTTTTAGCTTCTCTATTTGCAAAGTGCACTGGACCAGGACATAAAATTAATAAGAAAATAAACAAAAATCCAATAATATATCTTATCATAATACTTTTTTTAGAAGACGTGTCTTATCATATTGATTTCCTTGTCAAATATTATTTGTTAACTAATTTAGACTTTTGTGTAATTCATTTCTATGATAGGTATCATTAAAGGTATCGTTAATATTATTTCCATTTTTAATTAATACATGTGCTCGTGTTTGTTTATAATTAGGAGTCTTGAATGTCTCTATTAAACTTTTTTTTTCTTCTCTATTTCCAAGCGCACCGTTGGACCATCTTAATTAATCAAATTAGAGTTTTCTTGTTTAGTAAAAAAAAATCATTATTTTAAGTATCCAATTGATTATTTCATGATTTAATGCATGCTTGCATCATGGTTTGTGATGCACGCATATGATCATATACCACGTATATCTGTAAAAAAAAATACTTATATCTCATGAATTATATATAGGGACTACTGAGAATAACAAGAGAAAAGGAGATTGAGGTGCTTGTGAATGAAATTGAGGGCTTAAAATTTAAATTAACAGATGGTGTTGATGTAGCAAATGATGGTACTATATATTTCACCGATGCTTCATACAAGTACTCTGTGAAGGATTCTATCCTAGATATCTTAGAAGGCAATCCTAATGGAAGGTTTTTGTGCTATAATCCAGCAACAAAAAAGACCACCCTACTAGTCACTCATCTATATTTTCCTAATGGAGTTGCAGTCTCACCAGATCAACAATTCGTTGTCTTTTGTGAAACTGTTTTGTAAGTTGTTTATTTGCTTTTTTATGTTAATTTCAAAAAAAAAATTTTTTTTTAATATTAAACTAGTCACCTTATTTTTAAGAAAATATATATGTTTGCAAAGATTTATAAAGAAAACAAAAAAAAAATTAAAAAAGTGTCATTTTATTATTAAAAGTGAAAATAAAAAATCTTCTCAAATAAATTGCAATCAAATTTAATTTGTACTACTTCATAAGTCATTATCAATCATCAAATATATAAATTAGTTTTCAAAATTATAAGTGTTTTGATCAAATTAATTCATAAATTTTATAAATTAAAAAATACATTTATGATTGCGAGTTCGACAATGGCTTAATTGTGTCAAATTGTAAACTGTCAATCAAAATAGTCTTCTATAAAAAATTTGTTGTTAAAGACTATGATATTTTACATGTTAATTGAATATATGAATTTTTCATGTTGATTTCACGTAACGTATTGAAGCCACATATTTTAGAATGTTATGTTATCATTTTTAATAGTTAAAATTTATAAATGAACTACTTTAAAAGATATTTTATAATTTTAATAATGTATTTGCTAATTTAAAAAATTCAAAAATTCAAAAACTAATTTAATTAATGTTTATAATCTCAAAGATCAAGTTTCCTACTTGTTACATTTTAAAGGGGATGCGCTTCATTTGAATTTGGCTAAATAATGCATACTAGTGAATATCTTTGTTCCCTTTTTTTATAAATAAATGTTACCCCAAGTTTTTACATCCTTCATAAATATGTCATTGGGTTTATTTCATTGTATGGGTTAATGATGCATGCAGAATGAATTGCAAGAAATACTACATACAGGGCCAAAAAAGTGGAAGCATAGAAAAGTTTTGTGACCTCCCTGGCATGCCTGATAACATTCATTATGATGGACATGGACTGTTTTGGATTGGAATAGCCACGGTATCATTTTTCACCATGAAAATAGTTATCATAATGTCTGATGATTCTTTGTGCTTATTTGGTATATATATATATATGTGAAATTTTTTTCATGTTATAATCATATACGTACTAAGCATTTAACCTATTTTTTTCAATTATCATACTAAAATTTTTATACAGTAGTTTTCTTATCATATACATCACCATACACATATTTTATTTTAATTTGTTTCGCTCTATTATTCATGAACTTTTTTATATGAAAGAAAATTTTATGGCACAGCTACCACGTCTACCCACACTAGTTTTAATAATGTCACCAAATTTGGTATATTAGGAAACAAATCCAAAAAAAAAGTCTTTTAGCTAGTATTATCAACTTGAAACACATTAGTTGCAAAAGAAATTAAATACCTAAAAAAGTCTATGATGGAAAAACTAGTATGTCATAATTATTATGTAAATATGACACTATTCATATACAATTTAATTACAAATAATTAAATTGTGTCTTGCATTTTGTTTTCCTCATCTCAGAACTAAAATAAGTTTATCTTATATATTGTTGTTGTAAAAAATCAAAAATCAATGAGTTTTAGAACGAAGATTGATAGAATTTAAAACGGAGATTGATCAGTTTGAAAACGGAGAACGTTTATTGTTCTTAGTTTTCTGGTTTTGTTTCTTTGATTCTAAACAGAATTAAAACTTGCTAAAATGAATACACACAATTGTTAACTCAGTTCAGAGTTAAAACTCCTACGTTTGGGAGACTGGATCCGACTTCGAAATATCACTAAATGAGATGAAATGATTACAATGTACAAAAAACACTGTTTTGCCTTCAGTTTTCTGTTTTTGCAAAACTGAAATTAACTCTCCTCTTTCTAGTTGCTGCCCAACTACTTATATACAAGTTTATTACAAAAAGTAGTTATAAATTATTAACTGAAAACTAACAGCCCCAAGTTAGATTGGTTTGTAAGTAACCATCCTAAGTCTTCTTAATTGAGTATCACTTTTAACAATTCTCTACCTTGGTACCAAATGAGAAGCTTTAGCTTGTGATTCTTCAAATCAGATCCTCTTAGTCCTTGATCTCAGTTTCTAGACTTGATTTGCAGCATATCCAAACAGTGTTTGAATTTGCTAAGTGTGATAGGTTTTGTAAACATGTCAGCCGGATTATCACTTGTGTGCACCTTTGTCACATTTATCTCACCCCTTTCAATGACATCCCTGATGAAATGCAGCCTGATGTCTATATGCTTGGTTCTTTCATGATACATTTGATTTTTACTCAAATGAATGGCACTTTGGTAGTCACAATTTATGCAAACCGACTCTTGTTTGACACCAAGTTCAGTGATCAATCATCTTAGCCAAATTCCTTCTTTCACAGTTTCAACAAGAGCAACATATTCAGCTTCAGTTGTTGATAATGCCACTATGTGTTGAAGATTAGCTTTCCAATTGACTGTGTTGTTGAACATTGTGAAGACATAACCTGTAAGAGATCTTCTTCTATCTAAATCTCCAGCAAAATTAGAGTCTACAAATCCTTGAACTGGTTTTGATTGTTCTGAACTTTTGTTGTATACTAAACACAAACTTTGAGTTCCTTTTAAGTACCTTAGAATCCATTTAACAGCTTGCCAATGGTTCATTCCTGGATTTCCCATAAACCTGTTGGTGACACTTACAACATGAGAAATGTCTGGCCTTGAGCAGACCATAGCATACATGATGCTTCCTATGACACTTGCATAAGGTATAGTCTTCGTGTCTTCTGCTTCCAGATTTGTGTTTGGTGACATGACTGAAGAAATCTTGAAGTGAGCTCCTAGTGGAGAGCTTACTGCCTTTGATTCACTCATATTGATTCTATTTAAAACCTTCCCAATGTAGCTCTATTGGGAAATTATTAGTTTTCCTTGCTCTCTAATTCTGATGATTTCAATTCCTAATATCCTCTTGGCTGGCCCCAAACCCTTCATCTCGAATTCTTTCTTTAGCTGGCTTTTTAATTTTCCTATTTCCTTCATACTTTTAGATGCTATTAGCATGTCATCCACATATAATAGCAAGTAAATATATATGTCTGTTGATGCTTGTTTATAATACACACAACTATCAAAATTACTTATAGCATAACTTTGACTAAGCATGAATGAATCAAACCTCAAATACCATTGTCTTGGTGATTGCTTTAGCCCATAGAGTGATCTCTTTAGTAGGCAGACCCAGTCTTCATTCCCTTGAGTCCTAAAGCCATCTGGTTGTTGCATTAAGATTGTTTCATTCAGATCACCATGGAGAAATGTTGTTTTGACATCCATCTGCTCTAACTGCATGTCAAAGTGTGCTACCATGGCTAGAATTATTCTTATAGATGCATGCTTGACTATAGGAGAAAAAATTTCATTGTAGTCTACACATTCCCTTTGAGTGAATCCCTTTGCTACTAGCCTTGCTTTGAACTTGTGTGGTTCAACTCTTAGAATTCACTCATTCCTCTTGAAAATCCACTTGCTGCCTACAATCTTGGAGTTGGCAGGCTTAGTTATGAGTTCCCAAGTGTTGTTCTTCTCCAGTGATTTCAGCTCCTCAGTCATAGCTAAAATCCATTTGTCTTTGTCTTGAGACCTGACAGCTTCATTGTAATTCCTGGGATCTTCTTCATGTAATGCTTAGCTGATCATATTTGCATAACTGTATCTTTGAGTGCGTTTTGATGTCCTTATTTCTTTGTCCCTAATGAGGTTATAATCATCTAATTCCTGTTCTGGAAACATATCATGTTCAGTTAGGTTTGTATCAATCTTGTCTTGTTGAGCTTGTTGTTCTAAAACGAAGAATGTTCTTGGTTGCTGCTGTTTTGAAACGGAGAACGTTCTTGGTTTCTGCTGTTCTAAAATGAAAGACGTTCTTGGTTTCTGTTGATCTTTCTCTTTTTATGTAAATTGCTCCACCTCAAGATCAAACCTCTCATCTCCACTTTGATGTGTACTTTCATTTCCAACCTTGTTTAAGGACTTATATAGACCAGCCTCATGAAATTTAACATCTCTACTGATGATACATTTCATACTTTCATGACACCATATTCTATAACCTTTCACACCACTTGGATATCCAACAAAATACCCTTTCTTTGCTATAGGAACTAACTTCCCTTCATTTACATGGTAATATGCAGCATATCCAAATACCTTTAGATAATTGTATTTTGCCGCATGTCTAGTCCATATTTCTTGAGGAGTTTTAAGTTCAATTGCAGTTGAAGGACTCAGATTGATCAAATAACAAGTTGTATGGACAACTTCACCCCAATATTGTGCAGGCATACCTGCATTGAACATAATGCATCTCATTCTTTCAAGCAAGATTCTATTCATCCTTTCAGCTAGTTCATTTTGCTGAGGTGTGCCCCTTACAGTCTTATGTCTGTTCACACCATGAGATTTTCAAAATATAGTGAACTCCTCACTGCAGAATTCAAGACCATTGTCTGTCCTTAAGGTCTTAATCCTTCTATCAGTTTTGTTTTCAACCATAGATTTCCAATCTTTAAAGGTTTTGAATGCTTTATCCTTACTTTTTAACAAATAAATCCATACCTTCCTACTATAATCATCAAGAAATGTAATGAAGTATTTGTTACCTCCATGTGAAGCAATCTTTGCAGGGCCCCATAAATCACTGTGAACATATTCCAGAATTTCTTTTGAGCAATGTTTCCCTGTAGAGAACTTGACCCTATGCATCTTTACATTCACATAGTGCTCACAAAATTCAAGATCACCAATCTTGTCCCCACCTAGCATTCCTTGTTTGTCCAAAATTTGCATTCCTCTTAGACTTACAGGCCACAACTTTTGATGCCACAAGCTAGCTTTGCTTGATGTTTGAACTGCCACTGCTGTCGTTCCTGTCACTACTTGACCATTGAGAATATAGATTCCATGATCTCTTTTTCCCTTCATGATTACCAATGATCCCTTTATGCCTTTTAAATTGCCTTTCTCTGCTTTGTATGAACAACCAGCTTCTTCCATCATTCCTAGAGAGATTAAGTTCCTTTCAGCTCTGGAACATGTCTGACTTTTGATAAAATCTTCATAGTTCCATCTTCCAGCTTCAACTTGATTGAGCCAATCCCAACTACCTTGCAGACTGATTTGTTACCCATGATAACCTTGCCCCCATCAGTTTCTTTGTAGTCAATGAACCAATCTCTGTTTGAAGTCATGTGAAATGAACACCCTGAGTCAAGAACCCATACATCCTCCATGATTTCAGTTGAATTTGCCATAAGAACCTATGTGCTTTCATATCCTTCATAGGCTACTAAAGCATTTCCATAATCATCATCACTATTTGATCCTTTCTTTCCTTTCCAATTTGGGCATTCTTTCTTGAAACGCCTCTCTTTCTTGCATATAAAACACCTCATTTTAGACTTGTCCTTTTCTTTATTCTTGGATTTATTCTTCTGTTTTTTATTCTTCTTCCTTGTTTTGGCCTTGACAAACAACCCCTCGCCACTTCCTTATTCTTTCCCATCTGATTTCTTCTTTAATTCTTTTGATATTAGTGCAGCTTGTACTTCTTCTAATGACAAAGAATCTCTACCATAAAAGAGTGTATCACACATATTTTCAAGAGAGCTTGGTAATGAATTTATCAACAACATGGCTTGATCTGCATCATCCAATTTTACATCAATATTTTCAAGATCTAACACAATATTATTAAATTCATCCATATGATCTTCAATTGACCTCCTAGGTTGCATCTTGAAAGTATATAACCTTTGTTTTAAGTATAAACGGTTCGCTAGTGATTTTGTCATGTATAAAGATTCCAATTTAAGACAAATACCTGTTGTAGAGGTTTCCTTTGACACTTCCCTTAGAACTTTGTCTCCAAGACTCAAGATTAGAGCATTATGAGCCTTGTTCATGATATCCTTCTTTTCCTTGTTTGAAAACGTGGATGCCACGTCTTTCTCTCCTCCTAGTGCTTCTGCCAAACCTTGATGAACCAGCAATGCTTTCATCTTGAGACGCTATAACCAAAAATCATTCTTCCCATTGAATTTTTCAAGTACGTACTTTGTTGATGCAATCTTTCCCTAAATCGAAACCGAGCACTTGATACCAATTGTTGTATAAAACCAAATATCAATGAGTTTTAGAACAGAGATTGATTGAATTTAAAACGGATATTGATCAGTTTAAAAAACGGAGAACGTTTATCGTTTTTGGTTTTCTGGTTTTGTTTCTTTGATTCTAAACATGATTAAAACTTGCTAAAATGAACACACACAATTGTTAACACAGTTCAGAGTTAAAACTCCTACGTCCGGGGGACTAGATCCGACTTCGAAATATCACTAATATGAGATAAAATGATTACAATGTACAAAAAGCTCTGTTTTGCCTTCATTTTTTGTATTTTCAAAACTGAAATTAACTCTCCTCTTTCTAGTTGCTGCCCAACTTATTAACTGAAAACTAACAGCCCCAAGTTAGATTGACTTGTAAGTAACCATCTTAAGTCTTCTTAATTGAGTATCACTTTTAACAATTATTTTATGATAACCAATTAAATTGGACAATGATTAATATTTTATATAATATTCTTGCAAGGAATATGAATTAAAAAATAACCGTAAATTCTTTTTACAAGAAAAAGAAAATAGAAATTTATGTTTTGTTAACCAATTCTTGATCTATTTGTTGATTATGTTATTGGCAGGCCTTTACTCCAGAAGTGGATATAATATTGAGACACCCTATCATTGGAAAGATATTGGCTATTATCACAAAAAAGTTTCCGAGTTTGAGTTTGTCAAAGAACGGAGGAGTTATCTCTGTGGACTTAGAAGGAAAACCAACAACACATTATTATGATCCAAAATTATCATTGACTACTGGGATTAAGATTGGGAATCACATATATTGTGGTTCTATTTTATACCCATATTTAATTCGTCTTAATATTAAGCAGTATCCTGCTCTCCCCACAATTTAAAGTTTATTCTTCATAAATATGAAATCAGACTTCAGCTATTAACCAACAAATACAAAGTATTATTCTTAAGGTGAAATAAAAAATGTCAGCAAGCAAACAACAAAAATGAAGCCCAATAATAAAGAGACAGAGAACAAAACAAATATGAGAGATGTGGATCTATGTATAACAACGAAGAAGAAGGCAGCGGTAGTGTAACGGTGGTCAACAATGGTTATCGGTGGTAGCTTAATCGTGAATGAATGATACTCTCGTTTTTTTAAAATATATGATTTTGAGAATGAAGTTGGATTGTTGTTTATTCTCAACTCAACTTCATTCTTGTTCCAGAATGTCCTCTTTTTGTTCCTCACTCTTTCTAAAGAAAAATTACTCTTTTCCTTTTCTTCTCTATTTTATTTTTCTGCTAAATTTTCTACTCAGTTAGTTTTTTTCTCTCCCTTTTTTTGATGAATTTTTGTCTCAATTTATAGGTTAAAATGGTGAATCGTTATATTTATAAGATAAAACTAAGTTCTGAATTTTTTATTGTTTTGCAGCAAAAACAAACAACCTCAAATAATTAAAGAAATAAGTGACTGATTTTTTTGATTGGGTGTACAAATGGTGAAGATATAATGTTATTAGAATAAAAAAAATTAAAATTAAAATAGAAATGAGTTTGCTTGTGCAAGGAAAGAAAACATAAGGACATTGTAGCATAAACAAAGGAAAGTGCAACATTGTACTTCTAATTGTTTTTATTTATTTATTTATTTATTTATTTTTTCTTAAATATAATATAACGGGAACTCATATAAATATAAACTTAAAATTAAACTAAATTTATAAAACGATAATTTTTAAACTCAATAATAATAAGTGTAAAATATATATTAAACATACTATTACTTATTTTTGTTGAAGTTAATAAAAATCTTAACCTAAACATAAACTTTTTAATAAAATGTCGTTTTTAAAGATCTTAACATAACATAGACTTTTTAATAGACTAATAAAGGGAGCCAAATTTTTAAAACGTTCAGGTCAAAAAGTTTAAAATAAAACCTTTTAAACAAAGTTCCACTTGGTCTATTCCGAACACTGAGACTAAGGTTGGGAATCATATATGTTCTGATCCTGTTTTATACTGATTTGGAATTCGTTTTGATATTGAGCAGTGTCATGCTATCCCATAATTTAAACAACAATAACATTCCAATAAGACTGTACAAGCGAAATGTTAGTTTCTAAATATGGTCGTATGGGTGACGTACGTAAATATGGATTCTTTCAGTTCACCATCCATCTATATTTTTATAAAAAAAATTGGAAAATAACTAATAATCTATACAATATAATATTGTAAGGTATCATCTATGGCAAGTATGCCATTTGTCATCTAATGAGGGATTTATTAAATAATTAATTTTCCTAAAATAGTACTTAAAAACAATTAATATATAATTATTTATTAAATATTTAATTATTTGTTAAACTTTAACCTTTTAGTTGCCTCAAACATATATCCTTGAAAACACACCTTATTTCCATGGACAAAGAATTAATGGAGCACGCCTAAAAAAAATTATTAATGTAGCCATCACTTTTTCATCTTCTTTTAATTCCAAAGCCCATTGTTTTGTTTCCTTGCATTAACAACAGTCAAGACACCGGTTCACATCTCCAAAGGCCCAATTATATCATTCTTTTTTCGATTGTTGGATTACCTACCCCCAATTAAATTTATACCCCTCATTTAAAAAATTTATACTCGAATTTATTAAAATATCCTTAGTCTTACTGTAAATAAAAAAATTTAACCATACCCCCACAATCTGAATTTTCCGGAAAAAAGTAAATTTTGTCTCTCAAATTTCTTTACCATGAAATTTCTGGTAGTTGTTTTTCAATAACAGAAATTTGAAATTTTATTTTTGAAATTTTAGGAAGTGCCAACCGGAAATGATCAACAGGATCATGTGTTTAATGATCAACAAGATCAGCAGCACCAGGATAACATGCATCATAGCAGTCTGAACAACCTCTATTTCTTAGAGGTCTTTACGATCTTTCCGTCCTTAAAGACTACGAGCACCACGTTGCAGTTAAAGTGTGGAATGAACAGGTTAGTAAATAATTTATTTTATTACATATTATAATATGTATATTTTAATATATTTATAATACAGTTTATTACAATGCTGATTTTAGGAACTCAAATGCAGAATATGTATAGTTTAGTTTATACAAAGCTGATTATAGTATAGTTTATATGTATATTTTAATATATTTATAGTATAGTTCATTAGAGTTTAATGAATTAATTGTATATTTATATTATAATTTATTGTGTGTTATTTTAATTAAACAAGATAGACGTGCCTTGAAAGTTGTTTCAAATGGCAAAAAGAAAGATAAATTCATTGATATCATATATGTATTACTTGCTCAAATAGATCATTGAATTATTATATCTGGGTTACATCCTCTGCAACGATGTAGTTTGCATATGATTGACGGTAATCTGATATCTTCTTTTGCTGAGAGATGGCACACAGAGACTAGCTCATTTCATCTGCCATTTGGTGAAATGACTATTACTCTTGACGATTGCAGAGGTCTTTTGGGCATCCCATGTTATGGAGAGTTTTTCACACCTCCCGCTAATGTGAATGAAGATTTGGCCATTGCTGCTGCCATTGAGTTATTAGGAGTCGATCATGATGAAGCTGTATCTGAAACTAGGATCAATAGAGGTGCTTCATATAGTTTTGAGTGATTGAAAGTTATATTTTTTAAGAAACTTCGTGAAAGACGATATGACTGTGCAGCGATGGCATACCTACTTCATTTGGTAGAGTGTACCATACTAGCTAATAAAAGTTTTAACCTTGAATCTGCAAAATATTTGTTTCTTTTTCAAGACCTTGATACTTATAGTAAATGGGCATGGGGACCAGCTGCTCTTGTAGTTTTATATGACTATCTTAGAGATGGTACACTGCCTGCAACGAAGCAGATTAGAGAATATTTATCTCTATTCCAAGTACTATCATATTATTTTTTATATTTGTTATATTGTTATTTGTTAAGATGTTTATTTAATTATTTGTAATTTTTTTTATTATTTACATACATGGATTTATGAACATTTCCCCGACATTTGTAAGTGGGATATGACTGAGCCTATATATTCAATGTCACGGATGTTTCGACGGACTGCAAAACAAACATATGGGAATGTTGCATACTACAAAGCAAAGTTGGATGCTTTGAGAGATACTAATATTATTTGGACGCCAAATTACGATGAGAACTCTACGACACAATTTTAGTTTGTGTCGTTGTTTATAGGTTACATTTGTTGGTGTTCCACGATGGTATGGTATTTACCAGAGAGGTGCATACGACAGTTTGGGTATACTCAGCACTTCCCTCCTACACCACCAATGCTCATTATACGTGATGTTGATGTTGAATGGAGCATGTACAGGAACTTTGTATGATCTCTTCGTACTAGATTGTATCCAGCTACATATTCACATGAGTCTGTTGAATGATACATTTAGTGGTACTATAGGATATCTCATTCTCGAATGATCCTTTACGTTGCTGTAGAACCTTCACGCTTTGATGTTCCTAGTCATGATGTTAGTGATGGTCCTAGTTATGATGCTGGTGACAGTCGTAGTTATGATGGTGGTGTTTGTCCTAGTCATGATGCTGGTGTTGGTCCTAATCATTATGTTGGTCCCAATACTACTTATGGTGAATGGTATACACGGTGTCAACTAATAGGTGGTCTTATACAGCAGACTTTAGATTTACATAGGCTAGATCTTGAGGATGAGATGAATGTCTTATTAGAGATAGCTTTATACATATCTAGAGGAGGGGATTATCAGTAGTACTGTAGTTGTCTTATTTTATTATTCAGACTTATTTATTCAAACTTATTTATTCAAACTTTATTATTTAAACTTTTTTATTTAGATTTATTATTCAGACTTTGCTTTATTATCTCAATTGACTTATTATTCAGACTTTGCATTATTGCTTTAGACTTATTTTGTTAAAAGTTGAATTGATTTAATCTTTTTGTATATTATGTAAATGAATTTTGTTACCAAAAGAAATGTGAACGGTAGAGGAAACAAACTAATTAATTGAAGATTGCATATATATATGAAATAAAATTTTAAATTAAAAGTGTTAATCATCTGCCAAAGACATATAATATGATGTATGTTCTAAATCTAATGAACCCCAATGTTGTAGACATCCTGCATAAGCTATAGCCCATGATGTAGACTCATCATTGTGATGCTTCTTCCAAGGCCATGCAAGTGGAGGCAACGAACAAGCTGATTTCAATTTAACTTGAACCCAATGAGTTTCATTAACAAAACCAATGCTGATAATACGATCACGTGATAGGTCTCCATTGTGTGCACCCCTCAATGGGAAAAATGTCAAAGAAAAAGTTTTTCCCAATGTCACAAGAAAGAGATTATATTTTGTTGCTATCACATAAATCATATCTGGAATGCTCATCCACTTCTCATTGGGTTGGTTTCCCATATTAGTTACAAGTAAAGAGTATGTCACTTCTTGCAAACGTTCCTTGAATAATGCAACAAATAAATCAAGTTTGGACTTAATCTTTGTATACAATTGTCGACGCACAATGCTCCAATATTCTTCACTATGGCCAAGTAAAGCAGCAATAGCACGATATCCACAGTTTACATCCGCTTTAACATTAACTATGTCTTTAATATATGGATGAATTAGAAAAGGAAATTCGTCCAAATAGTTTTTTAACTTCATTCGTCATCGGTGCTTGCTGAGAGACTTGTTTGGATGCTTGTTGGGAGACTTGTTGAGATGCTTTCATGGGTCCTTGCCGAGAGACTTGAGTATTTGCATTATCAGAATAAAATGCATCAACATGCTCAAAAAATGAAGGGTTGCGATATACGTCAAAGCCCTTCAGCTTTTTGCATTTTTTCCTCTTCACACTACCTTTTGTTTTGATCTTATTTGGTGGTGCACACATTGATGTTGTCTCTGGATATGCTATTTCAAGCAACTTGCTCTTCAATGCCGTTCTTCCAATAACATTAAGTGTTTTCCGTGTTTTCCAAATTATATCTATCTCTGATATAATGTCCAACTCTGAATCATTTACCAACTTTTCTTCCTCTGGATCACTTTTCTTATATAAGTATGAATATAAACCAAATTGAACTATTTTAATGACGTACCTATTAGTCGTAGTATTTTCTAGATGCAATACTCGATTGGTCTATGCTTCAACAAATCTTTCCCTGTGAGGAGTCAACCATGTGTCTCTGACGTAGTCAAAGAAAATAATATTATTTGAAGGAGCAAACACGAGAAGGGGGGTTGAATTGTGTTTGACTAACTTGAATACTTTTTAGTTTTAAAACAAAACATGTTCAAATAGAGTTAGCAGCGGATATAAAGTAAATAAAAACTCAGAATTTTATACTAGTTCACCGTTAACTAGGCTACGTCCAGTCCCTTCACTTTGAAGGATTTCACTAATTCAAAAACCTTGAATTATAAAGTACCTCTGACCCTCCAAGTCAGTCTTCTCAAAAAGTCTAACAATCCTAGACTTTTAAGGAAAAAAACCTTGAATCTAATTGCTAAGTAATTTGCTACTCTTTCTGACTCCCTTAGATTGTAGACTATACTTCAAAAAAACTTAGACCTAACACAAGGGAAAGAAAAACTTAGAGTACTTGCTTCTAGAAAGCGGATACTCACAATTGACCTAACTGAAAACTCAAGTATTTTGCTTCTGGAAGTGTATGACTCTCAAGTATTTTCGATACTAAGTCTTCTGCCTTGAGCCTCCTTTTATAGATGAAGATTAGGGTCTCTTCCATGATTAAATTTGAGCTATATCTTGCCTAGATTCTCTTGCAAAAATAACTTGGCCAATCGGGTTTCACTTAAATAAAAAAAACATATATTTTTAGCTCCAGATATGCATTCGAAAATAACTTTGGCCAATCATGTTCATGATTAATTATGGATCAAATATTTCTTCCCGCCAATAGCTTCTGAATTCCCACAAGACTTCAATTTATTTTTGTATCAAATCCTCTTAATACTTTGATCAAATTTCTAAAATTTAATCAAGTCTTATTCGAATTTAATCAAGTCTCCATTGATTATCATCATGATTAAATCTGGACCGTATGATCTTCTGATCTCGACCTTCTCTAGACTTGCGTAATCTGACCTGCGCCACTTCTGTGATCCTCTGATCTCGGCCAACACTGGATCATATGAACTAATCTGGACTATTTTATGATCTTCTTATCTCGGCCAACACTGGGCCATGATACTTAAGTCTGGACCATTTTTCATTTATCCTCTGAAATTTATTATTTAATCTGGACATGAATTTTACCTTTTGATCTGGACACTTATCCTCTGATCTGGACACGCTATCTTCTAGTCTGGATTGAATCTGAATTAAATCTGGACAATCATTTCTTCTGGTCTGGACTGAGTTTTATAATCATTGTCAAGCTATCTTCTGGTCAGAATAAAGTCTAGACCAAGTCTGACTTGTGATTCCTTCTGGTCTAAACCAAGTCTCCCTCTGGCAGGCTTCCTTCTAGTCTGGACCAGGTCTCCTTCTGGACTCTGCTTCCTTCTGATCTGGGCCAGGAAAGATATCCTCTGATGATGTTTTGACATCCTCTGATATCCTCTGGAGGTGTATCCTCTGGTGCCTTCTGTATGCATCCTCTGGTATCTTCTGGAGGTGTATCCTCTAGTCTGATTTTAATCTCTGGTAACTCATCTTCTGCCTCTGGTGACTTTATCTTCTGGTGGCATTTAATATAATAATTCTAAGTACAAAATAAGATTACATAGAGTGCTTTTGTAAACATCAAAATCCTAAGTACTCAGAACCAATTTGGTTCCAACATTATTGACACATGCTTGCTCAAACATTTGCAAAAGTTCCTCGTATGCCTTCTCTTCAGAACAATAAACAATTTTCCTCCACAACTCAAAAATAGGTTCATGCATATCTTTCTTTAATATATATTGTTTGCATTTGGCTCCAACATTTTTGTTAATATGAAGTTGACAAAGTAAATTTATTGAAGATGGAAATACAACTTGGATTGCATTCATTAAAGCAAGTTCTCTGTCAATCATGATCACTTGAGGAAATGAAGTATTTGAAACAAACAACTCTTTTAACCTCTCCAATGCCCAACAAAAATTTTCTTGACACTCACAATCCATATAAGCAAATGCAACGTTGAATGCCAACTCAATTGAAGTCACACCAACAATTTCAAACAATGGTAATCTATACTTGTTGGTTTTGTAGGTGTTATCCATGATCAATACAAGAGGGAACATGTTTAACAAAGTTATGGAATCTGGGTGCGTCCAAAACATGTCGCTCACAACGTTGGAGTCTCCATGAGTTCTACTCCAACAAGCATGCTTCTCAACTTCAAGTAATTTCAACAGATGTTGCATATCAGTTCTAGGTCCTTTCAAATCCTTCATGTATGTGTTTCGATGCTTATAAATTTGAGAGATATTAGTCACATTCTCCTTATCTCGATCTCTCAAAGATGACAAGATGTGTCTCGGTGCAACGTGATACTTTGTCAGCTCGTCAACATGTTTCTTCTTCTTTTAAGCGTCCCATTAAAGGAATTATTCGCAAAAGTAGCTACTAACTCATGGTTGTGAAGTCCACACATTAAACTAATAATTCATCCCTCAGCATTTTTCAATGGTCTCGATCTAAGTTTAAACGGACAACCACACTTTTTAGTTGAAGTCCCTAAGTTACTTTTATTTGACTTATATTTTCCACCTCTATCACAACCAAGAATTAATTTTGACTTCCTTCCTCTCTTTCCAGTCTCTATGTCAGAGCAAGTAATGATAACATCTACTCGATTTTGTCGGTCAACCTCTCTTGCCCATGATACGACAGCTTCTCGTGACTCAAAAATTTGATCAGTTGTGAATGCTTCAATCAAATCTATACAAAATGGTGGTGTTTTTTCCATCCCTACTTCAAAAAAAAAAGTTTTAAAAAAATTGAAGTTTCTGGTAAAGTATAATTAACTACCGGAAATTTCATGGCACAAATTTCTGATAAAATAAAATAACTACCGGAAATTTCAAGGCACCAAATTTTCGGTAGAATAAATTACGATCGGAAATTTCATGGCATAAATTTCTGATAGAATAAAATAACTACCGGAAATTTCAATGTGTACCGGGTTTTTAAGGGAAAAAGATACTTCCCGAAAATTTTGGTGAGGAGTAAGATTTTAGAGTAATTTTTTTTATCATTAATTAAATGAAAATTAAAAAAATAAATTTAGGTTTTTAACATTTTAAGAAGTATAAGTTCAATTGAAATGGTACCAAATCCATCTTTCTCTTTTTTCTCTTATTTATTTAAAAGTTTATATTTCCCAATTTTTTCTGTAAAGCCTCTTCCTCTATGTAGAAATTGCCACAAGATCCATCCTAGGCAGGCTTTACAATCTACTTCAATTCCACCTCTTTTTCTACTTTATTTTGCTACAGTGTTAATAAATTATTGCTTAAAGATTGAAAACCATCCTTACATTCTCTTTTTTTATTCTTTTTCTTTTGTATCTATTTTGTGTTCAACAACTTTAATTTGCGGATATTAAAATTCGTTTCTTTCTTTAAATGAATGATTTTGGGTTTATGTTAGTTTAACCATTTGGGCTTTATTTATGTTATTTGTGGAATTCCATCTTTTTTATGTTGTGCAAATATATGTATATAATATTTAATAAATGCATGGTAAAATATCATATAATAAATTATTTAAATAAATATATTCAAGTAACTATTTTGTCTTCATTATTTTAGTGCTAATATACTAAAAGCATGTTAGTAAAATTGATAAGTCTAAAATCAAACTCTTACTTTACAATGACATTATTTTATTAGAATATAAATAGGATTTCATAACAAATACATTTATTAATTATAATTCTTAAAACAACCTTCAACAATCAACTACTATTTTGTCACAATCCAAGGGGTCATTAAATGCTTCCCAACGCCTTGGCTTTCTCCCTCAAAACAAACTTTTGTATCTTACCTGTTGAAGTTTTTGGCAAATCTATAAAAATGACAGTTTTAGGAGTCATGTAATGGGGCAAATGATCTTTGCAAAAATTAATTATTTCTTGAGAATGTGCATGAAACCCTTGTTTCAACTTCAAAAAAGCACAAGGAGTTTGACCCCAAAGATCGTCTGGTCTTGCAACAACGGCAGCCTCAAGAACTGCTGGATGGCTATACAAAACGGTTTCTACCTCTACTGAGCTAATGTTTTCTCCACCAGAGATAATTATGTCCTTCAATCTGTCCTTAACTTCTATGTAACCATCAGAGTGTTTCACAGCTAGATCCCCACTATGAAACCATCCATCTTTGAAAGCTTCTTTTGTTGCTTTCAAATCTCTATAATATCCACTCATCACTGTATTCCCTCTAAACATAATCTCACCAATTGTTTTGCCATCAGCCAGAACACTTTCCATAGTGGCAGGATCTTTGACATCAATTTCCTGCAGCCCCACATGTGGGACACCTTGTCTGGATTTCATCTTCGATCTTTCTTGAGGAGGCAGCATGTCCCACTCAGGTCTCCATGCACAAAAAGTCCCTGGTCCATATGTTTCCGTCAAGCCATATAAGTGAGAAACGCTAAAACCAATTTCTTCCATCTTGGAAAGGATCTGTGGTGGTGGAGGAGCACCTCCTGTCATCACTACAACCTTGTGTTTGAGTGGCTTTATATCAGTCAGTGCAGAATTCACAATCATGTTCAACACAGTAGGAGCTCCAGCCATGTGTGTCACCTTATGCTGAATTATATTGTCAAATATGTTCTTTGGAGATACTTTCCTTAAACAAATATTGGTCCCAAACTGTGCAGCCATTCCCCAAGGGAGGCACCACCCATTGCAATGGAATAATGGAACATTCCAAAGATAAACAGGAAAAAGGTCCATTTGAAAGAGTAAAACCGTCGCTAAAGAGTTTAGATAAGCACCTCTGTGACTGTAGACAACTCCTTTAGGCCTAGATGTGGTACCTGAGGTGTAATTTACACTTATAGGATCCCATTCACTCTGTGGTCTCACTATATTAAAACCATTATGACCAACATCCACTAATTTCTCATACTCATAACTCATTGATGTAATGCCAATTTTAGATGAGCAATCAGAATCAGTAACTAAGACTATAATTGGCAATTCTCTTCCTCTTTCGCGAAGCAAGTTCAATGCTCCTTGAACAATTTCAAGTAGTTCATAGTCTGCAAAAAGAATCTTAGCTTGTGAATGCTCTAGCAGGACTGATACTATAGCTGCATCTAGACGAGAATTAAGAGTACAAAGAATGGCTCCGGCCATTGGTACTGCAAAATGCAGCTCATACATTGCAGGGACATTAGGTGCTAAGGTAGCAACCTGTTTAAAAACAACATGGAATAGCATCAGAGATTCATATAATTTAAGACTGAATTTGAGAATCTTACAGTGCCACAACTAGCCATAGAGATGACATCATCAGTATACTCCAGAACATTGTTTCTTACTTCCATACAGTAGAAGTTCATAAATAATTGAAAATTTGGTAATCTAAGTAGCTGAATCTCTTACAACCTTAGAATGTAATAGTAGCAAAATCCAAGAATCTATCCCTTCACCAAAAGTTCATAGGAAACTTTTCTGTTTCTTACATTTGTTTTTCTGTTACAGGAATTTGAAATTTAAACTCCAAATATCAGCTCAATTAGTAATTTCAATATATATATATATATATATATATCAGAATAGGTTCGTATTTATGGATAGTTTCAGAGAAACTATAAATTTCCACTGTGACAACAATTAACCTCTCTTCTCTAGGATTAAAAGTGCATCACATTGTAAAAATTATCCTAGAATCCTAATATGGATCATATTATATTACAAGTTTATTTTAATAAGTATATGTTTGGTTCTGGTGAAAATTGATTTTGATTGATTGGTTTTGTAAAATTGATTTTAGTTATAAGTGAATTTAAGGTAAAATAATTTATTTTTGGAGACATTTAAGTGAAAGTCAGTTAAACATTAAATTTGAGGATAAAAATCACATTTGGAAAGAAAAACTACAAATTTTAGCTTCATGTTAAAATAACTCTTAAGCAAAATCAATTTCAATCCAAAAATCCCAAACATACTTACATACAAAGTGAAATCAATTTTAAGTCTTTAGAATAGCTCTCCCAAAATTAAATTCAATGATGAACTAAAACTTTCATAGTTTATTAGTTTAAAACATGCACAAATTCTGAAACATAAATACAAAATAGCACAACTCACCAAATCTCCACGGGAAATCCCCAATTGGGTAAGAGCAGAAGCGAGTTTGAGACAACGTTGATGAGTTTGACCCCAATTGTACTTCATAGAACCATACACAACAGACGTTCTGTCTCTACAAACTTTTGCTGCTCTCTCTAAGAAATTTATAGGAGACAAAGGAAATAAATTTGCAGAGCAATGAAGTAGACCCTCCATTGATTCAAATGATCCCCGATCAGGATCCTTACAAAACTTTGAAATTTGACGCACATATGCCTCTTCAACACCATTTTCTACTTGAAGTTTTTCTTCCATTATGCTTTTGATCAGTCCGATTTTTTGGTGGGAGAATATTTGTGTGTGTGTGTGTTTTTTTTAAGGCTAGATTTCCAATAGTACTTAAGAATAGCATAATCGATGCCATAACGGTTAGGGCATATCTAGGGGAAGGTAAACAATTTTATTACATCTAAAATGTTACAAAATATAAGTAATAAGGCGATTATTTTCATGTCAAAAGTTCCCTTCATTTGATGTATATTTTTAAAAATTAAATGTCCACTTTTTTTTATACAATTAAATAAGATGGAGGGAGTTGTTAAGCTCTAACTCAACTAATAAATATCGATATTGTTAAATTAGATGTCTTGTCTTGAGTTCGAACTCGGGATCCTACATTTGTGTGACTTAATTACGATGAAATTTATTGTATAAAAAAAACAAGATGGAGGGAAATTTAGGTGTTGAGATTGAATTTTTAAATAAAATTAGCAAGATTAAATTGAATAATTAATTTTCTTAATACATGTGGTATTAGTTATTTTTGCTTATAATTTTTTTAATGCAAACTAATAAAAAAAAATATCTAACCATGCATTTATTATTAAATTTCAATTAACTTGGTACAATAAAAAAAATTACACTACAAAATAAAAATGATAGTCTATTTGAGACGGATTCTTTTTTTTTTTTATATATATGTGTCGATTATTATGAAATAGAAGAATATGTATATATGTCATTTATGGAAACTTATTAAATAAGAATAAAAAATAATTAAAAATAACTTCTATATTAATTTAGTGATATTTAAGAAATCATATAATTAAATATCATGAACCTAGTTAAATGTTCTTATATTTTAGACTATTGAATATGAATAATTTTTATTTATATTTGAGAATATTGAATAAGATAGTACATGTATTAATCATACTTATCGTGATAATAAAATATATACTTTCATTACGAAGATTATCTTCTATGCATCCAAAATGTAAATCTTTTTACATATATATTCAATTAAATCACATAATAATAGCATACACTTTATTTTATTAGTTCTTAAAATATCTCCGCATGAATTTATATGGTGAGATGTTAATAAAGAGTTTTACGATATATATACAAATTAAATTGTTAATCAAAAGTGTTAGAACGGCATTATATATTTTACATTTAAATTAATTCCATTAGTACTTGAGAACGCCATACGTAAACGGTGCTATAAATTTTGGGTGGGAATGATGAAGGGCTATTTTCTTTCACTCAGTGAAGCTCAATTCATTAATAAAAATGGAAGAAATATAATGAGGAATGTACTAAAAAAATATTGTCAATAGTCAGATGTTTTAGCAAAAACATGTGCACTACGATTTGATTATCGGTTAACAAAAACAATTTTAAAATTATTTTACAAATTCAACAAGGATCTATAATCATTTAATAAAGACTCTTTTTTATTTTTGCTACCAATAAAGACTCATATTTGGTATAAATTGATTTAACATTGCACATATCATGTATTACTTGTTTGCAATCCATATACCAAGAAATATTTAAAAAAATGAGTTATATTGGTAATTAGTTTTATGTTATTTATTTAAGTGTACCGTCTTTTTTATCAATATTGGTGATAAAAAAGGAATTAAATTTCTATTTCTGAAGTCGTTTATTTGTTTAAAAAAATGAAATGTCCTTTAATTGACTTGAAAAATAGTCCTATAGCAAATCCAATTAAGCTTGAATATCAAATGCTCTTCTTCATCATCTCTAAAGTAATAGTTCAATAATTTTATTAGAAACAGCGATTGAATCATACGTACGTAATATTTGCTATTAACATTTTTCAGCACCTAATTTATATATTAACAACTAATTTTCATCTATCGAAAACAAAGATCCCTCGTTATAGTGAAACTAATAGGAAAAAATATATACAGCTTGTTCTATTCGACTAAGATAATCAATGCATATATTTTAAATAAAATATTATTTGTACCTATTGTTATAATACTATATTTTTTATAAATATGATACAATATGTTTTTACTATATTTCCATAAATAAAAAAATATGTTTTTAATTACTATGATACTACCACAAGGAAATCGATGGCTTTTTTTTTTAAAGGAGGAAATTGGCTTTTAGTGGCAATTAAAAAGTCTCCTTCGTAAAAAGTTTAACCACCTAAGGTAAATTTATTACGGTTCTAGAAGGTCTAAAAAGATGGTACCACAAGTTTAATAAGACATTATGGGTGTAGCCAGGGATGAAAATAAGTCCGACTGCATGATAGGGGCATACAGTCTAGAATACGTCAGGTCCAGGCAAGTCAAATTAGATTTTTTTCTTAAACAGATAAGGCTAAGGCTTTTAAAAAAGTCTATCTAGTTAAAAATGTCAGGATACAAGCCACATAATAAGTCTTTTAGATATATTTAAATAAATATAAATAATATTTTTTTGTTACTATAACTATTATTTTAAATTTTGATATTTTTGTTATATATTAAACTTTTAGTAATTTACGCATATTAACATCATTTAGTTTTTGACATATTTAAATGCATTATTATAAAATATAATTTAAGTATGATGTATATAAAGTCATATTCTTCAAAATGTAACGTTTAATATCAAAATAAAAATTAATTTTATTGACATATTAACTCGTTAATCTATTTAAAGATATGTTTTATGACTTATTCAAAAACGTTAAAATAAAATAGACTTCTAAGTAGGTTAACAGGCCATACCATACTTCTATCAAAGCCATAATCAAACTTAAAAAGTAAGCATATGATAGGCCACAGACCAGACTTAGGCCTTGAATTTTTTGACAGACCAGACTCAAGACTAACAAAGTCTAGCTCGACCAAGCCTATTCCTACCCCTAGGTGTAGCTAACAATTACCCAAACGTTTAAAAGACAAACTTTAAATAACAATTATGAAAAACTTACTAAATTCTTATTGGGATTAATTTTTATATATCAAAGATGTAAAGTTTTTGACTCATACATTCAATTAAATTATACTTCCACAATTTTAAAATAATTGACTCATTTATAAAAAGAATTTGTTCTAAAATAATTTATTCTTTTAATTTTTAATATACCTTTTTTTAATTGTATTTTCTTTTAATACTACTTTTACATTTTCAATATATTATTTTTTATTATACATTTATAACATTGATAATAAATCAATACTAACAAGAATAATTTTGTACTAATATTATATTTGGAACTTTAATCCTAATTTACGTAAGAGTGTAGTTTTTTAGGGAAGAAGAATGAAACATTTCGGTTAATTTTATGTTTTTAAGGGAAGAAGAATGAAACATTAAGGGTTAATTTTAGGTTAAAAAATGTTATAATTTAATTATATTGGGATTTATGTTTAGGTTAAAAAAATTATGTTTTAATTATATTTAGGCTAAATAGCACCCGTTATCTCTTAACTTAATTTCAGTTAACGTTTTAGTCATTTATCTTTTTTT
>JBBPBO010001985.1:19689240-19707560 GCA_037974295.1 Cicer cuneatum
AAATAATAATGATAATTACATTATTATAATAATAATAATAATAATTTTAATAATAATAAAAAGAAAATTATATTAATAAAATAAATAAAAAATACATTAAACTAGGAGAGAAAAAATACGTCAATTTTAAATTAATTATTTCCATCTAAATGTCCTCCAGTTTCACATCTACGCGGTCGACGAACTCGTCTAGCCCTTTGTATGAGTTGAGGTTGTTGTAGTTGATCCTCATTTTGATCATTATCCTCGTTATAATTTGTATGTGGATTAGAACCACTATCATTTGCCTCCGTATAATTTTGAGTATCGATGTTATACATCGAATCAAAAACAACATAAGCCGACTCAGGAGTTGTGCAATGAATACCAAATAAATTATAGAAAATTCCGCTCTCTGTCGGATGAACCGGGGTTGGTATTGTTGACACTGAAGGAACAGAGTACTGAGTCGGTATATATGTAGATTCATGTACATGTGGTGGTGACGATAAAGACGGTGTTTGGTGCATGGTATGTTGTTGTGAGATTGATTGAGGGGTTGAGTGAACATCATGATACATTGAAGGTTGCAAACGTGGATTACGCAAATATATATATATATATATATATATATATAATTTGGTATGATGTCTGAACGAATTCATATATTCGTTACTGTGGCGTAAAACACCTTCTATGAATTGACGGTGCAATACATAATTCCGGTGTTCATTCCAATGTTCAATCTCAACTTTCCAAACCACCCTCCAATTATCATCAATGTCACGCCTCATGGTAGATTGTCATATCCTCTACTGGTTGCGGAATTGGTTGATGGAAGCTGAACTGAAGTGCGACTCTATCTACATGATGTTTTTCGACAATATGATAACAATGCAAATAGGTACATGCAGTCCAAGTGTTCATATCTTGTTCGGGTATCTCGTGTTGGAACCCGAGATACGGCCTCCACTGAAACTAATATGTTAAAAATAGGCTAAGTAAATATTAAGATATATAAAAATATACAATTAAAAAAGTTCAACTAAATGTGAATGAATATTAATAGTACTTCTTGAACATCATGTGATCGATTGTATTCCGGTAGCTTTCTATGTCGTTATGAGGAACTCTACTAAAATTTAGACAACTGGAATTAAATCTGTCGAATATATCAAAAATAAAAAATATAATAATATTAGTAATATGATAAGTTGTTAGTTTTAAAAAAAGAAAAATATATAAAAATTATTTGCAATAATTACCTTTGTGCAAGTGAAAAATATCCATCCACTGTGTGATTCTGGAGTGACACAAGATAAATGATACCATGCCCAATTTTGCAACAACAGCGCACATCCTCTAATAGACATTATGCGAGTTTCGTAGCAAGACATAATTCTCTATAAAACGTAGCTAAAATTGCCGAACCCCAACTATATTGGGATGTTTTATTTAATATTCCTAATAGTGAAAGATATTTCAAATGTACACGGTTGTTGAATTTGTTTGACATCAACAATCCACCAATCATACGTAGTATGTATGCCTGACACAATGCTTGTTTTTATACTTCAGATGCATTTTCACCAACATCGTCAAAAGTATCTTTAAGCCATTTTAATTTAATAAAATTACCTATGGTTGCTCCCTCAGGTGAGATAACTCCTAAATATTCTTTACAGACACCTCTAACATTCACAAAATTTGAACCAGAAACAGGAATACTAGAAACATTTAATCCAAAAAGGTAATACACGTCTTCTAAAGTTATCGTGCATTCACCTATTGGGAGATGAAAAGTATGAGTTTCTGGTCTCCATCTTTCAACCATAGCAATAATTACGCCGACATCTATTTTGTAGTTTCGAAGTTTGATCACTTCACCAAATCTGGCCTGTTGCAAATATGGTAACATCGCTTCATTTGGTTTTTTGTTAACGTGACCATGACATTTCAATTTGTCCTCGGAGGGTATATGTAATTAATAATATATGAAAATAATATTATGAAATTAATGAAAATAATATTAATAATATACGAAAATAATATTAATAATATATGAAATTAATAATATATGAAATGAATATTATTAATACATGAAAATAATATTTATGACACTATAGTAAATATACTTACAAATGCGTTAAAGTATCGAAACTCAACTCGGTGATTAGTAGATAATTCTATATGTGAAAATTTTGATCGAGAAGGTTAAAGAAATTTTGATTGAGAAGGTTGAATAAAATTCACTACGCCAAAAATGGCCTTTTACAGCCCGCATTTTAAAGCGCTTAATAACTAAAAGCGATGTTGTATAATATTTTAAAAATAACAGAGGATACAACAGCGCTTTAATGACAAGCGCTTTAGAAAAAGCACTGTTGTAGGGTCATGAAGGGTTTAGGATTTACAGAAAAGCGTTGTTGTAGGGTCATAGTGATTTAACATAATGTTTACAACGCTTCGCATAAAAGCGCTGTAACATATAGCGCTCCCACACTATATTTACAGCGCTTTATAGAGCGTTTTGTATATAAGCGCTGTAAACGTTGTAAATGTTTTGAAATTTAATTTTTAAAAGCCTTTTACAACACTTATGGACAAAAGCACTGTAAAATTACAAGCAGTTCAAGTTATATATACTTGATAAATAAATAAATAAAAACATATTTAATACGTTTTCTCCCTTTGAACTCTATTACGAACCTTCCTCTCCTCTACTTTGCGCCCATTTTTACTGAGTGATTGTTGTCTCAGGTACTATAATTATTAATTTGTTATTGTCTATAAAACTAATTAATTGTTACCTGATAAATCATATAAAATGTTAGATGATAATTATGTTCTGTTTTGAAATTGGTTCGATTTGTTCTATTTTGAAATCAGACCTTGGACCTTGGTTTCCATTTTCCAATATTAGACTATACATACTATAGATTTGTATGATGTTATAGATTGATAAATTTGTGTAACACTGCATTCATAAATTGTTACATGTATGATATAGATTGATAAATTTGTGTATCATTGCATTCATAAATTCTTACATGATAAATCATATAAAATCTGTTCGATCTGTTCTGTTATGTTTTGAAATTAAACTTGTATGCATATATATTATAGATTGGTATAATGTTATAGATTGATAAATTTGTGTAACACTGCATTCATATAGGTCATATAAAATGGACCAGAAATGGATGTCTGCCGATCGATTGTCAAAAGAGTATGAAAATGGAGTGAAGGAGTTTGTTGAATTTGTAGTGAAGAATGCAAAAGATCCAAATCGAATCACTTGTCCTGTTTAAAATGTTGTTTTGGAAAACGTGTTAGAGAAGATGAATTGGAAGGACATTTAGTATGGCATGGAATTGATAAAAGCTATACATGTTGGATAAGACATGGTGAGAAAAAAAGGGAACACTTATTTTGAGAATGCTGCGACATATGATTCAAATGATTTCGACACAGATACATATGAGCGGGACCGAGTTGAGGAGATTGCAAAAGCATTTGAAGAAGATCTTCGGGATTGTTCTAAAATGTTTGAGAGTTTGTTGAGTGATGCAGAGAAACCATTATATAATGGTTGTACTAAATTCACAAGACTTTCGGCGATATTAAATTTGTACAACTTAAAAGCGAGAAATGGATGGTATGATAAAAGCTTCACAAAATTATTAACACTCCTAAAAGATATGTTGTTAGATGATAATGAACTTCCCAGTCAAACCTACGAGGCTAAACGAATTCTGTGCTCTATTGGCATGAGTTACGAAAGGATTCATGCATGTCCTAATGATTGCATTTTATTTCGAAACGAATATGAATTACTAAAGGCGTGTTCGAAATGCAATGTCTCTCGATATAAGAAGAAATAATATACTCTAGCAAAAGTCGTGTGGTATTTTCCTGTAATACTCAGATTTAGGCGAATCTATCGCAGTGAAGAAGATTCAAAACACTTGACATGGCATGCAGATGAAAGAATTAGAGATGGAAAGTTACGACACCTTGCAGATTCTCCACAATGGGAAAAAATTGATCACGAGTATCCTGATTTCGGTAGAGAGTCAAGAAATCTACGACTTGCACTTTCTACTGATGGAATGAATCCACATGGTCTTCAAAGCATATCACACAACATATGGCCTGTGATTTTGTTGATTTATAACTTACCTCCATGGTTTTGTATGAAGCGTAAGTTTATGATGTTGTCTCTGTTAATTTTTGGACCCAAACAACCGGGAAATGATATCGACGTATACTTGGCTCATTTAATTGAAGATTTAAAAAATATGTGGGAGACAGGTGTGGAAGTTTGTGATGGGTATAAGAAAGAATGTTTCAATTGAAGGGCTATGTTGTTCGGCACAATTAATGATTTTCCAGTATATGGTAATTATCATGATATAGCATTAAAGGTCAGTGTGCATGTCCTATATGTGAAGAGAGTACAAATTGGATGCGGTTGAAACATTGTAAGAAAAACGTCTTTCTTGGAACATCATAGATTTTTACCTTTTAGTCATCATTATCGTGGGTGGATAAATGCATTCAATGGAAAACCAGAGGAAGGTACTGCTCCAAAAGCACCGATTGAATATCAAATATTGGAAAAAGTACAAGGTTTGACCAATAAATTTGGCAAACCATTTGCGGGAGAGCTTGTCAAAACTGGGTGGAAGAAAAAGTCAATTTTCTTTGAATTGACATATTGGAAGTCATTGTATATAAGACATTTTCTCGATGTGATGCATATTAAAAAAAAAGTATTTGATAGTGTTATTAGTACGTTACTTAGTGTTCCAGGAAAGTCTAAGGATGACATCAATGCAAGAATGGATTTGGTCAATATGGGAATAAGAAATGAATTGAGTCCCGTAAAGAAAGGAAATCGCACATATCTACCTCCAACCGCACATACTCTATCTAGAAAGGAAAAAATTGTTTTATGTAAATTTCTTCACGAAGTTAAAGTTCAAGAAGGATATAGTTCAAACATTAAAAATTTAGTTTGTATGAAAGACCTCAAGTTAAAAGGTTTGAAGACTCATGATTGTCATGTTCTAATGGAGCATTTGCTACCAATAGGTATACGTTTCATTTTACCTAAAAAAGTTCGACGAGCCATAACTAAATCATGTTTCTTTTTTAGGAAAATTTGTAGTAAAGTGATTGATCCTCAGAAATTACCGACATTGCAGAAGGAAATTGTTGTTACTTTGTGTGAGCTTGAAATGTATTTCCCACCCTCGTTTTTTGATATAATGGTTAACCTTAATGTTCATCTTGTCAAAAAGACACAACTTTGTGGCCTAGCTACATGAGATGGATGTATCCGATAGAACGATATATGAAAATATTAAAAGGGTACGTAAAAAGTAGAAGTTGACCAGAAGGTTGTATTTCTGAACGGTACATTGTCGAAGAAGCTGCTGAATTTTGTACTGAATATCTATCCAATGTTGAATCCACAGGACTTCCTATGTCTCTTCATTCGAGAAGAATAACATGAGAAGGAATAATTGGAAATAGAGTAATGACTATATCAAGGACAGAATGGGAGCAGACACAATTGTATGTTCTACACAATGATGAAGAGGTTCAACCGTATGTTACAATACACATGGATCAATTATCTAGTTTGAACATGAACAGGAATAAAAATTGGATAGCACGAGAGCACAATCGAAGTTTTATCCCTTGGCTAAAAAATCACATTAACTCAAAGTTTGATATAGACCCCGCTTCAATTTCAGAGAGATTGAGGTGGCTAGCAAATGGCCCGAGTTTACATGTCTTTTCTTACACTGGTTATGTAATTAACGGCTATACATTTTATACCACAAAACAAGATGATCAAAGCACTATGCAAAATAGCGGAGTCACTCTAGTAGCTGAAGCGATGCATATCTTAAGTGCAAAAGACAAAAACCCAATATATGCAAATCTATCATATTTTGGGGTTATCGAGCACATATGGGAGTTGGATTACACAATGTTTCGTGTTCCCATCTTTGGTTGCAAGTGGGTCGATAATAATAATGGCTTTCGGATTGATGAGTCAGGGTTCTTGCTTGTCGATTTTAGTAGGGTGGGATACAAAGATGAGCCTTTTATTGTAGCATCGCAAGCTCAACAAATGTTTTATGTCACTGATCCTACTGATGATAAATGGTCTGTTGTCCTATCGACCAATAAAATAAGTGATGATAACAACAACGTTGCAGATGTTGGTAATGATATTTTCTTTTGCGACATCACAACCATGTGAAATTGATTCAACTGATGATGGTTTATATCTTAGAGATGATCATGATGAGGGAATTTGGATTAATCCATCGTTTCGTATCGTTAATGGAAAAACAAATGTCAATCCCACCAGGAAAAGAAGAAGGGCATCTTAAGGTGTTTATGTGTTTTATATAAGTCATGTAATGATCTGTACTCATTGTGTAATTTATACTAATTTCATGTAACTTGACCTGCCAAAACCGAGTATTTGATTTTTATGCTTATACTGATTTTCTGCCAGAACTTGAACTCATCATATAATTTTTTTAATTGTATTATTTAATTATTTTAGATATGACAATTTGATAAAAAAATTAATTATAATTTGAACTCATCATATAAGTTGATATGAACAATTTGATAAACAAATTTTAGAGATGACAATTGGTATCCATGAGTATGGATATTATCTCACATTATAAAATGATATACATAAGCGCTTTGGTCCATAAGCACTGTAAAATACTTTTAAAAAATAACTTATAAATTACAAGTTCAAAACATTTACAGTGCTTTTGCCCATAAGCGCTGTAAATGGCTTTTAATAAATAAATTATAAATTACAAGTACAAAACATTTACAGCGCTTATGAGAAAAAACGTTATAAAAGGTTTTTAAAAGATAAATTACAAGTACAAAACATTTACATCGCTTATGAGAAAAAGCATTGTAAAATTCTTTTAAAAAATAAATTACAAGTACAAAACATTTACAACGCTTATGGGAAAAAGCGCTGTAAAATGCTCATATAGCGCCTTTTATGTAGTGTATCTATAAGCGCTGTAAAAGACTATGAAAGACGCTTTTTATAGAGGCTTTTAAAGCACTTTTTGGAAGAGCGCTGTAATAGGTTAAGTCTTTTAAAGCGCTCTTTGGAAAAGCATTGTAAAAGGGTGTTTTAAAATATTATGTAAACTGATAATAAGAAACCGCCTCTTCATTTTCTTCTTCATTACGTATTCTCATCCCTACGAACTTGGCAGTGTGAAACCCTTATTCGTTACGTACTCTTCATCTTTATTACTCTCTATACGAACCATTCTCCCTAGTGCAAACCCTAGTGTCCATATTCATTACGTACTCTCTGTTTTCACTACGTATACTATCCCTACGAACCATAAAGGTTTTTAAGGCGCTTTTTTTCCAGTTTTTTAAAGCGCTCTGTGGAACCTTTAACTTGTATTTCTGCTTGTATTTTTGCGACGTCGTAATCCTAAACTACAGGTATTGTTATTAATATCTTGTTGTCACTAAACTTATAGTGCATGTTGTATCTATTCAATCTATTGTTGTCACTTAACTGCATGTTGAACTTATATTGTGTGAAATTTGTAGATAAATAGATTCCAAGAATGATTTAGGTCGTCAAAACAATGAAGTTGTAAACACTGATGTTGTAAACAATGAAGCTGTCAACGCTAAAGGATATGAAAGCGAAGTGAAGCGTGGAGCAACTATAATGCAAAAAGTCATTATAGCAATAATTACTCGAATAAAATTTGAGGTACATATACTATACTTTTGTTTAAATTTTATTTTTTTTCTTTTTTGAAAGCAAGCACTTACACTCTATGAGTTTATTAGGTGGGATGGAATGAAAGTGGCCAGCCGATTGAGCCCAACAATTCAATGATGGTAAGCTACATCGATGCTGTTGTCCACCAAAATATCCCAATAATAATCGATGACTGGAGAGACAAACCATTGAAGGATGCTAAAGACATGATGTGGAGTGATGTACAAGTAATTAACTTTTTTACTCCACTTTTTTGTTACTTAATTATAATTTTTTCCATTGAAATACTTGTATTCAAACTCTTTATTTATTTGGTTTGCAAAGCGCTTTTAACATTGAAGATATGTAGAAAAATTACGTACTTAGAGTTGTTGGTAAAATTCACAGAGGATTTAGATCTCATCTATCGAATTGTTACCTAAGAGACAAGTGTGGAAATGTGAATGTTGAAGCTTCAAACATTTACAAACACTACATAACAACTGAAGAGTGGACCTCTTTTGTAGCTAATTGTTCAGACCCCGCATTTGTGGTAATATTTATTTTATTAGCATATGTGTTTTATTCATATTCATATCTTATTTTTCTACATGATCGTTATTTTTTTTATTTATATATAGAATATAAGTACAAAAAGTTTGGAGCGACCAAAGAACCCAGTGCATCCATACAAAAGATCGCGTATGGGGTATGCGCATTTAGAGCAAAAAATTGTAAGTAAACATCACTTTTATACATTGTGGTAGATTATAAACTATAGTTTCTAACTAATATTTTGTTTATGTTTTAACGAACAACTGCAAGAAACGAAATCCGATCAACCATTGGGTCGTCATATCTTGTGGAAGGAGGCTCGCGTAAATAAAGATGGAATAGTGGATAACGAAAATGTTCAACAAGTTGTCCAACACTGTGTAAGTATATATCACTTTAATATTTTTTAATATTGTCTTTTAAAAATGATATTGAACTTATCTTTTTAATACTACATGTATTTTAGGAAAACTTAGAACAATATCTTGAAAATCAAGATGAAAATAAAGAAGTTAGTTGCAGGGACATTCTCTGCAAGGTATTCAATGTTCCTGAATATTCTGGCCGTGTGAGGGGTAAGGGATTTGACGTGACTCCCAAAAGTTGTTTTTCACATGAGAAGCGCACAAATCCCTCGAATGATCAAGTATTAGAAGCGCTAAAAACCATTTCGGAGCAAGTTGCATACTTGGTTAAAAAGGATAAGGAAAAACAACTTCAACGTGAAATGCAAATAGACAGTGAAGATGGAAGTTGCAACATTGCTCATAAAAGTCACCCGAAGGTAATTAATTACTTAACGAAATAAGAAATTCATTAAACCTAATTGTTTCACATACTTATGTATTAACCATTGATTTAATTTATGGTGTTTCACGTTGCTTCCTATACTTGTCTTCCCCTACCCATCGCATGGTTGGGAAAGGAACATTGTACAATATGTTGGGAGAAGTATTGCACAACAACCCCGTCCCTGGCGGTCATGTTAAAGTGTCACCTATGATAACTTTAGAACCACTTGCACCGTTGCCTATCCCTAACAACGATGGAGATATCAAGTTTTTGGGAGAAGCAATAGGTAGTTACGTGGCATGGCCGAAAAATCTTGTTGGCATAGAAGATGTATGTTTTAATTTATATGTATGTTTAGTTGTATGATTATGATTGATTATGTTTAATTGCTGATTTTTCCGCTTTTATATTTCACATTTATTTAGATTGTTGCTAAAGGGAATGATGATAAGATCCCTCGCAGCGAGTTTGTCACTTCACCAGAAAAGGCACCAGAAAAGGTTTGACATATACATTAATTCATGTATACGAAATGATTAGCTTACTATAATAACTAACAAACTGATCAACCTCATTTTTTTTCAGATTCAACCAAAAAATAAACCTGCTGCACCACAGGTGCAGGTCCGTGGTAAAAATAAACCTTCCAAAATGCAAAAACTGGATCGAGGAAAATCAATTACTGCTCCTAAAATAAGTCAACCACGCCTTGCTCGATTTGGGTCGTGTCTTGACACAACAACAAAGATGAATATGGAGGGCAACCATGATACACGTATGATAAACATGGAAAAAGGTATATTCGGAGAAGAGTATTTAGACATACTTGGCAAATAGCAAATATATGAACTTCTCGATCATAAAGAGCTAAGTGCTACTGTCATCTGCATATACATCAGGTAATATAAATACTTTGTTTAAGATGAAAATTACCTTTTAATTGCATCACTGCCACATGTAATTTATTGATAATTAATCTAATTTTATATTTTCATTGAAGCTTTTTGTATGAGAAGTTGGTGTGCACGGGGAAGTTGTCAAGTAGATTTTCATTCTTATCTCCGCATAAACTATCCATGTTTAAACTCGATCTAGTTAATGTAAAAAACTATGTAGTTGATATACTTATAGAAAATAAAGAGAAGGACAAGCTGTTTCTGGCACCATACAATTCAGGGTACGCAATTAGATACTTTATTTGTATCTTTTTTAATTTATGATATTATGAGTTGTGTAAACAAATTTACCAACCAAATTTTTGTTGTGATAGGCAACATTGGGTGTTGTTTGCTATAAATGCGACTTCTGAAATTGTATATTATTTAGACCCATTGCACGATCATTTCAACAATCACCCTGATATAAAGAGCATCTTCGACATGTAAGTAATATTCATTTATTTCTTACATATATAAATAATGTGTTTGGTCATTGAATAATAATCACATTTATTTGATAGTGCTCTGCAAGTTTTCCGCGCTCAAAGTGGGGCTTCAGTGTCGAAGACTAAGTCAAACAACATCACATGGCTTCCAATAAAGGTTTGAAATTTTTGTTATAAAACTTAATTATATGCCTTTAAATTTTCATTTACAATCAATGCATAAATATTTATTGGCATACATGTTTTATTTTATAGTGTCCGCGTCAAACTAACAACATAGACTGCAGATACTATATAATGAGGTTCATGAAGGAGATTTTTGATCTAAATCAACATATAATTCCAGAAACGGTACGTTATTTTCATTATATTTTGATTTTCATATATAAACTATATATATATATATATATATATATATATATATGTTATTTTGACAGTATTTTGACAACTTCAACCCAACATACTCTGAAAGTGATCTCACAAAAATAAAAGAAGAATGGTGTCAGTTTGTCCTCGAACTCAAAGTTATATAATTTGTAATTAATTTGTTGTTACTGTCATGATGTAATTTGTTATGTGAATATGTAGTTCATATTGTCAATATGTTGCTACTGTCAATATGTAATTTGTTGCTACTGTACATGATGTAATTTGTTGTTGTGAATATGTTGTTGCAAAACATTGTTATTGATACCATTGAATGTGAATATGAAATTGTAATTTGTTGCTGTGAAACACTTGTAATTGATATTGTTGAATGTGAATATGAAATTGATATTGTGAAGAATATGAATTTTGATATTGTAAAATGTGAATTTTAATGTTGAAAAGAAGAATTTGAATGTGATATTTGATGTTGATAATAATGCCATAAAAAAGATAGCACTTTTTTAAAAAATGTCATAAAAAATCATTTTACAGAGCTTTTTAAATCGTTTTACAAACGTTTTTTTAAGCCATTTACGGCGCTTTTTTGAACAAGCGCTGTAAACATAGTATAAGAAGCGCACTTTACATATGGACCTATTACAACGCTTTTTTGAAAAAGCACTGTAAACATAGTATAAGAAGCGCGCTTTATATATGGACCTATTACAGCGCTTTTTTGAAAAAGCGTTGTAAACATAGTATAAGAAGCGCGCTTTATATATGGACCTATTACAATGCTTTTTTGAAAAAGCGCTGTAAACATAGTATAAGAAGCGCCCTTTACATATGAACCTATTACATCGCTTTTTTGAAAAAGCGTTGTAACACTATTATAATGAGCGCGCTTTATATATGGACCTATTACAACGCTTGTTGTATTTTCAATAGCGTTGTTGTATCCTTTTATAGCACTAGATACTAGAGCGCTTAAAAGCGTTGTAAAGAGCTTAAAAAGCGCTGTAAAATGCAATTTTTGGCGTAGTGTTTTGAGATTGAGAAGGTTGCAGAAAGTGTGATTGAAAATGTTGTATTGAACGTGCATATATATAGGGTAGTTGCCCCAACCTGCAAACATCTAGGGAAATCGCATCCCCAATCAGCGATCCCTATGGGACATCGTATCCCCAGCTAGCGATCCCTGTGGGAAATTAATCTTAGCCGTTGAATTAATGTTATCAATGGTTATGGATGATGGATAAGTATGAATCCTAGTTATTTGATTTGGACCAATGAAATTGGTATAATTCCTATTAAATCTTGGCCTTCCAATTTTTTTTATCAATGGTTATGGATGATCTAGATGAAAAATATGAATCCTAGTTATTTTATTTGGACCAATGAAATTGGTCTAATTTCTATTTAATCTTGGTCTTCCAATTTTTTTTTATCAACGGTTGTGGATGATCCAGATGAAAAATAAATCTCACTATCTTACCACACCTTTTATCTCATTATACATTCTAGCATTTCATACTTACTCAATTACTTAATCATGGATTCTCAACAAGTAATTTGTATTGTTTATTACAATGGTACAATACTCGACGGAGTTGAAGGTAAAACATTTGTAAGTGATTACAAAAATGCGTTCAAAATACATTCTGGAACCAATATTGCTCGTCTAAAGAATGTCATTAAAAAAAGTTACAACTCGATGAAAAAGTGAAGATAACTGATATAGTTTATCGACACCTTGTTTTCTTTGGTGAAAATACAACAAGGTTTGAACTGATGAAGGTTTGCGATGACGAAGATGTTCATCTCATGTTTGATGTTTATGCACAATGGTCACAACTTGGCACCATTGAGTTATATGTTAACTTTGAAGATGGTCCTCAAAAAACAAACATTGATCAACCATCGTCCTCAAACATACCCAATCACGACTACATCCCATCTTTTCATCAAAGCAACCCTTATCAACCCAACTTATATTCTCCATCACAACACTATGAACCATAGTCTAGCCAACTAGAACAAACTCATCCAGAAAGTTTGCAACTCCATCATGAATATCTTCCAATAATTCCACAATGTGATCTTCCCCTTAGTGTCTTATATAATATCAACGAGGAAGAATTAGGTGATTATAGTGAAGACGATGAGACATACTTCGATGAATCATCTAGTGATTCTGATGATGACATGATGTTGACGAAGATATGGAAGCAGAAGATCAACATATCCTACCTAAATTCGATCCACCATCATACATGAAGAACATCAATTTAGATAATGCAGAGCAATCAAGTGAATTTGATCACATGTTTGTTAAGGAAAACCCATCAGTAGATGGAACTCTTGTCGTTGGAATGAAGTTTCAAAACAAGGATGAATGCGTACATGCAATCAAATATTACTATTTAAAACAATCGTTGAATTTTGTGGTACAAAAATCAGATTTAGAAATGTACGTTATTTATTGTTCAAGTCCAAATTGTTTGTTTAGATGTAAAGCTTCAAAACGAAAAAAAGAGTGAATTGTGGATGATTGGTAAATTGAATTTGCCTCAAACATGCACAAATTCTGCATTGTCATAAGATCATACGAAGCTCGATTCTAACATGATATGTGCAATCGTAATGCAAGTTTTGAAAGTGGATCCTTCAATCAAAGTGAAGGTCATTATTGCTCAGATTCAGGTCTTACACAACTACACAGTTAGTTATAGAAAGGCTTGGATGGGATACGATCCCAGTTTATCATGAGAATAGTTTGATAAGTGGGATAAGGATATTTCATAGACTATTTTGGGCTTACCTTTTGTGCATATCTGCGTTTAAATTCTTCAAACCAATTGTACAAGTTGATGGGACTTGGTTGTACGACAAATACAAGGGAACTCTATTAGTAGCAGTTGCACAAGATGGGAACGAAAATGTAATTCCTATTGCTTATGCTCTTGTGGAAGGTGAGACAAAAGAGGGTTGGAGTTTCTTTTTGAGAAATTTAAGAAAATACGCCACTCCACAAGCCAACGTTTGTTTGATTTTAGATAGACACGAATCCATTAAGAATGCTTATAATAATCCGAATAATGAGTGGCAAGATCCTTCATCAAAGCATGTGTTATGCGTCCGACATATTGCACACAATTTTGCAAAGGAATTTAAGGATAATGCTTTGAAGAAAAAAGTTATTTCTATGGGTAATAATTTCATTCTTACTTCTTATAATTAGTGTAATTTTTAATAATTTAATTATTAATTTTTATAATTAGTTAATAATGCATTGTCTACTATTTCAATACAGGTTACTCAATCAATGAGCCTACATATCGATACTACCGCAGAGAAATCGGCATATTAAACTCGGAAGCTTTAAAATGGTTAGATAACATTGGTCATTACAGTGTTAACCTTCCTAACAATTGGTGCAAATGTGGGAAATATCAAGCTAAACACATGCCTTGTTCACATGTGATAGTAGCGTGTTCTAGTATCAAATATGATTATTAGAGTCTTATACCTGATGTGTACAAGGTGGAAACGTTACTAAAAGTGTACGATGAAACGTTCAAACCTATACCAAACAAAGGATATTTGCCAAAATATGAAGGTGTTAAGGTCGGTCACAATCCTCTAATGCGGAGAGTCAAGAAAGGTCGCCCAAAAAGCAAACGCATTAGAACAGAAATGGACACTACAGAAAGAGTGCCAAGAAAGTAAGGATTATGTCGGGTCTTTGGTCATTAGGGGTGTACGTGGGCGCGGGTTGATCCGCAACCCGATCACCCAACCCAACCCGATTTTTACCCATACTCAGTCACTTTCGGGTCCGACCCGACCCAACCCGTTGAAACCCGCTTATATTTGATTCGGGTAATGGGTTCAACAATTTGAACCCGTCGACCCGACCTAGTAACTAGTTATAATTTTTTTTTAAACTTTGTTTGGTAGTCCAATAGAGTTTCATTACTCTTATAATTTTTTTTATCTCTTCACTTTTATTATTGATATTTGTTTTTGCAGATTTCCAATTCTTCCCTTCCATAATTTGAGAAACTTGTTAAGTGCTAGGACTTGAAGTTGACATTGCTTAGAATTGATGAATATTCATATTTTATTGATTTCCTGTTGTTGAATTTATTTATGTATTTGAAGATTGTTGGATTTATTTTTGTGTGTGAGAGGTTGTTGGCTTTTTTAAAGAATTGAATGATGTGATTGAAATTTTATAGTTTTTGAGACATTCAAGTATTAAATATATTTTCATTCAATATATTTTTCCGTAAAATTAAAAAACATGTTATTATTCATGTATAATCCGTCAACCCAACCCAACTCGTTCTTGATCAGGTTGGGTCGGGTTAAATGAAAAAAATACAGGTTTAGAACTTAACTCAACACAAAGATAATTGATCGGGTCGGGTATCAGGTTTTGTCAAAACCCACCCAACCCGACCCACCTACACCCCTACTGGTCATATTAGAAAACATTGTTCAAACGCTGCTGACACATCTACTCAAAATTGATTTATTTTTTTCTTTCAATTTAATGTATTTTTTTTAATTTTATTAATATAATTTTCTTTTTATTATTATTAAAATTATTATTATTATTGTATTTTATTTTATTTGATTTATTAGTTATTTTAAATATTTATAATTTATTATAAAATAAATTAGAGTATTAAATAAATGAAAAAAAAATTAAAACCAACACAACATCGCAGGTTGGGGATGCGATGATCTATTAGATTGGGAAAAAAAAGTCCTTAAGCACATTGCAAGTTGGGGATGCAATGATCAAGGGAGAAAAATTAAAACATTTGCGTAAATTTTTTTTTAATATATGACATTTTAGTATATAAAAAAAAAGATATATAAAAAAAAATCCACATGCTACCTCTATTCCTAAATAATAGAGTTCTATTAAAAACAATTGTCTTTTTTTATAATCTCATTTCAAGTTTGTTCCAAACACATCTATTTATCCAAAGTTAAATAATATTTAATACTCCCATAATTATTAACTTTAACTTTTTTTTCCCAAAAAGAAATTACTCAAGGCACTTGTACCAATTTCATCAAGTCATCAAACTCCCCATAAATTGATTTACCGAACTGCTTCAATTTGCCTTTTTTATGAAATATTTTGTTTGAAAATATTAAAACTTGATTAATTTTTTTTCCCGGTGGAATATAAAAAAGGAAAACTTATCGCACGGTACCTACCTATATTAATACTCCTACTTTAATTTTAGCCAGTAACAAACCAGAGTTAATTATTTTGGCTGAGGTTATTTTCATCACACAAACGTAGTTTCTACATAAAATCAAGACTCCTTAATAAGTGTGTAAATAGTAAAAGTTGCTTATAAATTAGGCAAGGCTGATCGGAGTAAACATAAACTAACTCTCTTTATAAAGGGAATTTATAAATACAGAAGTTGCGGTCAATAAGGTAGGGATCATCAAAACACCAAACCATCCAATGTAAAGACGGTTTTCAGTGCTGGTTATCCAGTTACAGAAGCGACCTTATAGATTTTCGCTATCGCGTCTCTCTAAAATTGCAATAAATCTATTATGTCTATTATTAATTATATATACTTGTTTAATAATCCGTATTTTGCAAGAGATTTTATATATATATATATATATATATATATATATATATTAAGACTGCAATTAGATTATCCTACACGTAATTTCTATAAAAAATGATAAATTAACAAAAAAAAATTCAATTTTTTAACTGTGATTCACATAAAGACTAATTTGGTATGGTTTATTTTTCTTAAGGACTAAAAAATTCAAGGACTAAATTGGATCTCTTAAAATTTCTAAAGGACCAAAATAGACTTTTACTCTGAAATTAAACTATTTTATTTAAAATTTATGACTTTAATAAATATATAATAAATTTGATACTGTAAAGTTTAATTAAAATAATTTTAATTTTTTAAAATGTATTATATAAGTGAAAATAAATTTAAAACATCATGCCAAAAAATATTTAAAATATTGAATCAACAAAATTTATATTGAATCGGGATACTTATATTTTGAAATTTATAATGTAATATTAACATCTCATAGAGGTATAAGATTGTGACAAATAATTCAATCATGGCGTTATTTGAATATGGAAAATTTTAAGAGTTTTTTGAATTTAATAAAGTTGCCACCAATTTTTTGTAAATATAAAAAATACTAAAAACCTTTAAAAACAGAAAAATGGTTTTTAAAATTAAATTTTCGAGTGTGAACGTCGATTATATGTAGAGAAAATATTAACACCTCATAACAACTATAAAAGGTTACCTATGACTAATAGTGCAAAAAATTATGTTAACTTTATAATATTTATTTCTCTTTATTATTTGAATGCAAATATATATATTTTTTTATAAAAAGTTAATGTGTTTTACAAGAATGCATTTTTGTCCCTACATAATTCTTGGTAGAAAATGTGGATGTTTTGGTTACTGATAAAGAAATTTGTTTAATTGTGTTGAAATTATTTGAAAATGAGACTTAGAGCATTTGAGTGGTATCAATTCATACGCTCTAATATACGTGAATAATCCGAGTATTAGAATCGACTTAGTTCTTTAAAATTAGTTTTTAATTAATTTCTCTAAAAAAAATTATTATAACTATCAAGTTGTACAACTTATTTTATATCAACTCTTTAATTATATTTGTTATGATTAATTCGCTTAAAAGCGGATTTTATAACTACCAAGTTGCTGCAATTTATGTCATAAAAACTTAAGAATTAAAAAGATATCATATCTAATTCATATTTTTTAAACAAAAAAATTTATTTGTATTAATTTTATTTATGAAAATAAATTTTAAAACTACCAAATTATTACAATTTGTATCCTAAACACTTAAAGATTAAAAAAATGTCAAATATAATTAATCCTTTTAAAATAATTTGATTAATTTGAGTTGAAACCATTAAAAAAACAAATAATACAGAAAAAATAAATTGAGTCCAACCAATAAATATACAACAATACCAAGGCCCAGAGCCCAAATCTAACCAGGGTTTTATACCAAGCACCCCTACCCCTAAACCTCCCACCCCCCATTTGATGTAAAATGTCCAAAATACCCCTTTATATATTCAGTATAACCCTAATCCTCCCACCCCCCCAAATTTCAGTTTTCCAAAATAGCAATTAGATTCGGAACTTTCATCTTTTGAGTGTCTTCTCTTTTTCAAACTAGTAGATTCGGAACTTTGAGCTTGCACTGTTTGTTTCTTTGATACCTTCAAAGCTTTGCTGTTTCTGTGATACCTGGTGAAGTTTAACTTTGTCTCTTTCCATCTTCTTTAACCCCGAAAAGTAAGTAACATTTTCTGATTTTTTACACAGTTTCGAATCATTTATTTCCAGTTTTTTAAGCTTCGAAACTTTGGGATTC
>JBBPBO010001985.1:19717796-19737239 GCA_037974295.1 Cicer cuneatum
TGTTGTAGGGTCATAGTGATTTAACATAATGTTTACAACGCTTCGCATAAAAGCGCTGTAACATATAGCGCTCCCACACTATATTTACAGCGCTTTATAGAGCGTTTTGTATATAAGCGCTGTAAACGTTGTAAATGTTTTGAAATTTAATTTTTAAAAGCCTTTTACAACACTTATGGACAAAAGCACTGTAAAATTACAAGCAGTTCAAGTTATATATACTTGATAAATAAATAAATAAAAACATATTTAATACGTTTTCTCCCTTTGAACTCTATTACGAACCTTCCTCTCCTCTACTTTGCGCCCATTTTTACTGAGTGATTGTTGTCTCAGGTACTATAATTATTAATTTGTTATTGTCTATAAAACTAATTAATTGTTACCTGATAAATCATATAAAATGTTAGATGATAATTATGTTCTGTTTTGAAATTGGTTCGATTTGTTCTATTTTGAAATCAGACCTTGGACCTTGGTTTCCATTTTCCAATATTAGACTATACATACTATAGATTTGTATGATGTTATAGATTGATAAATTTGTGTAACACTGCATTCATAAATTGTTACATGTATGATATAGATTGATAAATTTGTGTATCATTGCATTCATAAATTCTTACATGATAAATCATATAAAATCTGTTCGATCTGTTCTGTTATGTTTTGAAATTAAACTTGTATGCATATATATTATAGATTGGTATAATGTTATAGATTGATAAATTTGTGTAACACTGCATTCATATAGGTCATATAAAATGGACCAGAAATGGATGTCTGCCGATCGATTGTCAAAAGAGTATGAAAATGGAGTGAAGGAGTTTGTTGAATTTGTAGTGAAGAATGCAAAAGATCCAAATCGAATCACTTGTCCTGTTTAAAATGTTGTTTTGGAAAACGCGTTAGAGAAGATGAATTGGAAGGACATTTAGTATGGCATGGAATTGATAAAAGCTATACATGTTGGATAAGACATGGTGAGAAAAAAAGGGAACACTTATTTTGAGAATGCTGCGACATATGATTCAAATGATTTCGACACAGATACATATGAGCGGGACCGAGTTGAGGAGATTGCAAAAGCATTTGAAGAAGATCTTCGGGATTGTTCTAAAATGTTTGAGAGTTTGTTGAGTGATGCAGAGAAACCATTATATAATGGTTGTACTAAATTCACAAGACTTTCGGCGATATTAAATTTGTACAACTTAAAAGCGAGAAATGGATGGTATGATAAAAGCTTCACAAAATTATTAACACTCCTAAAAGATATGTTGTTAGATGATAATGAACTTCCCAGTCAAACCTACGAGGCTAAACGAATTCTGTGCTCTATTGGCATGAGTTACGAAAGGATTCATGCATGTCCTAATGATTGCATTTTATTTCGAAACGAATATGAATTACTAAAGGCGTGTTCGAAATGCAATGTCTCTCGATATAAGAAGAAATAATATACTCTAGCAAAAGTCGTGTGGTATTTTCCTGTAATACTCAGATTTAGGCGAATCTATCGCAGTGAAGAAGATTCAAAACACTTGACATGGCATGCAGATGAAAGAATTAGAGATGGAAAGTTACGACACCTTGCAGATTCTCCACAATGGGCAAAAATTGATCACGAGTATCCTGATTTCGGTAGAGAGTCAAGAAATCTACGACTTGCACTTTCTACTGATGGAATGAATCCACATGGTCTTCAAAGCATATCACACAACATATGGCCTGTGATTTTGTTGATTTATAACTTACCTCCATGGTTTTGTATGAAGCGTAAGTTTATGATGTTGTCTCTGTTAATTTTTGGACCCAAACAACCGGGAAATGATATCGACGTATACTTGGCTCATTTAATTGAAGATTTAAAAAATATGTGGGAGACAGGTGTGGAAGTTTGTGATGGGTATAAGAAAGAATGTTTCAATTTAAGGGCTATGTTGTTCGGCACAATTAATGATTTTCCAGTATATGGTAATTATCATGATATAGCATTAAAGGTCAGTGTGCATGTCCTATATGTGAAGAGAGTACAAATTGGATGCGGTTGAAACATTGTAAGAAAAACGTCTTTCTTGGAACATCATAGATTTTTACCTTTTAGTCATCATTATCGTGGGTGGATAAATGCATTCAATGGAAAACCAGAGGAAGGTACTGCTCCAAAAGCACCGATTGAATATCAAATATTGGAAAAAGTACAAGGTTTGACCAATAAATTTGGCAAACCATTTGCGGGAGAGCTTGTCAAAACTGGGTGGAAGAAAAAGTCAATTTTCTTTGAATTGACATATTAGAAGTCATTGTATATAAGACATTTTCTCGATGTGATGCATATTAAAAAAAAAGTATTTGATAGTGTTATTAGTACGTTACTTAGTGTTCCAGGAAAGTCTAAGGATGACATCAATGCAAGAATGGATTTGGTCAATATGGGAATAAGAAATGAATTGAGTCCCGTAAAGAAAGGAAATCGCACATATCTACCTCCAACCGCACATACTCTATCTAGAAAGGAAAAAATTGTTTTATGTAAATTTCTTCACGAAGTTAAAGTTCAAGAAGGATACAGTTCAAACATTAAAAATTTAGTTTGTATGAAAGACCTCAAGTTAAAAGGTTTGAAGACTCATGATTGTCATGTTCTAATGGAGCATTTGCTACCAATAGGTATACGTTTCATTTTACCTAAAAAAGTTCGACGAGCCATAACTAAATCATGTTTCTTTTTTAGGAAAATTTGTAGTAAAGTGATTGATCCTCAGAAATTACCGACATTGCAGAAGGAAATTGTTGTTACTTTGTGTGAGCTTGAAATGTATTTCCCACCCTCGTTTTTTGATATAATGGTTAACCTTAATGTTCATCTTGTCAAAAAGACACAACTTTGTGGCCTAGCTACATGAGATGGATGTATCCGATAGAACGATATATGAAAATATTAAAAGGGTACGTAAAAAGTAGAAGTTGACCAGAAGGTTGTATTTCTGAACGGTACATTGTCGAAGAAGCTGCTGAATTTTGTACTGAATATCTATCCAATGTTGAATCCACAGGACTTCCTATGTCTCTTCATTCGAGAAGAATAACATGAGAAGGAATAATTGGAAATAGAGTAATGACTATATCAAGGACAGAATGGGAGCAGACACAATTGTATGTTCTACACAATGATGAAGAGGTTCAACCGTATGTTACAATACACATGGATCAATTATCTAGTTTGAACATGAACAGGAATAAAAATTGGATAGCACGAGAGCACAATCGAAGTTTTATCCCTTGGCTAAAAAATCACATTAACTCAAAGTTTGATATAGACCCCGCTTCAATTTCAGAGAGATTGAGGTGGCTAGCAAATGGCCCGAGTTTACATGTCTTTTCTTACACTGGTTATGTAATTAACGACTATACATTTTATACCACAAAACAAGATGATCAAAGCACTATGCAAAATAGCGGAGTCACTCTAGTAGCTGAAGCGATGCATATCTTAAGTGCAAAAGACAAAAACCCAATATATGCAAATCTATCATATTTTGGGGTTATCGAGCACATATGGGAGTTGGATTACACAATGTTTCGTGTTCCCATCTTTGGTTGCAAGTGGGTCGATAATAATAATGGCTTTCGGATTGATGAGTCAGGGTTCTTGCTTGTCGATTTTAGTAGGGTGGGATACAAAGATGAGCCTTTTATTGTAGCATCGCAAGCTCAACAAATGTTTTATGTCACTGATCCTACTGATGATAAATGGTCTGTTGTCCTATCGACCAATAAAATAAGTGATGATAACAACAACGTTGCAGATGTTGGTAATGATATTTTCTTTTGCGACATCACAACCATGTGAAATTGATTCAACTGATGATGGTTTATATCTTAGAGATGATCATGATGAGGGAATTTGGATTAATCCATCGTTTCGTATCGTTAATGGAAAAACAAATGTCAATCCCACCAGGAAAAGAAGAAGGGCATCTTAAGGTGTTTATGTGTTTTATATAAGTCATGTAATGATCTGTACTAATTGTGTAATTTATACTAATTTCATGTAACTTGACCTGCCAAAACCGAGTATTTGATTTTTATGCTTATACTGATTTTCTGCCAGAACTTGAACTCATCATATAATTTTTTTAATTGTATTATTTAATTATTTTAGATATGACAATTTGATTAAAAAATTAATTATAATTTGAACTCATCATATAAGTTGATATGAACAATTTGATAAACAAATTTTAGAGATGACAATTGGTATCCATGAGTATGGATATTATCTCACATTATAAAATGATATACATAAGCGCTTTGGTCCATAAGCACTGTAAAATACTTTTAAAAAATAACTTATAAATTACAAGTTCAAAACATTTACAGTGCTTTTGCCCATAAGCGCTGTAAATGGCTTTTAATAAATAAATTATAAATTACAAGTACAAAACATTTACAGCGCTTATGAGAAAAAACGTTATAAAAGGTTTTTAAAAGATAAATTACAAGTACAAAACATTTACATCGCTTATGAGAAAAAGCATTGTAAAATTCTTTTAAAAAATAAATTACAAGTACAAAACATTTACAACGCTTATGGGAAAAAGCGCTGTAAAATGCTCATATAGCGCCTTTTATGTAGTGTATCTATAAGCGCTGTAAAAGACTATGAAAGACGCTTTTTATAGAGGCTTTTAAAGCACTTTTTGGAAGAGCGCTGTAATAGGTTAAGTCTTTTAAAGCGCTCTTTGGAAAAGCATTGTAAAAGGGTGTTTTAAAATATTATGTAAACTGATAATAAGAAACCGCCTCTTCATTTTCTTCTTCATTACGTATTCTCATCCCTACGAACTTGGCAGTGTGAAACCCTTATTCGTTACGTACTCTTCATCTTTATTACTCTCTATACGAACCATTCTCCCTAGTGCAAACCCTAGTGTCCATATTCATTACGTACTCTCTGTTTTCACTACGTATACTATCCCTACGAACCATAAAGGTTTTTAAGGCGCTTTTTTTCCAGTTTTTTAAAGCGCTCTGTGGAACCCTTAACTTGTATTTCTGCTTGTATTTTTGCGACGTCGTAATCCTAAACTACAGGTATTGTTATTAATATCTTGTTGTCACTAAACTTATAGTGCATGTTGTATCTATTCAATCTGTTGTTGTCACTTAACTGCATGTTGAACTTATATTGTGTGAAATTTGTAGATAAATAGATTCCAAGAATGATTTAGGTCGTCAAAACAATGAAGTTGTAAACACTGATGTTGTAAACAATGAAGCTGTCAACGCTAAAGGATATGAAAGCGAAGTGAAGCGTGGAGCAACTATAATGCAAAAAGTCATTATAGCAATAATTACTCGAATAAAATTTGAGGTACATATACTATACTTTTGTTTAAATTTTATTTTTTTTCTTTTTTGAAAGCAAGCACTTACACTCTATGAGTTTATTAGGTGGGATGGAATGAAAGTGGCCAGCCGATTGAGCCCAACAATTCAATGATGGTAAGCTACATCGATGCTGTTGTCCACCAAAATATCCCAATAATAATCGATGACTGGAGAGACAAACCATTGAAGGATGCTAAAGACATGATGTGGAGTGATGTACAAGTAATTAACTTTTTTACTCCACTTTTTTGTTACTTAATTATAATTTTTTCCATTGAAATACTTGTATTCAAACTCTTTATTTATTTGGTTTGCAAAGCGCTTTTAACATTGAAGATATGTAGAAAAATTACGTACTTAGAGTTGTTGGTAAAATTCACAGAGGATTTAGATCTCATCTATCGAATTGTTACCTAAGAGACAAGTGTGGAAATGTGAATGTTGAAGCTTCAAACATTTACAAACACTACATAACAACTGAAGAGTGGACCTCTTTTGTAGCTAATTGTTCAGACCCCGCATTTGTGGTAATATTTATTTTATTAGCATATGTGTTTTATTCATATTCATATCTTATTTTTCTACATGATCGTTATTTTTTTTATTTATATATAGAATATAAGTACAAAAAGTTTGGAGCGACCAAAGAACCCAGTGCATCCATACAAAAGATCGCGTATGGGGTATGCGCATTTAGAGCAAAAAATTGTAAGTAAACATCACTTTTATACATTGTGGTAGATTATAAACTATAGTTTCTAACTAATATTTTGTTTATGTTTTAACGAACAACTGCAAGAAACGAAATCCGATCAACCATTGGGTCGTCATATCTTGTGGAAGGAGGCTCGCGTAAATAAAGATGGAATAGTGGATAACGAAAATGTTCAACAAGTTGTCCAACACTGTGTAAGTATATATCACTTTAATATTTTTTAATATTGTCTTTTAAAAATGATATTGAACTTATCTTTTTAATACTACATGTATTTTAGGAAAACTTAGAACAATATCTTGAAAATCAAGATGAAAATAAAGAAGTTAGTTGCAGGGACATTCTCTGCAAGGTATTCAATGTTCCTGAATATTCTGGCCGTGTGAGGGGTAAGGGATTTGACGTGACTCCCAAAAGTTGTTTTTCACATGAGAAGCGCACAAATCCCTCGAATGATCAAGTATTAGAAGCGCTAAAAACCATTTCGGAGCAAGTTGCATACTTGGTTAAAAAGGATAAGGAAAAACAACTTCAACGTGAAATGCAAATAGACAGTGAAGATGGAAGTTGCAACATTGCTCATAAAAGTCACCCGAAGGTAATTAATTACTTAACGAAATAAGAAATTCATTAAACCTAATTGTTTCACATACTTATGTATTAACCATTGATTTAATTTATGGTGTTTCACGTTGCTTCCTATACTTGTCTTCCCCTACCCATCGCATGGTTGGGAAAGGAACATTGTACAATATGTTGGGAGAAGTATTGCACAACAACCCCGTCCCTGGCGGTCATGTTAAAGTGTCACCTATGATAACTTTAGAACCACTTGCACCGTTGCCTATCCCTAACAACGATGGAGATATCAAGTTTTTGGGAGAAGCAATAGGTAGTTACGTGGCATGGCCGAAAAATCTTGTTGGCATAGAAGATGTATGTTTTAATTTATATGTATGTTTAGTTGTATGATTATGATTGATTATGTTTAATTGCTGATTTTTCCGCTTTTATATTTCACATTTATTTAGATTGTTGCTAAAGGGAATGATGATAAGATCCCTCGCAGCGAGTTTGTCACTTCACCAGAAAAGGCACCAGAAAAGGTTTGACATATACATTAATTCATGTATACGAAATGATTAGCTTACTATAATAACTAACAAACTGATCAACCTCATTTTTTTTCAGATTCAACCAAAAAATAAACCTGCTGCACCACAGGTGCAGGTCCGTGGTAAAAATAAACCTTCCAAAATGCAAAAACTGGATCGAGGAAAATCAATTACTGCTCCTAAAATAAGTCAACCACGCCTTGCTCGATTTGGGTCGTGTCTTGACACAACAACAAAGATGAATATGGAGGGCAACCATGATACACGTATGATAAACATGGAAAAAGGTATATTCGGAGAAGAGTATTTAGACATACTTGGCAAATAGCAAATATATGAACTTCTCGATCATAAAGAGCTAAGTGCTACTGTCATCTGCATATACATCAGGTAATATAAATACTTTGTTTAAGATGAAAATTACCTTTTAATTGCATCACTGCCACATGTAATTTATTGATAATTAATCTAATTTTATATTTTCATTGAAGCTTTTTGTATGAGAAGTTGGTGTGCACGGGGAAGTTGTCAAGTAGATTTTCATTCTTATCTCCGCATAAACTATCCATGTTTAAACTCGATCTAGTTAATGTAAAAAACTATGTAGTTGATATACTTATAGAAAATAAAGAGAAGGACAAGCTGTTTCTGGCACCATACAATTCAGGGTACGCAATTAGATACTTTATTTGTATCTTTTTTAATTTATGATATTATGAGTTGTGTAAACAAATTTACCAACCAAATTTTTGTTGTGATAGGCAACATTGGGTGTTGTTTGCTATAAATGCGACTTCTGAAATTGTATATTATTTAGACCCATTGCACGATCATTTCAACAATCACCCTGATATAAAGAGCATCTTCGACATGTAAGTAATATTCATTTATTTCTTACATATATAAATAATGTGTTTGGTCATTGAATAATAATCACATTTATTTGATAGTGCTCTGCAAGTTTTCCGCGCTCAAAGTGGGGCTTCAGTGTCGAAGACTAAGTCAAACAACATCACATGGCTTCCAATAAAGGTTTGAAATTTTTGTTATAGAACTTAATTATATGCCTTTAAATTTTCATTTACAATCAATGCATAAATATTTATTGGCATACATGTTTTATTTTATAGTGTCCGCGTCAAACTAACAACATAGACTGCAGATACTATATAATGAGGTTCATGAAGGAGATTTTTGATCTAAATCAACATATAATTCCAGAAACGGTACGTTATTTTCATTATATTTTGATTTTCATATATAAACTATATATATATATATATATATATGTTATTTTGACAGTATTTTGACAACTTCAACCCAACATACTCTGAAAGTGATCTCACAAAAATAAAAGAAGAATGGTGTCAGTTTGTCCTCGAACTCAAAGTTATATAATTTGTAATTAATTTGTTGTTACTGTCATGATGTAATTTGTTATGTGAATATGTAGTTCATATTGTCAATATGTTGCTACTGTCAATATGTAATTTGTTGCTACTGTACATGATGTAATTTGTTGTTGTGAATATGTTGTTGCAAAACATTGTTATTGATACCATTGAATGTGAATATGAAATTGTAATTTGTTGCTGTGAAACACTTGTAATTGATATTGTTGAATGTGAATATGAAATTGATATTGTGAAGAATATGAATTTTGATATTGTAAAATGTGAATTTTAATGTTGAAAAGAAGAATTTGAATGTGATATTTGATGTTGATAATAATGCCATAAAAAAGATAGCACTTTTTTAAAAAATGTCATAAAAAATCATTTTACAGAGCTTTTTAAATCGTTTTACAAACGTTTTTTTAAGCCATTTACGGCGCTTTTTTGAACAAGCGCTGTAAACATAGTATAAGAAGCGCACTTTACATATGGACCTATTACAACGCTTTTTTGAAAAAGCACTGTAAACATAGTATAAGAAGCGCGCTTTATATATGGACCTATTACAGCGCTTTTTTGAAAAAGCGTTGTAAACATAGTATAAGAAGCGCGCTTTATATATGGACCTATTACAATGCTTTTTTGAAAAAGCGCTGTAAACATAGTATAAGAAGCGCCCTTTACATATGAACCTATTACATCGCTTTTTTGAAAAAGCGTTGTAACACTATTATAATGAGCGCGCTTTATATATGGACCTATTACAACGCTTGTTGTATTTTCAATAGCGTTGTTGTATCCTTTTATAGCACTAGATACTAGAGCGCTTAAAAGCGTTGTAAAGAGCTTAAAAAAGCGCTGTAAAATGCAATTTTTGGCGTAGTGTTTTGAGATTGAGAAGGTTGCAGAAAGTGTGATTGAAAATGTTGTATTGAACGTGCATATATATAGGGTAGTTGCCCCAACCTGCAAACATCTAGGGAAATCGCATCCCCAATCAGCGATCCCTATGGGACATCGTATCCCCAGCTAGCGATCCCTGTGGGAAATTAATCTTAGCCGTTGAATTAATGTTATCAATGGTTATGGATGATGGATAAGTATGAATCCTAGTTATTTGATTTGGACCAATGAAATTGGTATAATTCCTATTAAATCTTGGCCTTCCAATTTTTTTTATCAATGGTTATGGATGATCTAGATGAAAAATATGAATCCTAGTTATTTTATTTGGACCAATGAAATTGGTCTAATTTCTATTTAATCTTGGTCTTCCAATTTTTTTTTATCAACGGTTGTGGATGATCCAGATGAAAAATAAATCTCACTATCTTACCACACCTTTTATCTCATTATACATTCTAGCATTTCATACTTACTCAATTACTTAATCATGGATTCTCAACAAGTAATTTGTATTGTTTATTACAATGGTACAATACTCGACGGAGTTGAAGGTAAAACATTTGTAAGTGATTACAAAAATGCGTTCAAAATACATTCTGGAACCAATATTGCTCGTCTAAAGAATGTCATTAAAAAAAGTTACAACTCGATGAAAAAGTGAAGATAACTGATATAGTTTATCGACACCTTGTTTTCTTTGGTGAAAATACAACAAGGTTTGAACTGATGAAGGTTTGCGATGACGAAGATGTTCATCTCATGTTTGATGTTTATGCACAATGGTCACAACTTGGCACCATTGAGTTATATGTTAACTTTGAAGATGGTCCTCAAAAAACAAACATTGATCAACCATCGTCCTCAAACATACCCAATCACGACTACATCCCATCTTTTCATCAAAGCAACCCTTATCAACCCAACTTATATTCTCCATCACAACACTATGAACCATAGTCTAGCCAACTAGAACAAACTCATCCAGAAAGTTTGCAACTCCATCATGAATATCTTCCAATAATTCCACAATGTGATCTTCCCCTTAGTGTCTTATATAATATCAACGAGGAAGAATTAGGTGATTATAGTGAAGACGATGAGACATACTTCGATGAATCATCTAGTGATTCTGATGATGACATGATGTTGACGAAGATATGGAAGCAGAAGATCAACATATCCTACCTAAATTCGATCCACCATCATACATGAAGAACATCAATTTAGATAATGCAGAGCAATCAAGTGAATTTGATCACATGTTTGTTAAGGAAAACCCATCAGTAGATGGAACTCTTGTCGTTGGAATGAAGTTTCAAAACAAGGATGAATGCGTACATGCAATCAAATATTACTATTTAAAACAATCGTTGAATTTTGTGGTACAAAAATCAGATTTAGAAATGTACGTTATTTATTGTTCAAGTCCAAATTGTTTGTTTAGATGTAAAGCTTCAAAACGAAAAAAAGAGTGAATTGTGGATGATTGGTAAATTGAATTTGCCTCAAACATGCACAAATTCTGCATTGTCATAAGATCATACGAAGCTCGATTCTAACATGATATGTGCAATCGTAATGCAAGTTTTGAAAGTGGATCCTTCAATCAAAGTGAAGGTCATTATTGCTCAGATTCAGGTCTTACACAACTACACAGTTAGTTATAGAAAGGCTTGGATGGGATACGATCCCAGTTTATCATGAGAATAGTTTGATAAGTGGGATAAGGATATTTCATAGACTATTTTGGGCTTACCTTTTGTGCATATCTGCGTTTAAATTCTTCAAACCAATTGTACAAGTTGATGGGACTTGGTTGTACGACAAATACAAGGGAACTCTATTAGTAGCAGTTGCACAAGATGGGAACGAAAATGTAATTCCTATTGCTTATGCTCTTGTGGAAGGTGAGACAAAAGAGGGTTGGAGTTTCTTTTTGAGAAATTTAAGAAAATACGCCACTCCACAAGCCAACGTTTGTTTGATTTTAGATAGACACGAATCCATTAAGAATGCTTATAATAATCCGAATAATGAGTGGCAAGATCCTTCATCAAAGCATGTGTTATGCGTCCGACATATTGCACACAATTTTGCAAAGGAATTTAAGGATAATGCTTTGAAGAAAAAAGTTATTTCTATGGGTAATAATTTCATTCTTACTTCTTATAATTAGTGTAATTTTTAATAATTTAATTATTAATTTTTATAATTAGTTAATAATGCATTGTCTACTATTTCAATACAGGTTACTCAATCAATGAGCCTACATATCGATACTACCGCAGAGAAATCGGCATATTAAACTCGGAAGCTTTAAAATGGTTAGATAACATTGGTCATTACAGTGTTAACCTTCCTAACAATTGGTGCAAATGTGGGAAATATCAAGCTAAACACATGCCTTGTTCACATGTGATAGTAGCGTGTTCTAGTATCAAATATGATTATTAGAGTCTTATACCTGATGTGTACAAGGTGGAAACGTTACTAAAAGTGTACGATGAAACGTTCAAACCTATACCAAACAAAGGATATTTGCCAAAATATGAAGGTGTTAAGGTCGGTCACAATCCTCTAATGCGGAGAGTCAAGAAAGGTCGCCCAAAAAGCAAACGCATTAGAACAGAAATGGACACTACAGAAAGAGTGCCAAGAAAGTAAGGATTATGTCGGGTCTTTGGTCATTAGGGGTGTACGTGGGCGCGGGTTGATCCGCAACCCGATCACCCAACCCAACCCGATTTTTACCCATACTCAGTCACTTTCGGGTCCGACCCGACCCAACTCGTTGAAACCCGCTTATATTTGATTCGGGTAATGGGTTCAACAATTTGAACCCGTCGACCCGACCTAGTAACTAGTTATAATTTTTTTTTAAACTTTGTTTGGTAGTCCAATAGAGTTTCATTACTCTTATAATTTTTTTTATCTCTTCACTTTTATTATTGATATTTGTTTTTGCAGATTTCCAATTCTTCCCTTCCATAATTTGAGAAACTTGTTAAGTGCTAGGACTTGAAGTTGACATTGCTTAGAATTGATGAATATTCATATTTTATTGATTTCCTGTTGTTGAATTTATTTATGTATTTGAAGATTGTTGGATTTATTTTTGTGTGTGAGAGGTTGTTGGCTTTTTTAAAGAATTGAATGATGTGATTGAAATTTTATAGTTTTTGAGACATTCAAGTATTAAATATATTTTCATTCAATATATTTTTCCGTAAAATTAAAAAACATGTTATTATTCATGTATAACCCGTCAACCCAACCCAACTCGTTCTTGATCAGGTTGGGTCGGGTTAAATGAAAAAAATACAGGTTTAGAACTTAACTCAACACAAAGATAATTGATCGGGTCGGGTATCAGGTTTTGTCAAAACCCACCCAACCCGACCCACCTACACCCCTACTGGTCATATTAGAAAACATTGTTCAAACGCTGCTGACACATCTACTCAAAATTGATTTATTTTTTTCTTTCAATTTAATGTATTTTTTTTAATTTTATTAATATAATTTTCTTTTTATTATTATTAAAATTATTATTATTATTGTATTTTATTTTATTTGATTTATTAGTTATTTTAAATATTTATAATTTATTATAAAATAAATTAGAGTATTAAATAAATGAAAAAAAAATTAAAACCAACACAACATCGCAGGTTGGGGATGCGATGATCTATTAGATTGAGAAAAAAAAGTCCTTAAGCACATTGCAAGTTGGGGATGCAATGATCAAGGGAGAAAAATTAAAACATTTGCGTAAATTTTTTTTTAATATATGACATTTTAGTATATAAAAAAAAAGATATATAAAAAAAAATCCACATGCTACCTCTATTCCTAAATAATAGAGTTCTATTAAAAACAATTGTCTTTTTTTATAATCTCATTTCAAGTTTGTTCCAAACACATCTATTTATCCAAAGTTAAATAATATTTAATACTCCCATAATTATTAACTTTAACTTTTTTTTCCCAAAAAGAAATTACTCAAGGCACTTGTACCAATTTCATCAAGTCATCAAACTCCCCATAAATTGATTTACCGAACTGCTTCAATTTGCCTTTTTTATGAAATATTTTGTTTGAAAATATTAAAACTTGATTAATTTTTTTTCCCGGTGGAATATAAAAAAGGAAAACTTATCGCACGGTACCTACCTATATTAATACTCCTACTTTAATTTTAGCCAGTAACAAACCAGAGTTAATTATTTTGGCTGAGGTTATTTTCATCACACAAACGTAGTTTCTACATAAAATCAAGACTCCTTAATAAGTGTGTAAATAGTAAAAGTTGCTTATAAATTAGGCAAGGCTGATCGGAGTAAACATAAACTAACTCTCTTTATAAAGGGAATTTATAAATACAGAAGTTGCGGTCAATAAGGTAGGGATCATCAAAACACCAAACCATCCAATGTAAAGACGGTTTTCAGTGCTGGTTATCCAGTTACAGAAGCGACCTTATAGATTTTCGCTATCGCGTCTCTCTAAAATTGCAATAAATCTATTATGTCTATTATTAATTATATATACTTGTTTAATAATCCGTATTTTGCAAGAGATTTTATATATATATATATATATATATATATATATATATATATATATATATATTAAGACTGCAATTAGATTATCCTACACGTAATTTCTATAAAAAATGATAAATTAACAAAAAAAAATTCAATTTTTTAACTGTGATTCACATAAAGACTAATTTGGTCTGGTTTATTTTTCTTAAGGACTAAAAAATTCAAGGACTAAATTGGATCTCTTAAAATTTCTAAAGGACCAAAATAGACTTTTACTCTGAAATTAAACTATTTTATTTAAAATTTATGACTTTAATAAATATATAATAAATTTGATACTGTAAAGTTTAATTAAAATAATTTTAATTTTTTAAAATGTATTATATAAGTGAAAATAAATTTAAAACATCATGCCAAAAAATATTTAAAATATTGAATCAACAAAATTTATATTGAATCGGGATACTTATATTTTGAAATTTATAATGTAATATTAACATCTCATAGAGGTATAAGATTGTGACAAATAATTCAATCATGGCGTTATTTGAATATGGAAAATTTTAAGAGTTTTTTGAATTTAATAAAGTTGCCACCAATTTTTTGTAAATATAAAAAATACTAAAAACCTTTAAAAACAGAAAAATGGTTTTTAAAATTAAATTTTCGAGTGTGAACGTCGATTATATGTAGAGAAAATATTAACACCTCATAACAACTATAAAAGGTTACCTATGACTAATAGTGCAAAAAATTATGTTAACTTTATAATATTTATTTCTCTTTATTATTTGAATGCAAATATATATATTTTTTTATAAAAAGTTAATGTGTTTTACAAGAATGCATTTTTGTCCCTACATAATTCTTGGTAGAAAATGTGGATGTTTTGGTTACTGATAAAGAAATTTGTTTAATTGTGTTGAAATTATTTGAAAATGAGACTTAGAGCATTTGAGTGGTATCAATTCATACGCTCTAATATACGTGAATAATCCGAGTATTAGAATCGACTTAGTTCTTTAAAATTAGTTTTTAATTAATTTCTCTAAAAAAAATTATTATAACTATCAAGTTGTACAACTTATTTTATATCAACTCTTTAATTATATTTGTTATGATTAATTCGCTTAAAAGCGGATTTTATAACTACCAAGTTGCTGCAATTTATGTCATAAAAACTTAAGAATTAAAAAGATATCATATCTAATTCATATTTTTTAAACAAAAAAATTTATTTGTATTAATTTTATTTATGAAAATAAATTTTAAAACTACCAAATTATTACAATTTGTATCCTAAACACTTAAAGATTAAAAAAATGTCAAATATAATTAATCCTTTTAAAATAATTTGATTAATTTGAGTTGAAACCATTAAAAAAACAAATAATACAGAAAAAATAAATTGAGTCCAACCAATAAATATACAACAATACCAAGGCCCAGAGCCCAAATCTAACCAGGGTTTTATACCAAGCACCCCTACCCCTAAACCTCCCACCCCCCATTTGATGTAAAATGTCCAAAATACCCCTTTATATATTCAGTATAACCCTAATCCTCCCACCCCCCCAAATTTCAGTTTTCCAAAATAGCAATTAGATTCGGAACTTTCATCTTTTGAGTGTCTTCTCTTTTTCAAACTAGTAGATTCGGAACTTTGAGCTTGCACTGTTTGTTTCTTTGATACCTTCAAAGCTTTGCTGTTTCTGTGATACCTGGTGAAGTTTAACTTTGTCTCTTTCCATCTTCTTTAACCCCGAAAAGTAAGTAACATTTTCTGATTTTTTACACAGTTTCGAATCATTTATTTCCAGTTTTTTAAGCTTCGAAACTTTGGGATTCGTCCAAAGTTTCGAATAGTTTGAATATTTCCAGATTTTACCAGCTTAGAAAATTTCAGAATCAGCGAAAGTTTCGAAAGGTTTCTGATTTTACAGATCTAAACCTCGAAAGTTTGGCATTCAACCAAACATTCGAGTCCTCGAAACTTTTGTATTCATATAAACATTCGAAACTTTTTGAATTTGTATGAGGATTTCCAGATTATGAACCTCGAAGGTTTGATGTTCGTCCAAACATTCGAAATTTTTCCAGAATTTAAACTTCGAAGGTTTGGTGTTCATCCAAACTTTCGAATCTTTTTCAGAATTATCACATCGAAGGTTTGGTGTTCATTAAAAGTTTTGAAACGTTTCCAGAATTTGCACTTCGAAGGTTTGGTGTTCATCCAAACTTTCGAAGCTTTTCCAAATTTTGCACTTCGAAGGTTTGGTGTTCATCGAAAGTTGCGAAAATTTTCCAGTTTTTTTCCAGATTTTTCATATTTTCCAGACTTTCCAGATATTTTTTGCAGACTTATCCAGATTGTTCATCCAAATATTTTTCCAGATTGTTCATCCAAAATTTCCAGATATTTTTTTGCCCATCTGATTTTTCAGATTTTGCAGATGTTCCAAATTTTCCAGATTTTGCAGATGTTTCATATTTTTCAAATTTTCCATATTTTTTCAATTATCAATATATTGATATAACATTAACTAAATTTTGCAGTGCCTAGAACCGGAGGTGCGTTTGAACAAATTATTCGCAGTATTGTGGATAGAATTCTGCCTACATCATCACACAGACGACGAAATGAAGCCAACCGTCGTAGTAGACGCGAGGATGTTCAACAGGATGTCCCTGAGCCTGAGCATGTTCAGGAAGATGAGCATGCACATATGGAGTATGAGCCTGCTGAGCATGAGGTTGGTGCTGATGAGGATCAGCACTCCGGTTTCCCTGGAGGACCGGTGGATACATCTGTGCTGACACAGTACGAACACCACGTGGCACGTAAGATATGGGAAGGAGAGGTAAATGTTAATTAGTTAATTAATTTTTTAACTAAGTATAATTATTTTTTATACTCGGTACATTACTTCATTAATTATGAATAAATATTTATTGATATGTTATTTATTTAATTACTTGTAGGATCGTGGCTCGTTGAAAGTGATTACCCATGGTTTGATACTGAAAAGGTTTGCGGAAGTTCATATACCAGAAGCTGTACAACATTGGATAGGAGAATCTGGGCTGTTACATTTGTCTTTCGCTTACTTGACGATGGCTGATGCTGGTCTGATATCCGCCTTTGTGGAAAGGTGGCATAGGGAGACCAGCTCATTTCATTTGCCATTCGGAGAGATGACCATCACGTTAGACGACGTCGCCACTCTCCTTCATATCAAACCACATGGTAATTTTTTTGATGCACCACTGAATATGAATACTAATAATGCTATGATGGCTGCACATGAGTTACTAGGAGCCACTTGGGAGGAAGCTGCTGCTGAGATCAACTACAACAAGTGTGCACAGTATAGATTGCAGTGGTTGCGTGATTTATATCAGCGTTTAATTCAAGCTAACATGTATGAGTGTGCTGCCAGAACTTATCTATTGCATTTAGTTGGTAGCACCATTTTTGCTGACAAAACACACACTCGTGGGAAGCAAAATATGTTAGTTTGTTTGCTGATTTAGATCGTTGCGGGGATTTTGCATGGGGTGCTGCTATTGGTTGTGCTATACGACAACCTGGGAGATGGAGCCGTTCATCACACTAGACAGCTGGGGGGTTACATGACCCTATTACAGGTATTTGAATTTATTTATTTATTTATTTATTTATTTAGTTGTGTTATTTATTTAATTATTTAGTTGTTTTGTTTTTTGTGTTATTTGGTGCAGTGCTGGATTTACGAGCACTTTCCTAGGATCTGTAAACGCGGTGATAGTGGAACGGTTCCTGCACATCTTCCAAGAGCATGTAGGTGGACTGCAAAACACGCAGTTGAAGGTGGACTGATGACATATAGGCGGAGACTTGACTCTTATGATGCTCGATGATGTATTGTTTACACCATATGATGATGATCGAGCTAATCATCCTTTTGTCTCGTCTTCGATGTTCTCCGGATACCTTCGATGGGCAGGAGTTTCAGTTCCATATTTGCCAGAGCGATGTCTACGACAGTTTGGTCGTATCCAGTGCATTCCGCGTGACGTTCCTCGGATGCCTAGGAGTATAGATTAGGAGTGGCAGAATAATGTTAGATCATGTATAGCTACATTCCGGAGTCTATCTCCTCTGGCGACGTTTCCGAGAGAAGTCACTGCAGACTACTTTGCATGGTACCTTAATATTTCACATCCTCTGATCCTCCCTCCACCTACTGATGCTCCTTCCAGTACACCTTTTGTTGCTCCACTTTCCAGGTCACCTACTGCTGCACACGATCCCTAGATTCCATCATCATCTGCACGTGCTGGTCCATCATCAGAACGAGATCGGCGAGCATCTGAGCTTATACATAGGGGATTATTGTGTGTAACTCCATTTGGTGAAGCTCATAATATATTCACTGAGTTAAGCAGACTCTTTCCAGGAGACGATTAGTTATTGTGTGTTGCCATTAAATTGTAATAATATATTTTTATATTAATATATATTTTATATTAATATATATTTTTTATATCCATTAGAGTTCAACTTGTTACCACATAACCATAAGTAAATTATAATTTCTAAAAGTTCAAACATAAATCTTTATAATAACTAAATGTCTAAAAGTTTAAACATATAATCTAATCTTGACTTAATGAAATACAAGATGATTTGTCAAATGATGGATCAATGTGTTTCCAATGCTTAATACGTTCTACATAAGCTATTTGCCATGTCTTTGCACAATCACTACAAAAGTCTTTCCATTTTTGTGAGGTAGGTGGCAACGAACAATCATACTTCAATTTGATCTGAAAAATAAAATAGTAAACATTAATTTATCTAAACAAGAAAATATTATTATTAAACATTACTATAGATCATAAAACTTACCTGTACCCAATGACTTTCATTGATGAATCCAATTGGTATTAAATGATTAAGAGAATAATCTTTCGATGGTCCTTTATTCAGCGGAAAGAATGTCATATTCAGATTACGCGACAACGATACCAATATGACATTATATCTTGTTGCAATCACATAACCTAAATCTGGTATAGTCATCCACTTATCTTTTCCTTGAGCACCCAATCTAGAAATCATCAACGACTTCTGCACGGTTTCAACGTTGTCATCGAAAACTTTGGAATAAAGGTCTTTATGTAAATTAATCTCTTTCGAATATGTTCGAAACTTTACCCAAAAATGAAACCTTCGAATATGTTCGAAACTTTACCCAAAATGAAACTTCCGAATGCTCTTCGGAACTTTGCCTTCGAATTGAAACTTTCGAAAATTTTCGAACTTTTCAGTTTCAACAAAAGTTTCGAAATTTTCACTGCGAATATTTCAACATCTATGAAATTTT
>JBBPBO010001985.1:19741082-19753111 GCA_037974295.1 Cicer cuneatum
ATATATATATATATATATATATATATATATATATATATATATGATGATTTTTAATATTAGATAAAGATTAATATATCTCATTTATTAAATTACATATATATAGATGATATATATGCGTTGATATGATTATTGAACTGACTCAATTGAGATTTTCTAATGGTTAATATCACCTTAATATGTCAATAGAAAATTCTTAAGAAGAAATATAATAATTTTCTTTGACTTGAGATCATCATATTAATTAACAAGTTATATGTCATATTTTAATTTCGGATACCTAATATCTTAGAGTGTTAGTTTAAAGGATATTGGGTACAATTAAATACTTGTATAATTAATCATTAATCAAGACGGGATCTGTCAACTTCTCGTAATGAGTTTGAGCTCTATGATAAAATGAAAAACCATGGCTAGAGAAAATGAATGAAAGAAGAAATGAGTTTCGTAAGTCATAGATGTTAATTTATTAGAGTTGGACAATAATATCACGCTCTAGAGTTTAATTATATTATTCTTCTAGTGGTTTTTAAAAGTCAAATAGTACTTCATGCTATCGGAATATTAAGGAGTGTTGCTAGACCATATCTTAATTAATATATTAATTTGGTTAATCTATTACCTATTAAGTATTGAACCTACAAGGTCACACACAAACGAGTGTTCTAGTTTTTACTAAAAATATATTTTAATATTTGATAATTAAATTGGAGATTTTAATTAGTCAAATATAAATTTCCTGAGTGAAATATTATTGTATTTTTTCTAACACTTAGAATACAAAATAATATATATATATATATATATATATATATATATATATATATATATATATATTGGGATAAAAATATATGAAATTCACAGAACATTGTTATTTGGAAAAAAATAATACATATTTGAATGTATATATTTAAAATAAATATATAAATCAAAATGTAAGTATTGGAAAAGGAAAGAAAATCATTTTTTACTAAATTAATTAGCACATCTTAATTGCTCTTCATAAATAGTGGTCATATGAAGGAAAAATTATTTTTCCAACAATGTATACGAGTTAGTTGCTCCATGGATAGGGACCATTGAATAATCATTTTTCAATATTAACGCATATTAATTGCTCTTCATGAATAGTGGTTATATGAACAGAAAAATGATTTTCAATAATTAACACGAGTTAATTATTCTTCATGAATGGTGACCATTTGAAGGAAAAACCATTTTTCAATAATTAGTATATGTTAATTGCTCCTATTATATGAGAGGAGGTGTGTTTGTAAATAGACATCAAATTATATCTTCTTTAGAGATTTTTTTTTTAAACACGTAATACTATTGCTCAATTTTCTTGTTCCACTGTTCAAAAGATCACAATAAAAATTAATTTCAGTGTGGATACACATAGAGTCTTCATATAATTGGAGAAATTTTTCATGACTCAAGAACTGATAGTTAGATACACTTTCAATAATATTATTCGAGTAAAATATATTTAGATGCAAAATAGATCCGCATTGATTCCACTATAAGTGTTATGAACACAATTTTTCTTTCAGTTAGTTGGAGAGTAAACAAACACTAGAGGTGATCTTTATAGAGTGTTCGAAATAATTTTCAAATGAGGGGATTCAAGAATTTCATGTTAACTAAGAGCAAATATTTTAATTAAAGGTTTAGAAGGTGCAAATGGAGTTGAGACTATATCTGAAGTTGTTGTAAGAACTTGTTACCAAGTAAGAGCACTTTCCACCTTTTAGTTAAACATGTAAGTTGTATTTGATTATGTTAATGTTGATGTTTGTACATGACTGAATGTATGTATTTGATTATGTTGTTGTTGTTGATGTTGTACGTGACTTGAGAGATGTACTTGTTGATAATTATTGAGTTGTCTGTACAACATTGAATGTATGTGAGCACGTCGGTGAATGTGGTGTTGCTAATTAGACCAAGGAATCCATGAGAGGATATATTGAGAATTGGATTGCACGTAACATGTTCATGCATATATAGGTGACGTGATTTGTCACATGGACGTTCACATATTCATACGAGAGTATTTGGTGACATGGTGTCAAGTGGACTTGAAGATTTTCCTTGAAACAACCCTTGCGATGGAGTTGATATTTTAGAATCATGTGCACTGACATGTAAAGTAGGCATTACATTAAGTTGTTTGTTATATGTGTCGTTAGTACCTAAAGATTATCATTATGTACATAACATTGAACTACGTCATGCGAAATATGTTGTATGCGATTATGTGTTAATTTATGTTGATGACTCTTTACTACTGTTGTGAACTTTGGGTGAAAGCCCTCGAACGATGTGGGTGTACACGATACACTAGGGACAATGATGAAGACGTAACAAAGTCACTTTTGGGCCGATAGTCAAGTGATATTTGGTTTTATTTCACGTTATTTGGTTTGATTTCACTGATGGTCCTTGTCTTGTAGTTGTAAAGATCAGATTAGAAATTTCCATAAAGTATTGACTTCGTTAATTGTTATTAAATATATTTTCATTTCAAAGAAAAAATGTTTACCCTGAAGATTTATGTCCATGTGTTAAAAGGGACAAATATGTTTTTTTTATCGGGTGACAAATTTCGTTATAATTAACTCTCGAATTTGGAACAAAACATCCAATCTAACAATATCGACATTTGACAATTGAACTAAGATTTAAAGGATAGGACAAATATGTTTTATGGAACCAACTTTTGATCTCAGGTTTTGTGCTGGTATTTGTATTAAAGTACGGGTTGGGCTCCATTGTATTATGTGGTGAATATTTAGTTTTCAAAATGTGGTTTTATTTTTATCGTTGTTTTTAGAAAAAGAATTATAAAAGAAAGAAAAAATTACAGGTTTATACAAGAACAATCATAAATAAAGTTTTCACTTATTTTACTTTAGGCTAAATAGCACCCGTTGTCCCTTAACTTAATTTCCGTTAACGTTTTAGTCATTTATATTTTTTTCCCCGATTTGGTCTTTTATTTTAATTTTAAGTGACAATTTGATCTTTTATATTTTAAAATGTCAACAATGTTATCCTTTTTTACAAAAACTCAAAAAATTCATCAAAATTTTCAACTAAAACCCATAAACTTTATTATATTCTTCAATACAATACAAATTTCATCGAATTCGAAACTCAAATCTTCAAATAAACTCATATTTCCATCTCTAACAACATCAAATAAAGAATAAATATGAGTTTATTTGAAGATTTGAGTTACAAAATTTTTGAAATTTGTATTATATTAAAGAAAATAAATAATTTTATGGGTTTTGGTTGAAAATTTTGATGAATTTTTTGAATTTTTGTAAAAAAAAGGATAATATTGTTGACATTTTAAAACATAAAAGATCAAATTGTCACTTAAAATTAAAATAAAGGACCAAATCGGAAAGAAAAAGATAAATGACTAAAACGTTAACTGAAATTAAGTTAAGGGACCACGAGTGCTATTTATCCTTTAGTTTATTAAAAAATAATATCTTTTTGCTGTTAAAATTTGGTGTGTTATAAAGGCTAAATAGCACCCGTGGTCCCCTAACTTAATTTCAGTTAACGTTTTAGTCCTTTATCTTTTTTTTTTCCCAATTTGGTCCTTTATTTTAATTTTAAGTGACAATTTGATCTTTTATGTTTTAAAATGTCAACAATATTATCCTTTTTTTTTACAAAAAATCATCAAAATTTTCAACCAAAACCATTAAATTAATTATATTCTTTCATATAATACAAATTTCATCAGATTCGTAACTCAAATATTCAAATAAACTCATATTTCCATTCTTATTTCACTTAAAATTAAAATAAAGGACCAAATCGAGAAAAAAAGAAGATAAATGACTAAAACGTTAACTGAAATTAAGTTAAGAGACCACGTGTGCTATTTAGCTTGTTATAAATTTACCTATAATAATTTAGTTTGTTTTTTTTTTTTCAAATTTAAATTTTGATCTACACCATAATTATGGAACTTCAAAACTAACTTCCACTTTTAATCTTAAAAACTTTTTTGATAAATTTACCCTTATCACACAATCTTTTTAAAATTCAACTTTTTTTTACTAAATTCAAATTTAAAAACATATAACATGAATATTGACACTAGTATCTAGATAAGGTTACGTAACATAGACATATTCGTGTTAAATATTTTAAAGATTTTGTTCCAATCTTAAGTGATCATTATTTTGAAATTGAAGTGATTAATTATTAACACAACAACTTGAACACAAAAATACACACAAAATACTTGTTTTTCAGAATTGGAAGTAGAAGTTGTAAATTATTAATTTAAACCATCCAATAAATTGTTTCCCAGCAACATATACAAGAACAACAACAAAACATTCTTAGAACTATTAAATGATGTGATAATGTTCTATTATATATATAACATATTTTTATTAAACTGATTAATCTCTAGGTATTTTTAATAATTTCACTTATAGTTTTTTTAGGTCTCTCTGTCTCTAATGGATTGACTACCATCCATTTAATTTACTTCCAATATAAAAATATCTACATGCCTCTTCTCCACATGTCCAAATCACTTAAAGTCGAATTTTCACCATCTTTTCTAAGATAAGTGATACTATAACTCTCTCCCTCTCTAATATTGTGATTCTTTATCCTATTTAAATTATTCTTTTTGCACATCCAACACAAATTATAAGAAGAGTGTAATTCAATTATTATTGTAAATTTATAAATTACGAGTAGTGCTTAACAAAACTGTTTTATGTGTAAAAACAACAAACAAAACAAACCAACCAAGTCCAATATTGTATTATTCATGGAAGACTATTGAACTTATAAACATTTTATTCGAGAATCATGTGAGAATTTAGTGTACTCCTTTAAACATGAACATGTGAGGTCACTGATTTATTGTATGTTTAGAATCACAATAAGTTTGACAAAATCATGATGATATCTTAATTTTGTTGAAGCTTCAAAATGTGATTTAATTTTTCCAAAATTACAGTAGCACACCATGATTATGCCAAACCCTAATCCATTAGAACGTACATTTAATATAAGCGATAAGCCTCTGGTGGTAACCTTGGCTCTACCAATGCCACAAGTGGCTTAGCTTTTGTGGTTCCTCCATGAGATTCAGAGAGATCAATGCCAGATTGATTGGGTGGTACACTCCAAGTGAATCCATGGAGCAACCTTGTAAATAGCATAACAGTCATCGAAGTTCCAAGCATGAGTCCTGAACACCCACGCCTTCCAGTGCTAAATGTTATTGAGTCCAAACTTGGATCTGCCAAACTCAAATTAGAACCATTTTTCTTAAGATATCTTTCAGGTTTGAACTTGAGTGGTTCTTCCCAAATTCTAGGGTTTAGGCCAACTCCTTGTCTCCTTAATATCACTTGGCTATCTTTTGGGATAAAATAATTAGCAACCACTGTGTCTTTTATTGCGACATGGGGAATAAGGAAATCACAAATCGGGTGAAGTCGAAAAGCTTCTTTAGCACAAGCCTTCACATAATTTAGTTTGAGAAAATCGAATTCTTGCACCAACCTTTCTTTTCCAACTACGTTGTCTAATTCTTCTATGGCTTTTTTAAGTAGATCGGGTTGATTGATCATTTCAGCAAGTCCCCATTCAACTGCATTTGATGGATTATTGATGGCTGCAAGTGTCAATTCCTATAAAATTTATTTCCAAAATCATTTTCAAGACAATAGTATACCAATATCAAACTTTTAATATCTTAACTTGTCAATTAAAACATAGGTTATGTCCCATAAGTACAATTTAGTTGGTAGCTGCAAGAACATTGATATGCATAGAGTTGATTTGAACTCGAAATTCTTCAATTTTCCACACTTAAGGTGTATGAATTTAGTCACTAGACTACTTCACCCAAAAACACCTTAGGTTGTAGAAACACATTTACAAAATAGTATAACAATATTTTCTTAAAAAAATTAAATAAATTATAAATTCACACAACACACATTAATAAAAGAATAAACCGTCAATTTAATCCTAAACTATCACTCTTTCTACCATTTAATCCACGAATTATAAAAACATAATATTTAATCCGTAAACTATTTTTAATTCAACAAGTTAGTTAAAAAGAGATGATGGTAAGAAGAGTAAGATATATATACCATAACATTAGACTTAATTTCATGTTCAGTTAAAAGGGAATTGTTGTGTGCATCTTTGAGTGAGATGAGAACATCAAGAAGGTCTTCTTCCTCTGTCTTTTTCCCATTCTTCCATTGTTGAATTCTTTCCTCAATGATGGGATCATGATATTTCTTCATGGTCTTACAAGCTTTCATAATTTTCTTTTCATGACCATCCAAGTCAACGCCCCTCAAGCATGGCATGAAATCAGAAACAGAGAAAGCAAAGAGGTACTCTAACACAGTAAAAGCTCCTTCTACATATTCTATTTCCTCTAAACCAGGTCCACCATCTTCACTACCATTCCCAAAGTACCTTTTATTCAAAATCAAACTCCTAATGACATTCCCTGAATAATGTCTTGAGATATCCCTCACATTCACAAGGCCACCATTTGTAATGCATTGATTGTAAGCAAAACGTATTAAGTTGTCAGCTTCTTTCACCCTTTTGTCATGAAGCTATTGATGTCTTAGAGGAGAAACAATTTCATTTCTAATTATTTTCTTCATTTTCTTCCATTGATCTCCAAAGGGGTTGAGTGCTGTGGTCATAAATCCACTAATGTACTCATTGGACCAACTAATGGGTCTTGAAGCAAAAATTTCATCTTGTTTTATCAAAAATTCACGTGCAATTTCAGGGCTGCTCACTGGAATGATATGAATGTTACCTAAACGGATGCATGCAATTTCAGTATTGAGGTCATTCATAATTTTTTGTATCCATCTAAATGTAGGCCTATTCGCCAACATTTCGGGGATGTTACCAATTATAGGCCAAGGTTTGGGACCTGGAGGAAGTTTAAATTTTCTAGATATATGAGTGCTTTGTTGATTTAATTTGTGGAAGAGTTTGATGAGGGGTATCAAGACAAGTAACGTCATTATGAGAGACCAAAATAATAATGTTGGTGACAATTGGTGAGAGACAATAGAAAGTTTCATCGTGAGACTTTGTTATGGGGTTCAAGATGCAAGAGAAATTGTAAATGATGAGTTTACTGTGTTGTTTATTTATATACTACTCTCTCTAGAATCAAATGTATACACAAATTAATATTTTCAAATTTGATTTATTTGGTAAAAAAATTACAAAAATAGTATTTAAAAATTTGATTCATCAATTAACGCACATGCTTTTAATTTGTGACGCCATTGTTAAGATCATTTAATTTGTGATTGAACTAATTTCATATTAAAAAGTAAAATTATTAAAGTTCAATTTGAAATGTCTAAATTATTTAATTCTTTGTTATTTTATTTTAAAAAAAAAAACAGCACCAATACAAAAACTAAAGTTTATATATAAAAAAGGCATTGTATAGTTCATACTTATATAAATAGAAAATAAAATATGAACAAAAAAAAGCTTATTTTTCTGTTCTTTCACATTGAAATAAAAATAAGATCGATTTGTTTCAATAGTTAGATTAATTGTTTAATTTGTATACATTAACTTAAGACTGACATAAATAGGCAACAAGAAAAATAATCTTTTATTTTTATAGATATATATACACTGTATTAGTTTTTTTAAAAGGCATTGTATTAGGTCAAACTTATATAAATAGAAGGAAAAAATAAGAAAAACAGTTAAAGAACAGAAAATAAAAATATTTTATTAAACCTAGCTTTGAATTTATATATAACTACTTCTACACTCATAAATGTTAAGTCAATTTTTAATATCTTTTTATGTTTGATATCTTATGTTTGTTTTAAGTGTCCTAAAAAACATGTTTTATATCAGTTGACGTTGTTTCGAGTTTAAAAAAAAACAATTTATGCCACCGAAAATACTGTGCAAGGCAGACTATCGTGAAAAAAAAAACGGTTCTAGAAGATGGAGGCACGTGTGGTGATTTATTTTGCATGCGTTCTCGCTCCTTCACAAAATTGAGGTACCCTTGGGGTCCCCAAGGGTCATACCTCCACCTTATATACACTACTAGAATGTGTAATCCCTCCTGTGTGGGACTTTTAATTTTTCAATTTACAAACTAGCTCTTTTGTTCCTTATTTCCAACAGTTGACCTAACACGACGTCTCTCATAAATCAAATTAAGAGAATTCTTCAATCATGACCAGATAAATAAAGAAAAATATGTTGTCACTAACTTGTTATTTTTCTAAAAAAAACAACCTGGTTTTTAGCATTGCGGTCCACTGCTTATATATAGATTTAAGGGTTGCTATTTTAAATTGATTTGGACATGATGCGGTTTTTCGGTTATGTGTTGTATTTTTGAGTTTAAGACAGTGGTCTGCACATATAATTTAATCTTTTTCAATTTTTAAGGTTTAGTGTAACATTCTAAAATTAAGGACTAGAAAAAATTATATTTTGAAAAAAAATAAATAAAGATAGTAATACATAAATGTAATAAGTGATTTTATATTCCTAGACTATCAAGTTGACCCTGTAAAAACAAAATCTAGTCTAATTGACATGTTATTGTTTAAAAGTCTTTTATCTTTCAAAACAAGCACAAAGTTACAAATTTTTTTTTCTTCATTTTTTCCTTGAAAATGCACTTACTGCGTCTTTAAAAAATTTGAGGTGACAAATCCACGTATAATTATCATTAATAATTTTATATTTTAAGTAATCATTTTTATTTAAAATATAAAACCCCCGAATTAAATTTTTAGAATTTGTAAAATCTAGAAAAGTTTTATCAACTTCTTCGTCACGTTCTGTCAAATACCCACTATTCAAACCTTCAAATACCAAATATTCAAACCAAAAACTTGAGTGGGAACTGAATTTTGGGTATTTGGAAGAAGATGATGAGAGGGGTTGTACTTTTAATATAAAATAATTATTTTTATGTCTTACGTTTAATTTAAGTTTAAAGTTGGTGTATTATATTTTAAACGTTTCAAGATACTCCACCACGTTAGTCAGATTTCTATAAGTTAATCATTTCTTTTATTTTGTAAGTAAACGCCTTAATGGGCACGTGGTCTACATATAAGTCCAACTGTTATCTTATGTTTACACATTTCTTTTATTTTTTAAGTAAACGCCTTAATAGGCACGTGGTCTACATATAAGTCCAACTGTTAACATATGTTTATACAGGTAAATATTACAAATTTTAAAAATATAAAATAATAAAAATGTATAAAATATAAAAGAAATACACATGCCACATATCCCCGAGCTTGGGAGAGGGAAATGAAAGAGACAAGGAAGGTGAACGAGGACGCATTGTACTTACTACAAATACCACTAAGGTTCTGGAGCAAATCAAGGTTTACATTAGGGCCCAAGTGTGAAGCATTCAACTTTGTCATTGCTGGTTCAAGATAGAAACCAATAGTCACTATGTTGGAGGACATACAAATTTATCTAATGGACAAATGGGAAAGAAATAGGCCAAAGATTGCTATATATGATTGAAGCATACTTCCTAATATAAAAAGTAAATTGAAACAGAGGCTCAATATACTAGTCAATGGGAATCACATTAGCTTAAGTGGAGACAAATTTGTTGTGAACCTACAGAGAATTAGCTGTATAAAGTGGATGCTGACAACATTGCCATGTTGTCATGCAATTGTTGACATTCAAAATAAATATCAGAAGCCTGATCAATATGTATCAAATTACTACATAAATGAGACTTATGAGGCATGCTATAGGGCCTTAATATATCATGTGGATGACTAGTTGGTTTGGACCATAACACCTTACACTGATCTGCAACTACCACCAATCAAGAGAGGTTTTACTCTATACCTTCGTAAATTTTTTAAAATGCCAAATATATCTTTCATTCTTTTTTATTATTTTATCAAATTAAAATTCATTTTTTTTACCTTCTAAATATTTCCAGACAAAAAAAAAAACAAGATTTCCGGTACGTAAAAGTTTTCCGGAACAGAAGGCTTCTACCGGAAAACCACTACAAGAAATTTTAAGATTTGCGACAGTTGGATTGCGGCGGTTCATAAAAAACTGCCTTAATCAAGGGATTGCGGCGGTTCTTGCGGCGGTTTTTGACAACCGCCGCAGCCCTAAAAACTATTACCCTTTTCATTCATTCTGTTTTCCCTCGTCCTCGTTTTCAGATTTTTCGCGATAGGAAACCTTCCCTCCCTCCTCCGTTCCACAAAGACGCGCCCCTAAACCTTTTCTCCTCGATTTCGTTTTCCCCAAAGACGCGACACTGACTTCCATCTCTGTTTGCTCCGATCTCTGTTTGCTCCGTCATCTGTTTGCTCCATCTCTGTTTGCTCCGATCTCTGTTTGCGGCCTCCGTTCATCTGTTATCTTCGTGTGCTATATAAGGTAAGTGCTTTGCGGCCTCCCTTCGTCTATTATATTGTTGTGCTTCCTTTAACTATTTGTCCCTTCCATTCAACTCGAACCGTAGCTTGAACCCTAGGTCGAACCCCAGCTCGAACCCTAGCTCGAACCTTATTGCTTTGATTTCATATGCATTCATTGTTGTGGTAGGGCATAGTTGCTGTTTGTTTGGTGTTTGCAGCTCCTAAGGTTTCTGGTTATGATTATGGTACATTGTTAGTGCTTTAGAGGTTAATTTAAGTATGGTTGTTGTGAATCTTGTGGTTGATGTATATATGCTGTTTGTTTGAAAATGTTGATGTATATATGTTGAAGCAGTGGCTACAGGAATAGGGAGTAGGAATTGTGACAGTGTGATTGCTACACTTTTTTGAAAGGAAAAAATATAGAGTGGGGAGGGTAGGCTGAAGGGAGAAAGGGAGGCTACGATTTTTTTGTTTCTTAGATTATAGAGGGGTGTTGGGCTTCAAACTGAGTTCAGCTATGAAGCACTGATACTTCATTTTCTATCTCGTATCGTGTCAGATACGTATTGGTACGCGGATATGTTGTGATATGTGTCAATGCAGTATCGGAAAATTAATTTTTTTTAAATAAAATAAAAAAGTTCTGCCACATATTGGGTACAGTATGGACACGCCATAAAAAAAAATCTGTGACCACTAGCATTTTTTGGGTTGGCCTCTCCATGCCATACTCCACCATTAACTGCTATTACCAGCTGCTGGTTATCTTAAGACTTTTTTATATTTGGATTTTCCACTAAATACATGGACATTGCTCCACTTAATTATTGATAAAAATCATAATCTATGCTGATTTTTGATGGAACATAAAGAGGAATTATCTGCAAATTTCTGTCTGCGCATGTCTTGTAATATATGGTGCATTTGTAAAAACCTTCAGACAATGAGATTTTATTATATAACTTTATTTTATTTTAAAAGCTATTTATTTTTCTCATTCTATACAGGATGTTTGTGTTTGAGTCCCGAGCCTTTTTGATACGCAAATGTTAGTTGTTAGTCTGTTGTGCTAGTAGGCAGAATTTGAACCTTGGCCTGGACCTCCACAAAGTCCTTTGGGTAACTCAACTCAACCAAGTAGTAAGACTTGGTAAGGATATTAACTAATTAACATCAGGGAAACCAAGTAGTTTAACTGGAAATTGAATGTACTAAGGTTAAAAAGGCTCGTGGGCAATAGGATGATTAGTTACAATAGTTATTTAATTGTTTATTTAAATTATGTGGATGATATTAATTTATAAATATTTTTTATTTTATTTAATAAAAAATCAGAAAATATTGTATAAATTTTTTTTAATTTAAATTATCAGGATTGCGACGGTTGATAACCGTCGCAATGTTTTGGATCAAATTTTTCAAAATGAATTTTGCGATGGTTGATAACTGTCGCGAAATTTCAAAAAAAAAAGGAACCTGTTTTGCGACGGTTTGAACAGTCGCAAAAAAAGAAATATTGAGGCGGTTTACACGGCGGTTTTCAAAACCGTCGCAAACTTTGCGACGGTT
>JBBPBO010001985.1:19761949-19772899 GCA_037974295.1 Cicer cuneatum
AAAGAAAAGAATTTGAAAACGTGTCGAAGTTTTCTGTGAAATTTCACTGAATTCGAAGGTGTATTCGAATACAACCTACAAAATGTAACACCCCGAGTTTAAAACACAGCACAAGTGTATTTTTTTTTATAAAAGAGTAAAAGAATTTTCAGAATTTATTCAAAGAAATTAAAATAAAATTTTCTTTAATCCGTTTCTTAAAAATAGTACGTCGTAACTCCATTGATGAACATAATTAAATAAATTCATCATAAACATCACTATGTACTTATCTTTGGAAATTAATGATACACATTAATACATTTCAAAAGATCAGTGTCATATCATCTCAAAAGGAAATATCAGAGTGCGGAATAGGTTAGCGGAAAAGTAGTACAATAATTTCCAAAATAAAACAAATTACATTTTCCAGCTCAAAATCCTATACATTAAATCTAACCGATCATGCACTAAAGCTACAGTAGCACAGATTTCCTCCGCATCCCATACAAGTGTCATCCGACTCCGCCGCTCGCCTCGATGTAACCTCCTCCTCCTCATCATACAGAGAGGGATCAGTCTCCTCCGAAGTCAGATCAATGCACAGTCTCGATCGCTTCGGCGGTGCCGGAATCTCATAACAGTCATCGGATATCCTAGATGGACCCGAAATATCAGCAGTTACTGGCATCGGCCCTTTGTTCTTTTCTTCCGCCTCGGAATCACGTACAACCCCTCCAATCTCTGGGTTAGGAGTCACCACTCCTACGGTGGCCTCCGTCTAAAGCCCTCCAGCTGGCTCCTCCGCATCATAAAAAATTTTGTGCGCCTCCAATACCAAACGGGAAGGCACAGGAAAGTCAATCCTCGCATAGGTATGCTCCACATAGTTCACCAATCCATCAGTACTACAGGTCCTCTTTAATCTCCTTATGTACGTGGCCCTGCTTGAGATGGGGTCGTATACCCAAGCAGTAGGCACGGAACGATCAATGAAATCGAGCGACGTTTCCGTCGTCTGGGGACCCACAAATGACATGGGTTTGGGGGCATCTGAGGGCAAAGCCCAATTTCCACAATAATAGTAAAGGGTCACCGACCGAAATTAACACATAACACATAACATTTATATCACAGAAACAAATACATCCATGGCATATCATATAACAATGATGAAAATTAAGGATGCTCATTTGAAATTTCATGACATATATGCTTTTTCAAACAGCAACCAATTAATATGGAAAGCACATTGTAAGTACAACTAACACTTCAGCAATCACAATCATTCATCAGAAATTCAGATTTTATAAAGTACTTACACACAACCATTTCCAATCATCAACATATACCCAAATCGTGACCCACTGGTCAATCACCCCGATGCAATATGTATATGCTCATGTATTCAACTTCTTGGAATTACCAAGGTGCAGTCGCTCAACAGACCAGCACAATTTAAATATGTTTGACTTTAACGGCCCTCAAGACCAGGGTGCAATCGCTCAACAGATCAGCACCAGTGCAGTCGCTCAACAGACCAGCACTCGTGCAGTCGCTCAACAGACCAGCACGTTTAACATATACCAAGTTACAATCTCTCAACAGATCAATACCAGTGCAGTTGCTTAACAGACCAGCACTTGTGCAATCGCTTAACAGACCAGCACTCGTGCAATCGCTCAACAGATCAGCACGTTTTTGCGCATTTCAGGGTACAATCGCTCAACAGACCAGCACTCGTGCAATCGCTCAACAGATCAGCACGTTTACGCATTACTCTGTGGCCCATCGCGGGTACCACCTGACTATGCAATGCATGAATATGCAGTGTTTTCTCTTCATTGAAAACAGTATGCAACATCAGTAAAATTCATGCCTTTCCATCATTTCTCAAAACATCTCAACACAACCAATTTCATTATCATCACATCATAAAGCAAACATTCAAACATCTCATCATTTCCACTTCACATCATCTTAAAACTCCATTCTTATTCATCAAAAATCTTCCCCTTTGTTTTCCCCAACTCTTAAAATTCATAAAACAGTGTTTAAAACTGAGATTTCTGGAAAACACGAATCTGTATTCGAATACAGCTTTTCTGTATTCGAATACAGAAGCCAAAATAGTGCAAAATTAACACTCTGTATTCGAATACAGCTCCATGATATTCGAATACTGAGGCAGTTCCTGTGCACAAAACAACATTTTTCACTACAGCTCCCTTGTATTCGAATACTGAAGCTAAATCTACAAATTCAATACTCTGTATTCGAATACAGCATACTTGTATTTGAATACAGAAGACAAAGACAGTGTAAACTCATCATTTTCTCCAACATCATTAAGGTTTCCAGAACCTCATCATCTCCTCTTCAAAACTATTTCAAAAACTCCATTTTAATCATTTCAAACCTTTTCAAATGTTTCCCAACACTTCAAGTTTATAAAACAATGTTTGAAACTTGATCTTCTGGAAAAACACGATTCTGTATTCGAACACAGCTCCCTTGTATTCGAATACAAAAGCAAAAATAGTGAAAATCAGCATCCTGTATTCTAATACGAGGCTGTCGTAGTCGAATACAGATGCGAATACAGTGGCAAAATTGTAGTCCTGTATTCGAATACGACAGGGTCGTAGCCGAATACAGAGGCTAAGTCAGAAGCAAAAATCCTTCATCTGTATTCGAATACAGAGGCCCGTAGTCGAATACAAGTTCGAAAACTTGAGTAAAACAGAAGCTTGGCAGGTTGTATTCGAATACACTCAACCTGTATTTGAATACACCTTCGAATTCAGTGAAATTTTCCTGAAACTACAACACATTTCAAACTTTTTCCTTTGACAAACCAGCACAACACCAAAACAGTTTCTTCATTCTTTTGAACTACAAAACTCAGGCATTTTTCATTAATAACAACTTTTCCAAAAAAATCACTTTCATCATTTTAAATCCTTCTCTTTTAAAAAAATCAGCAACACCAAAATCACTCAAAAACAGAATGTCAACCACAACAAAACTGACATTTTCAACGTTTACATCGTTGATCATTTCTCAAAACAACATGCAAGGTATTTCCAGCATTCTTACACAACCAATCACCACATGCAAAGCATTTTCAGCTTTCTCACACAAGCAGAACAACATTAATGCGTTCAGCCAAACAACAACCATCACATAGCAGCAAAACACCAACAAAATGCATTTTTGCATTTTATAACAACATTCAAAACAGTTTTATGAACATGCATTTTAATCATCTTCAAAATAACATGCAAGACATTTTTCAACTTTCCCACATAAACAAAACATCGTTGAGATAACCACCCAAAACAGCACATCACAGATTTTTAAAACCTCAACAGAATTCATTTTTTCATTTTTCAAAATGTCATGCAAAACAGTTTCGTTTTTCAAAACAGAAACTCAAATATGATCACACCTCAAACATACATTTACAGTCCTAAAATGCAACTAGAAAGTGGAAGGTGCCCTTACCCCTGTTGCGTTTTCTGCTCCCGTTCACGTTTATGCGTCAAAATCGGCGAAGTTCCCGTTTTGCGTTCGCCGTTACGAAAGTGGGTTCTCTAGCTCCGTAATGATGAGGAGAACAACTTTTGTACTGGAAGTTTTCTGGTTTGGTGCTTAGATTTCCAAGTAATATCACTTTTGAGGAACTCCCTCTTTTTTTTTTTGAACGTGAACAGAACTCAGAAAGGGAAGGGAAGGAATACTATTACATGCAGTATGGAGGAGGTATGATTTCTACCTGTTCTCTTCCTCCTCATTCGTATTTATAGGCATTTGTAGGTGCCACCTCACCTGACACTTGTCTGATCCTCCATCACTTAACCAATCTCGTCGCAATTAGTCGATAATCCCTTAATTAACTGCCCGATAATTTAATTACTCGTAATTAAATTAATTTACTCTTCATCCAATAATCTTATTTCATCTTCCAAAATAAATATTTATATATATATATATTTACTCAAAACATACATATATTAAATATTTTACAATTATCCCCAAAATAAACTTAATATTAACTCCATAATTTAATTCTTAAATTTAAGGGTCATACACAAAAGTTCAGTTTTATTCAAATTTTTCAACTTGTATTCGAATACGAGCCTCTGTATTCGAATACAGATAAGGGATTTTTGCTTCTGACTTAACCTCTGTATTCGACTACGACCCTGTCGTATTCGAATACAGGACTGTAATTTTTGCCACTGTATTCGACTACGACAGCCTCGTATTCGAATACAAAATGCTGATTTTTCACTGTTTTTGCCTCTGTATTCGAATACAAGGGAGCTGTATTCGAATATAGCTTGTTTTTTTTTTCAAAAATTTCAGTTTTAAACAATGGTTTATGAACTTAAAGAGTTGGGAAAATATTGGGAAGGTTTGTGATGAATTAAAATGGTGTTTTGGAGATAGCTTAAGGTGGTTATGATGAGGTTCTGGAGTTCTTTATTGATGCTGTGAAAAATGTTGAGTTTACACTGTTGTAGCTTATGTATTCGAATACAATGAAGCTGTATTCGAATACAGAGTGTTAATTCTGCATTGTTTTAGATTCTGTATTCGAATGCAAGGAAACTGTATTTGAATACAAATTCGTTTTTCCAGAAATCTCAGTTTGAAACACTTTTTATGAACTTTAAGAGTTGGGGAAACATTGGGAAGACTTGTGATAAATAAAAATGGAGTTTTTGAGATAGTGTGAAGTGGTAATGATGAGGTGCTTGAATGTTTTTATTGATGAGATAATAATGAAATTATTTGGGTTGAGATGGTTTTGGGGAAATGATGGAAATGCAGAATTTTGCTGATGTTTGCATACTGTTTTTAGTGAAGAGAAAACATTGCATGTTCATGCATTGCATAGTCAGGTGGTAACCGCGATGGGCCACAGAGTAATGCGTAAAACGTGCTGGTTTGTTGAGCGACTACACGAGTGCTGGTCTGTTGATCGACTGCACTTGTACTGGTCTGTGAGCGATTGTACCTTGATATGCGCAAAACATGCTGGTCTGTTGAGCGACTGCACGAGTGCTGGTCTGTTGAGCGACTGCACGAGTGCTAGTCTGTTGAGCGACTGCACTGGTACTGGTCTGTGAGCGACTATACCTTGGTATATGTGAAACGTGCTGGTCTGTTGAGCGACTGCACGAGTGCTGGTTTGTTGAGCGACTGCAGTGGTGCTGATCTGTGAGAGATTGCACCATGGTCATGTTGGCCATTAAAGTCTAACACATGAAAATCGTGTTGGTCTGTGAGCGACCGCACGTGTGCTAGTCTATGAGCAACTGCACCTTGGAAATTCCAAGAAGTTGAGTACATAAGCATATACATATTGCATCGGGGTGGTTGACCGGTGGGTCATGATGTGGATATATGTTGATGATTGGAAATTGATGTGTGTAAGTATCTTATAAAATTTGAATTTCTGATGAATGGTTGTGATTGCTGAGTTGATGGTTGTACTTACAACATGTTTTCCATATTAATTGGATGTTGTTTGAAAAGGCATACATGTCATGAACTTTTTAAATGAGCATCCTTATTTATCATCATTGTTATATGATATGCCATGGTTATAATTGTTACTATTGATATAAGTGCTATGTGTTATTTGTTAATTTCGGTCGGTGACCCTTTACTATTATTGTGGAAAATTGGGCTTTGCCCTCAGATGATACCCAAACCCGTCCCATCGGCAGTTACACTAACAACGGAAACGTCGTTAGTTTCCCCTGATCTTCACGTACGGAGTATTCGTGGACAACGTAGAGGGACGGACGATTGGGGTGAAGACGAGACTTGTCGAGGAGGCGGTGGAAATCACTTGTTACTGTAGCTTAGTGCATGATCAGACTAGACTTTTGTATAGGGTCTTGAGTTTGGGGAATATAATTGGTTATTTTTGGAATTATTGTATAACTTTTCCGCTAATATTTTTCCGCACTCTGATAATATTTTGGTGGGTCCAGGATACAACTGTTGGATGTATCTTTATTTTGATATATTTTGAAGAATTAAATTCCCAAAAATAATTTACTTGATTAATCGTGATGTAATTATTTAATTACTTCTCTATTTTGGATTACGACGTCGAACGATATTTAATTTGAATTGATTTTATTCATTCTGAAGTAAATTGAAAAAAAAAAGCTCTTTTATTTATTTTGGTTAAAAAAAAATATACACTCGCGCTGTGTTTTAAACTCAGGGTGTTACAAGAAGTTTCTTCATATCTCAAGATCCTGAATTATGGAAGTTGGTAGTCAAAGGATACACTGCACCTACTATTCCAAGAGATCCAACTAAAGAACTGGACATGGAAGATATGAAACCATACCAGAGCAAATTATAAAAATTGCATCACAAGTCCAGAACCATCATGATCAATGCCATCACATTCAAGGAATTTGACAGATGCACAGACAAAGAAACAACAAAGAGCATATTTGATAGTCTTGTTCTGACCTATGAAGGAAGCCAGCAGGTTCAAGAAGCAAGGGCTAACATACTGGTCAAACAGTATGAGATGTTCAAGATGGAAGATGATGAGGACATTGATGGAATGTTCTGTAGATTCCAGACTCTGATATCGGGACTGAAGGTCTTGAAGAAAAGCTAACAACAACATATCATGTCAAGAAGATTCTAAGAAGCTTACCAACCAAGTGGAGCCCAATGGTTACTGCAGTTTAGCAAGCCAGTGATCTGAATAACTTAAGACTTGAAGATCTGATCAGCTCACTCAAGTCTCATGAAATAGAACTGGAAGCAGATGAACAAAAAAAGAAGAAGAATCTGGCCCTGAAGTGAAAACAGAAGAAAGCTGCAAAGGCAGCACCAGAATCAGAGAATAGTGACAGTGACTGTGATGATATGTCTTACTTAACCAAACATATGGTTAAGATCTGGGAAAATAGGAAGAGGAGAGGCTCCAAGAAGAAACATAACAGCAAAGGAAAGGAAGAATCTGAAAAGAAGAGCATCATCTATTATGGATGCAATGAACCTGGACATATCAAGTCAGAATGTCCAAAATTGGAAAAAGGCACCAGATTCAAAAAGAACGGTATGATGGCAGCTTGGGATGCATCAAAATCAGAAGAAGAATCGTCTGATGAAGAAGAGGCAGAAACAGCAATGATGGCACACATCAGGTCTGCTTCTGGACTTCATAAAGGCACGGTTTCAGGAAGGAAAACAAGCAGAAGGAAGAATGATCAATGCAGTCATTCAAGCAAGTCTAGAAGCACATCAGAGGAAGCAATTCTGGCTCTGATGGCTCATACCAACTCAAGTTCTGGATATAGCTCAGGCTCTGGAACAGATTCAGAAGATGAAGACAATGAGATATTTTCTGATCTCACTAAATCTGAATTAATTGAGGCTTTAAAATATTTTTTAAATGCAAACAATAAGATGTCTTTAAAACTGAAAACTCTTAAGGAAGATAAGAAAAATCTGACCAAAGAAGTCCAAGTTTTAATGAATCGAAATTCTGAGTATGCAACTGAAAACAAGGATTTTAAAACTGAAGTTGCAAGACTCAAATCTGAAAACCAAACTCTCAAAAGTAATATTTGTTCCACTTCCAAAATTGTTTGTGAATGGGATATGCATGAGCAATATTTTTCAAAACTTTATTTCTAATGGAATGGAAAGAAGTAAATATGCATCTATGATTTATGGAAACAGTAACATTGGAAAGAGAGGTCTTGGTTTTACAAAAACTATTGCTGAAACTAAAGTTGTTCATTCTGATGTTTTATGCATTGTTTGTATTAAGAAAGGTCACTCTGAATTATCTTGTCCAATGGTAAAATCTGAACAAGATCAAAGAGCTATCAAAACTAACAAACCTGGACCCAATCAGTTCTGGATACCAAAAGATCAAATTGTCTATGTTGCATATATTTTGAGCAACCAGAAGGAGACACCAACAATGGTGCCTGGACAATGGATGTTGGCAATGCACAAGCAGAAGAAGGTTTATGTTCCTGCTACAACCAGACAGAGGCAATCTGAGTCTGATGGAAGAAGGTCTGGTTAACTCAACCAGAACCAGAATCAGAACCAGAACTAGAACCAGAATCAAAACTGGAACCAGAACCAAAACTGGAACCAGAATAAAAACACGAACTGGAATGAGAACTGGAACCAGAATAAGAATCAGTACTGGAACTAGAACCAGAACAGGTATCAGTATCAAAGGTTCAGGTATGATCATCAAAATTACTTCAAGTATCAGAATCAGAATAACTACAGGGATTATCAGAATGAACAGATTCATCAGAACCACCAGAATCACCAGATTCATCCAAATCACTAGAATCACCAGAATCATCAAGGTTATGAGAATCACCAGATTCACCAAAGTTACCAGAACCAAAACATGTTCCAGAATCATCAGAGGAACATGGTTTATCGACCAAAGTAGAATCAAGGAAACTGCTCAAACAGGCCAGAAGCAGAACTGGCTCTGATGGCTCGAACAGAAGTTGAGTCTTAGTTTGAGTCTGACTTTGACTCTGATTCTGACAGAGAAAAAGCAAGGTCTGATCAGCAACACAAAGCTTGGTATCTTGAAAGTGGATGCTCCAAACACATGACAAGAGACAAATCTATGTTTCTGGATTTGACCATGAAAAATGGAGGCAAAGTTTCCTTTGGAGGAAACTAGAAAGGTCAGATTATTGGTACAGGAACAGTTGGTAACAAATCTTCGTCCCTTTCTATTAAAAATGTACTGTTAGTAAAAGGTCTGAAGCATAATCTTTTGAGCATAAGTCAACTAAGTGATTGCAAACATGATGTCATCTTTAACTAGAAAACATGCAAAACTGTTAGTCAACTTGATAAATCTGTTCTGTTTACTGGCATTAGGAAAGATAATGTTTACAAGATTGATTTGTTTAGTCTTGCTAAGTTTGATGATAAACAGCTTGACTCTGAAAAGTCAAAGCAAGATGAGGAAATTGCAGATGAACCAGAGGCACATGAACCAGAAGCTGGACCAGAAGCAGAACCTGAGAGAGATAAAGATGAAAGCAAGGAAGAAGAACATGTTGACTCTGAAGACAAGTCAGAGGGAAAGAACGGATGGAAGTACAAGTCTTCACATCCAGAAACTCTCATTATTGGCAGTGCAGCAGAACCATTGAAGACTAGATCATCAAGTAGAGAAACCAGTCCGTTTGGTTTACTCTCAACAATTGAACCAAGCAATGTTGATGAAGCTTTGGCAGAGGAAGGTTGGATACTTGCAATGCAAGAAGAGCTGAATGAGTTTCAAAGGAATGATGTTTGGGATATGGTATCCAGACCAAATAAAAATATTATTGGAACCAAGTGGGTGTTGAGGAATAAACTCAATGAAAAAGGTGAAGTGGTAAGGAATAAAGCCAAACTTGTAGCTCAAGGATACAGTCAACAGGAAGGTATTGATTACACTGAAACTTTTGCTCCAGTGGCCAGGTTAGAAGCAATTAGAATTCTTTTATCATTTGCTGCTAATCATGATATAATTCTGTATCAAATGGATGTTGAAAGTGCATTCTTAAATGGCTATATAAGTGAGGAAGTCTATGTCAAACAACCCCCTGGATTTGAAAATTCTGATTTTCCAAACCATGTTTTTAAACTTAAAAAATCATTATATGGTTTAAAACAAGCACCAAGGGCATGGTATGAAAGACTTAGTAACTTTCTGCTTAAGAATGAATTTGATAGAGGCCAGCTGGATAATACTCTATTCAAGAAATTAATTAAAAATGATATTTTGATTATTCAAGTTTATGTTGATGATATCATCTGTGGATCTACTAATGGCACTTTGTGCAAGGAGTTCTCTGACCTAATGCAGAAAGAGTTCCAAATGAGCATGATGGGAGAACTTAAGTTCTTCCTGGGAATTCAGATTCACCAAGGTAAATCAGGTATACTCATTCACCAATCTAAATACACTAAAGAACTTCTCAAAAAGTTCAAGATGAGTGATTGTAAGCTTATGGCCACCCCCATGCACCCAACCTACTCACTTGAGAAAGATGAAACCAGCCTAAAGGTAGACCAGAAAACATACAGAGGTATGATCGGATCCCTTCTTTACTTAACTGCTTCTAGACCTGACATTTTGTTTAGTGTTTGTGTCTGTGCCCGTTTTCTAGCTGGCCCTAGGGAATCCCATTTAACTGCTGTCAAAAGAATCTTGAGATACCTTAAAGGAACCACCAACCTTACCTTGTTATACAAGAGAACCCCCACCTACAAACTAAGAGGTTTTTGTGATTCCGACTATGCTAGAAACAAGTTGGAAAGGAAAAGTACAAGTGGCAACTGCACATTCTTAGGTGATAATTTGATCTCTTGTTCAAGCAAAAAACAAAACACCATTGCTATGTCAACAGCCGAAGCTGAGTATATATCAGCAGCAGGATGCAGCTCACAGTTAATCTGGATGAAACATCAACTTGAAGATTACAACATCTTTGAAACCAATATCCCTTTGTTCTGTGATAACACTTCAGCCATAAACCAAACCAAGAACCCTATCTTACACTCTAGAGCCAAACACATTGAAATAAAACACCATTTCATTAGGGACCATGTTCAAAAAGGGAGTTTAAGCATCCAGTTTGTGGACACTGATCATCAATGGGCTGATATCTTTACCAAAGCATTACCTGAAGATAGGTTTGAGTTCATCAAGAAGCATCTCAACATCATCTCCATATCTGACTAGCTCAAGTAGTTATCTTAGGAGTTTTTTTAATTTTCTTGAAACTTTACTTTATGTTATTTATTTTTTTTGTTTTTACTTTCTGTACTTTGTAAAGAGAAAAAAAATACAAAAATAGTAGGACCTCTTTTTGGCTGATGACAAAAAGGCGGAGAGAGAGAGAGAAAAAGGAGAAATAAGTAGAAAAGAAGAAA
>JBBPBO010001985.1:19781102-19830245 GCA_037974295.1 Cicer cuneatum
TGAAAATGAGAAGAAGCAGGGAAAGAAAAATAAAAAGAGAACAGAAGGAGTTGAAAAGGAGAGGACAAGAGAAGAAAAGAAAGAGTGATTTAAGAAGGAGTTGAAAAGGAGAAGCAAAAGTCATTATTAGATTTAGGGGGAGAGATTGGTCTGAGGGGGCGTATCTCAAGTACTACGAGTTATAAGCTAGCAAAATAAGTTAAGGTTTTGTCATCATCAAAAAGGGGGAGATTGTATGAACCAAGTTGGTTCTATGTACTTAGGATTTTGATGTTTACAAAAGCACTCCATGTAATCTTATTTTGTACTTAGAATTATTATATTAAATACCACCAGAAGATGAAGTTATCAGAGGCAGAAGATGAGTTACCAGAGGATAAAATCAGATCAGAGGATACACCTTCAGAAGATACCAGATAATGCATCCAGAAGGTACCAAAGGATGCATCCTGAAGGCACCAGAGGATACACCAGGATGTCGAAACACCATCAGATGATATCTTTCCTGGCTCAGATCAGAAGGAAGCAGAGTCCTGAAGGAGACCTGGACCAGACCAGAAGGAAGCCTGCCAGAGGGAGACTTGTTCCAGACCAGAAGGTATGATAAATCAGACTTGGTCCATAATTAATTCTGACTAGAAGATAGCCTGGTCATTAGTCTAGACTTGATCCAGACTTAATCAGAGCGGAAATTAATTGGTCCAGAACAAGAGATTTAATTTAGACTTGGTCCAGACCAGAAGATAGCATGGCTCATAGTATAAAACTAAGTCCAAATCAGAAGAAATGATTGTCCAAATTTCATCCAGACTTGATCCATATCAGAAGGTAATTGTCCAGTTTAAAATATCATAAGTCCAGATTTAATTTCAATTCAATCCAGACCCAGTCCAGAATTGGTCCAGATCAGAGGGAAGATGTTCAGATCAATGGTCCAGATTTAAGCATCATGGACCAGTGTTGGCCGAGATCAGAGGATCATAGTAGATCACTTTGTATGGTCCAGATGTGGACGAGAGCAGAAGATCAAACGGTCTAGAATTAATCATGATGATAATCAGTGGAGACTTGATTAAATTAAAATAGAAATTTGATCAAAGTATTAAAATGATTTGATTCAAAAATAAATTGAAGTCTTGTGGGAATTCAGAAGCTATTGGTGGGAAGAACGATTTGATCCAGAATTAATTAAAGATAAGATTGGCCAAAGTTATTTTCGAATGCATATCTGGAGCTAAAAAGATATGTTTTTTATTTAAATAAAACCCGATTGGCCAAGTTATTTTTGCAAGAGTATCTGGGAAGATACAGCTCGAATTTAAGCTTGTAAGAGACCCTAATGCTCATCTATAAAAGGAGGCTCAAGGCAGAAGACTTAGCATTGAAAAATCACAAAAGAGTCATACATTTCCAGAAGCAAACACTCGAGTTTTCAGTGAGGTTAATTGTGAGTTTCAGCTTTCCAGAAGCAAGGACTCGTGTTTTTCTTTCCCTTGTGTTAGATCTAAGTTGTTGAAGTAGAGTCTACAATCTGAGGGAGTCAGAAGGGGTAGAAGATTACTTAGCAATTAGATTCAAGGCATTGTAATTCCTTCTACAATCTGGGGTTGTCAGATTGGTTAGAGAAGACTTGAGTTGAGAAGTCAAGGTGCTGTATTCCTCAAAAGTCTAGGATTGTTAGACTGTTTGAGAAGACTGACTTGGAGGGTCAGTGGTATTGTTGTAATTCAAGGTTTGAATTAGTGAAATCCTTCAAAGTGAAGGGACTGGACGTAGCCTCGTTAACGGTGAACCAATATAAAATTTTGTGTTTTTATTCTTACTTTATATCCACTGCTAACTCTGTTTGATTCATACATGAGGTTTTGTTATAAAACTGCAAAAACAGAAAAAGTATTCAAGTTAGTCAAACACAATTCAACCCCCCTTATTGTGTTTGCACCTTCAATCTCCAATCAAAAGAATGAGGCCACAACAGCCACCAATCAAGGCACCATGAGTTGCAACAAAGGCACCACCCAAACTGTAAGACCCTTAAATTTAAAATTAAATTATGGATTTAATATTAGATGTATTTTGGGGATAATTGTAAAATATTTAATATATGTATATTTTGTGTAAATATATATATAAATATTTATTTTGGAGGTTGAATTAAAATTAGTGGATGAAGGATAAATTAATTTAATTACGAGTAATTAAATTATCGGGCAGTTAATTAAGGGATTATCTGCTAATTGCGACAAGACGGGTTAAGTGATGGAGGGTCAAGTAATATTATACTATTAATGTGGGATGAGGTGGCACATATATGTGCCTATATATATGAAGGAGTGGCAAGAGCAAAGGCAGAAACCTCCCCTCCCCCTTACTGCATGAAATAGTAACCTTCTTCTTCCTCTTCCCATTCTGTTTCCCGTTTATAGAAAGAAAAAAAAAAGAGTTGCTCAAAACTGAGATTACATGGAAATCCAAGCACCAAACCACCAAGTACCAAGAACAAAAGTTGTTCCTCTCCTCATTACGGAGCTAGAGAACCCACGTTGGTAGCGGCAAATGCAAACGAAAACTTCGCGACTTTTGTCGTGAAAACGTGAACGGGAGCAGAAACGTAACAGAGGTAAGGGGCACCTTCCACTTTCTAGTTTGCATTTCAGGGCTGTAAATGCATGTTTGATGTGTGATCATATTTTAGTTTCTGGTTTGAAAAACGAAACTATTGTGCATGTTGTTATAAAATGCGAAAAATGCATCCTACTGATGTTTGATGATTCTGTGATGTTGCTGTTTTGGCTGATATAACATTGCTGTTTTGGTTGTGTGGGAATACTGGAAAATGCTTTGCATGTTGTTTTGGTTGTGTAAAAATACTGGAAAATACTTTGCATGTTGTTTTGAGAAATGATCAAAATGTAAACATTGAAAAATGTCTGTTTTGTTGTGGTTGACATTCTGTTTTGGGTGGTTTAAGCAAAACCGTGATGCTGTTCTGGTGTTGGTGATTCTATTTCTGTTATGTTGAAAATAATCTGGTGTTGATGATGGTTTTCAAAAGAAAAGGATTTAAAATGGTGGAAGTGTTTTCTGGAAAATCTGTTGTTGATGAAAAATGTTTTGAGTTTTGTGGTTAAAGAAAAACAGTGAGGTGATTCTGGTGTTGATGATTCTATTTTCTGTTGTGTTGTTAAAAATCTGTTGTTGATCATGTTGAGGGTGATTTTTAAAGAAGAAGGATTTAACTGGGTGAAGGTGTTTTCTGGAAAATCTTTTGTTGATGAAAAATGTTTTGAGTTTTGTGGTTTCAAAAGAATGGTGATTTTATTTTGGTGTTGTGTTGGTTTTTCAAAGAAAAGAATTTGAAAATGTGTTGAAGTTTTCTGTGAAATTTCACTGAATTCGAAGGTGTATTCGAATACGGCATGAGTTTATTCGAATAAAGCCTGCAAAACTTCAGTTCTATTCAAAATTTTGAACTTGTATTCGAATACGAGCCTCTGTATTCGAATACAGATAAGGGATTTTTGCTTCTGACTTAGCCTCTGTATTCGGCTATGACCCTGTCGTATTCGAATACAAGACTGCAATTTTTGCCACTGTATTCGCATCTGTATTCGACTACGACAGCCTCATATTCGAATACAGAATGATGATTTTTCACTGTTTTTGCCTCTGTATTCGAATACAGCTTGTTTTTTTTCAAAAACTTCAGTTTTAAACAATGGTTTATGAACTTAAAGAGTTGGGAAAATATTGGGAAGGTTTGTGATGAATTAAAATGGTGTTTTTGAGATGGTTTGAGGTGGTGATGATGAGGTTCTGGAGTTCTTTATTTATGCTGTGAAAAATGCTGAGTTTACACGGTTGTAGCTTCTGTATTCGAATACAAGGAAGCTATATTCGTATACAGAGTGTTGATTCTGCACTGTTTTAGCTTTTGTATTCGAATACAAGGAAGCTGTATTCGAATACAAATTCGTGTTTTCCAGAAATTCGAGTTTTAGACACTGTCATATGAACTTTAAGAGTTGGGGAAACATTAGGAAGATTTATGATAAATTAAAATGGAGTTTTTGAGATAGTGTGAAGTGGTAATGATGAGGTGCTTGAATGTATTTTATTGATGTGATGATAATGAAATTATTTGGGTTGAGATGGTTTTGGGGAAATGATGGAAAGGCAAAATTTTGCTCATGGTTGCATACTGTTTTCAGTGAAGAGGAAACATTGCATGTTCATGCATTGTATAGTCAGGTGGTAACCGCGATGGGCCACATAGTAATGCGTAAACGTGTTGGTCTGTTGAGCGACTACACGAGTGCTGGTCTGTTGAGCAACTGCACTGGTACTGGTCTGTGAGCGACTGTACCTTGATATGCGCAAAACATGCTGGTCTGTTGAGCGACTGCACGAGTGCTAGTATGTTGAGCTACTGCACTGGTACTTGTCTGTGAGCGACTGTACCTTAGTATATGTGAAACGTGCTGGTCTGTTGAGCGACTGCACTGGTGCTGATCTGTAAGAGATTGCACCATGGTCATGTTTGAAGGTGCAAACACGAGAAGGGGGGTTGAATTGTGTTTGACTTAACTTGAAACTTTTCCTGTTTTAATACTTTCAAAACAAAACTTGATGTATAATTAAAACAGAGTTAGCAGCGGATAAAAATAAAAATAAAAACTCACAGATTTTATACTGGTTCACCGTTAACGAGGCTACGTCCAGTCCCTTCGCCTTGAAGGATTTCACTAATTCAAACTTGAATTACAACCTTGCTACTGACCCTCCAAGTCAGTCTTCTCAATAGTCTAACAATCCTAGACTTCTTGAGAAAAAACAGCTCATGTTCTTCAGTCAATCTGACACCCCAGATTGTAGAAGAAATCACAACACTATGAATCTAATTGCCAAGTAACCTGCTACCTCTACTGACTCCCACAGCTTGTAGACTCTACTTCAACAACTTAGATTTGACACAGTGGAACGAAAACAACAAGAGTACTTGCTTTAAAAACTGAGACTCAACAATTGACTTATATGAAAATTTGAGAGTGTTTGCTTTTGAAGTGTATGACCCTTTTGTGATTTTCGATACTAAGTAATCTGCCTTGTGCCTCCTTTTATAGATGCTGATTTGGGCCTCTTCCAATCCTTAAATTCGAGCTAAATATAGCTGGATTCTCTGTAAAAATATCTTGACCAATTGGGCTTTATTTAAATAAAAATCATATCTTTTTAAGCCTTAGATTTGTTTAATATCTTAACTGGCCAATCAAATCTGTGCATTGCTTCCCGCCACAGCTCCTGACTTCCATGCTACTCCAATTTAATTTATAACAAATCTTTTATAATATTTTGATAAAAATATCATGAGATCTTCACCATTAATTCCCATGATCAAATCTGCACCATTGGATCTTCATGCGATAGTCCACAGCTGGACCAGCTTGATTGCTATGCTATTGTCCTCTGAATTCGGCCATTCCTGGACCACACTTCATAGCCCTCTGATCTTCTGATTTCAGCCTTCCTGGATGTGCGCCTGATATGCTATGAACTTCTGGATTCGGCCATTTCTGGACTGCACAGCCTGTCCCTCTGATTTCGGCCACTTCTGGGCCATGGTCTAATTTTCTGATCTTGACCATCACTGGACTCAAAAAATTATTTCTGAACCATTGATCTGGATATTTTTACTCTGATCTGGACAGATTCTGGAATTTGGTCTGGAACAAACTGAAATAAACTTGATCAAAAAATATTTCAGTCTGGACATTTTACCTTTAATTTTGGACCAGGTCTGGGTTGATTCTGGAACTCATTTCTTTTGTTCTGGACTTAGTTCCATGCCCTAAATCATGCTATCTTATGGTCTGGGCCAAATCTGGATTGATCTTCATGTTCTGGACTCATAAACATACCTTCTGGTCAAGTCTGAAACAAGTCTGGGCTGTGTAATTTTTACTGCCAGGCCATCTTCTGGTCAGAATAACTTCTGGAATAAAATTGATATTTGATTCCTGTTTGTCTTGATCAACTCTCCTTCTGGCAGGCTTTCCAATGATATGATCCATGTTTCATTCTGAATTTTATTCCTTCTGATATAGGCCTGCAAAGTTATCTTCTGGTTCAGTTTAGTCATCCTGAAACATCTTCTGGAAATTCCAGAATTCATTTTCCTTTGATCTTCTGCTTCTGATTTCTTCAGTTTCTGATGACATTTAATTTAATGATTCAAGGTATAAAATAAGTTTACATTGAGTGCTTTTGTAAACATCAATATCCTAAGTCTTAGAACCAACTTGGTTCCAACAATGTTGGCCATTAGAGTCTAGCATATGAAAATCGTGCTGGTCTGTGAGCGACCGCACGTGTGCTGGTCTGTGAGCGACTGCACCTTGGTAATTCCAAGAAGTTGAGTACATGAGCATATACATATTGCATCGGGGTTGTTGACCGGTGGATCATGATGTGGATATATGTTGATGATTGGAAATTGATGTGTGTAAGTATCTTATAAAATCTGAATTTCCGATGAATGGTTGTGATTGTTGAGTTGATGGTTGTACTTACAACATGTTTTCCATATTAATTGGTTGCTTTTAGAAAAGGCATACATGTCATGAAATTTTAAAATGAGCATCCTTATTTATCATCATTGTTATATGATATGCCATGGATATATTTGTTAGTGTTGATATAAATGCTATGTGTTATTTGTTAATTTCGGTCGGTGACCCTTGGCTTTTATTGTGGAAATTGGGCTTTGCCCTCAGATGATACGCAAACCCGTCCCACCGACGGTTACACTAACGACGGGAACGTCGTTAGTTTCCCCTGATCTTCACTTACAGAGTATTCGTGAACAACATAGAAGGACGGACGACTAGGGTGAAGACGAGACTTGTGGAGGAGTCGGTGGAAATCACTTGTTACTGTAGCTTAGTGCATGATCAGACTACACTTTTTGTATAGGGCCTAGTGTTGAGGGCTGTATTCACTTATTTTGGGATTATTGTGTATTTTCTTTCCGCAACTCTGATAATATTTTAGATTGGGATAATTGTATATTTTCCACACTCTGATAAATATTTCAGTGGGTCCAGGATACAATTTTGATGTATCTTCATTTTGGTATATTTTGAAAATCAATTTCCCAAAATTTTCTTACGTGGTTATAATCATGGCATAATTAATTAATTACTTTTAGTCGTTTGGATTACGACAAATTATTTTAATAAATGACTTAATTTTATTTTAATTCCTTTGAATTAATAATTTTGAAAATTCCTTTTTATTTATTTTGGTTGAAAAAAAAAATAAATAAAAATACACTCGCGCTTTGTTTTAAACTCGGGGTGTTACACAAACCAACTTGATTTATTTTGGAATTGTATTTTGGTATTTCATCATGTAACTGTTTTGTTGTTGGTAGTACATGATGTAACTATTTTATTTTGGAACTTCATAATGGTTGAGTTTATTTTGGTACTTCATTATGTAATATCCTCATTTGAGACTTCATTGTGTAATAGCCTCATTTCGGTACTTAATGATTTTGGAATCTTATGATCTATGACAAATTAATGTGTAGAACAAAAAAGACAAGAAATAAGGGGTTTGAATTGTGTTTTTTTTATTAGAAAATACTTTTTCGTGTAGCTATACTAAAGTAAAGAAAACAGTGCAAGTAAAAGAAAACGGAGTAGAGAGACAACAATTTATCTTGATTCACCACCATACGGTAGCTACGTCCAGTCCTTTCTGTTGGAACCATGTTGGTTCTAAGTACTTAGGATTTTGATGTTTACAAAAGCACCCCATGTAATCTTATTTTGTACCTTGAATTACTATATTAAATGCCACTAGAAGATGAAGTTATCAGAGGCAGAAGCTGAAGTCACCAGAGGCAGGGGATGAGTAATCAGAAGGTAAAATCAGACCAGAGGATACACCTCCAAAACTCACCAGATAATGCGTCCATAAGGTATCAAATGATGCATCTTGAAAGCACCAGAGGATACACCAGGATGTCAAAACACCATCAGAGGATATCTTTCCTGGCCTAGATCAGAAGGAAGTTGAGTCCAGAAGGAGACCTGGACCAAACCAGAAGGAATCCTGCCAGAGGGAGACTTGTTCCAGACCAGAAGGAATCAAAAGTCAGATTTGGTCCAGAAGTTATTCTGACCAGAAGATACCTTAGCAGTGAAATGATAATCAGTCCAGACCTGATCCAGACTTAACCAGAGCTTCAGATAATTTGTCCAGAACAAATGAATTAGTCCAGATTTGGCCCAAACCCGAAGGTAGCATGGTTCAGAGTATGAAACTAAGTCCAGACCAGAAGAAATAATGTTCAGACCTGATCCAGATCAAGAGGTAAATGTCCAGAATTAAATATCCTTTGTCCATAGTTAATTTCAGTTCAATCTAGACCAAGTTCAGAATTGGTCCAGATCAGAGGGAAGATGTTCAGATCAATGGTCCAGATTTAAGCATCATAGACTAGTATTTGCCGAGATTAGAAGATCAGACCATATGGCCCAGTGGTGGCCGAGATCAGAAGATCAGAACGTGTGGTCCAGCGTTGGCCGAGATCAGAGGATCACAGCAGATCAGATTGCAAGTCCAGAGTTGTAAGACCCTTAATTTTTAAATTAAAATTATGGAATTAATATTAAGTGTATTTTGCGGATATTGTAAAATATTTAATATATGTATGTTTTGAGTAAATATATATATATATATATATATATATATATATAAATATTTATTTTGGAAGATAAATTAAGATTATTGGATTAAGAATAAATTAATTTAATTATGAGTAATTAAATTAATGGACAGTTAATTAAGGGATTATCGGCTAATTGCGACGAGACGGGTAAAGTGCTGAAAATCAGACAAGTGTCGGGTGAGGTGGCACCCACACAAGCCTATATATAGGAGTGAGAAGGATGGTGAAATCAGAACACCATTCCTCCTCCCTCACTGCCCATACTGCATGTAACAGTATCCCTTCCCTCCCATTCTGTTTTTCCATTTCCAGTCCGTTCAAAAGAAAAAAAGAGGGAGTTCCTCAAAAGTGACATTAATTGGAAATCTAAGCAACAAACCAGAAAACCCCCAGTAAAAAAGGTGTTCCCCTCATCATTCCGAAGCTAGAGAACCTATTTTCGTAGCAGCAAACACAAGCGGGAGTTTCGCCGATTTTTGATGCGTAAACGGGAACGAAAACAGAAACATGAGAAGTAGCAGAAACGCAACAAGGGTAAGGGCACCTTCCACTTTCTAGTTGCATTTTAGGACTGTAAATGTATGTTTGAGGTGTGATCATATTTGAGTTTCTGTTTTGAAAAAGAAACTGTTTTGCATGACATTTTGAAAGATGAAAGAAAATGCATTCTGTTGAGATTTTAAAAATCTGTGATATGCTGTTTTGGGTGGTTATATCATTGCTGTTTTGTTTATGTGGGAAAGTTGAAAAATGTCTTGCATGTTATTTTGAAGATGATCAAAATGCATATTTGTAAAATTGTTGTGCTGGTTGTTATAAAATGTGAAAATACATTCTATTGATGTGTTTTGCTGCTATATGATGGTTGCTATTTGGCTGAATGTATGAATGTTGTTCTGGTTGTGTGAGGAAGCTGAAAATGCTTTGCATGTTGTGAATGGTCGTGTAAGAATGCTGGAAATACCTTGCATGTTGTTTTGAGAAATGGTCAACAATGTAAACATTAAAAAAGGTCTGTTCTGTGTGATTAACATTCTGTTTTTGAGTGATTCTGGTGATGCTGATGTTCCAAAAGAAAAGAGATTTTAAAATGATGAAAGTGTTTCTTCTGGAAAATCTGTATTGATAAAAAATGCTTGAGTTTTGTGGTTCAAAAGAGTGATGAAACTGTTTTGGGGTTGTGCTGGTTTTTCAAAGGTAAAAGTTTGAAAATGTGTTGTAGTTTCCAGGAAAAGTTCACTGAGTTCGAAGGTGTATTCGAATACAACATGAGTGTATTCGAATACAACCTGCCAAGGTTCTGTTTTACTCAAGTTTTCAAACTTGTATTCGAATACGGGCCCCTGTATTCGAATACAAAGGAAGGATTTTTACTTATGACTTAGCATCTGTATTCGACTACGACTCTGTCGTATTCGAATACAGAAGTGAAATTTTAACACTGTATTCGCATCTGTATTCGACTACGATAGTCTTGTATTCGAATACAGGATGCTGACTTTCACAATTATTGCTTCTGTATTCGAATACAAGGGAGCTGTATTCGAATACAGTTTCGGGTTTTTCCATAAACTCAAGTTTTAGCTTATGTATTCGAATACAAGGAAGCTGTATTCGAATACAGATTCGTGTTTTCTAGAAAATCAAGTTTTAAGCACTGTCATGTGAACTTTAAAGTGTTGGGGAAAGTTTGAAACAATTTAAAATGAAGTTTTTGAATAGTTTTGAAGAAGAGATGATGAGTTTAATAAAAATTTCAATGATGGTGGGAAAATGCTGAATATACACTGTTTTTGTCTTCTGTATTCGACTACAGGCATGTTGTATTCGAATACACAATGTTGAAATCACAGTTTCAGCTTCTGTATTCGAATACAAGGGATCTGCATTCGAATACAGATTCGTGTTTTTCAGAAATCCAGAGTTTTAAACATAGTTTTATAAACCTTAAGTGTTGGGGAGCATTTGGGAAGGTTTGTGACTAATTAAAATAGAGTTTTGTGATAATTTGAAGAGGTAATGATAAGGCTTTTGAGATTTCTACTGAAGTTGTGAAAATACTGATTTTTACACTGTGACAGCCTCTGTATTCGAATACAAGAAGGCTGTATTCGAATACAGAGTGTTGATTCTGCACTAATTTGGCTTCTGTATTCGAATATAAGGAAGCTGTATTCGAATACAGATTCGTATTTTTCAGAAATCTCAGTTTTAAACAATGTTGTGTGAATTTTAAGGGTTGGGGGAAAGACTTATGATAATTAAGAATGGAATTGTGAGATAATGTAAAGTGTTAATGATTGCTTGACTGTTTAATCATGATTGTGATGATGATGATATTGATTGTGTTGAGATGTTCTAAAAAATGATGGAAAGGTTGAAATTTCCTGATAATGCATATTGTTTCAGTGAAGAGAAAACACTGCATATTCATGCATTTGCATAGTCAAGTGGTACCCGCGATGGGCCACAGAGTAATGCGTAATCATGCTGATCTGTTGAGTGATTGCTCGAGTGCTAGTCTGTTGAGCGACTGCACTGGTACTGATCTGTTGAGCGATTGTACCCTGAAATGCGCAAAAATGTGTTGATCTGTTGAGGGATTGCACGAGTGCTGGTCTGTTGAGCGACTGCACTGGTACTGATCTGTTGAGCGATTGTACCTGAGTATATGTCAAACGTGCTGGTCTATTGAGCGACTGCACTGGTGCTGATCTGTTGAGCGATTGCACCCTGGTCTTGAGGGCTGTTAAAGTCAAACATATTGTGCTGGTCTGTTGAGCGACTGCACCTTGGTAATTCCAAGAAATTGTATACATGAGCATATACATATTGCATCTGGGGATTGACCGGTGGGTCACGAAATTGGTTATGTGATGATGATTGGAAAGTGATGTGTGTGAGTACTTTATGAAATCTGAATTTCTGATAAATGACTGTGATTGCTGAAGTGTTGGCTGTACTTACAACATATTTCTCATATTAATTGGTTGCTGTTTTGAAAAGGCATACATGTCATGAAAATTCAAAATGAGCATCTTTATTTTTCATCATTGTCATATGTTATACCATGGGTGTATCTGTTCTGTGATATAAATGCTATGTGTTTATTTGTTAATTTCGGTCGGTGACCCTTTACTATTATATGTGGAATTTGGGCTTTGCCCTCAGATGCCCCCCAAACCCATGACACCCGTGGGTCCCGAGACGACGGAAAATTCGCTCGACTTAATTGATCTTTCTGTGCCTACTGCTTGGGTATACGACCCCACCTCAAGTAGGGCTACGTACACGGGGAGATTGAAGAGAACCTGTAGGACCAATGGAGTGGTGTACTACGTGGAGCACAGCTATGCGAGGATTGACTTTCCCGTGCCTTCTCGTTTGATATTGGAGGCGCACGGAATTTTTGATGATGCGGAGGAGCCAGCTAGAGGGGTTGAGACGGAGGCCACCGTAGGAGTGGTGACTCCTAACCCGGTGATTGGTGGGGATGTACGTGGTTCTGAGGCGGAAGAGAAGAATGAAGAGCCGAAGCCAGTAGCAGTTGATATTCCGGGTCCGTCTAGGATATCCGATGATTGTTATGAGATTCCGGCACCGCCAAATCGACCGAGACTGTACATTGATCTGACTTCAGAGGAGACTGATCCTTCTCTTTATGATGAGGAGAAGGAGGTTACATCGAGGCGAGCAGCGGAGTCGGATGAGACTTGTTTGGGATGCGGAGAAAATCCGTGCTACTGTAGCTTTAGTGCATGATCAGTTAGATTTGATGTATAGGATTTTGAGCTGGAAAATGTAATTTGTTTTATTTTGAAAATTATTGTACTATTTTTCCGCTAACTTATTCCGCACTCTGATATTTACTTTTGAGATGTTATGACCCCAATATTTTGAAATGTATTAATGTTTATTATGAAATTTCCAGAATTAAGTACTTAGTGATATTACGATGAAGTTATTTTATTACGTTCATCGATTAAATTACGACGTACCTTTTTATGAAATGAATTAAAGGAAAATTTTATTTCAATTCGTTTGAAGTAATGAATTGGAAAATCATTTTAATTATTTATTTTTAAAAAAAATATACACTCGCGCTGTGTTTTAAACTCGGGGTGTTACAAGAGTGGTCGAGATTAGAAGATCAGAAAGTGTGGTCTAGTGTTGGCCGAAATCAGAGGATCACATCAGATCAGATTGCAAGTCCAGAGTGGTCGAGATCAGACGATCAGAAAGTATGGTCCAGTGTTGGCCGAAATCAGAGGAACACAGCAGATCACTTAGTATGGTCCAGATGTGGACGAGAGTAGAAGATCAAGCGGTCCAGATTGAATCATGATCAGTGGAGTCGTGATTATATTTAATCAAAGTATTAAACGGATTCGATATAAAAATAAAGTGAAGTCTTTTGGAATTCAGAAGCTATTGGCGGGAAGAAAGATTTGTTCCAAAATTAATTAAAGTCAGGATTGGTCAAACTTATTTTTGAAGGCAATCTGGAGCAAGAAAATATATGTTTTTTATTTAAGAGAAACCCGATTGGACAAGTTATTTTTGCAAGAGAATCCAACAAGATACAACTCGAATTTAAGCTTGGAAGAGACCCTAATCTGCATCTATAAAAGGAGGCTCAAGGCAGAAGACTTAGCATCGAAAATCACAAAAGAGTCATACACTTCCAAAAGCAAACACTCGAGTTTTCAGTAAGGTTAATTGTGAGTTCCAGCTTTCCAGAAGCAAGCACTCGTGTTATTTTTTTTCCCTTGTGTTATATCTAAGTTGTTGAAGTAGAGTCTACAATCTGAGGGAGTCAGAAGGGGTAGTAGATTACTTAGAATTAGATTCAAGGAGTTGTAATTCCTTCTACAATCTGGGGTTGTCAGATTGGCAGGAGAAGACTTGACTTGAGAAGTCAAGGTGCTGTATTCCTCAAAAGTCTAGGATTGTTAGACTGTTTGAGAAGACTGACTTGAAGGGTCAGTGGTATTATTGTAATTCATGGTTTTGAATTAGTTAAATCCTTCAAAGTGAAGGGACTGGACGTAACCTCGTTAACGGTGAACCAGTATAAAATTCTGTGTTTTTTTTTACTTTACATCCGCTGCTAACTCTGTTTGATTTATACATCAGGTTTTGTTATAAAACTGTAAAAACAAAAAAAGTATTCAAGTTAGTCAAACACAATTCAACCCCCCTTCTCGTGTTTGCACCTTCACTTTCAACCCGAAGGATTCAATCCACTAGATCACCACGAAATCAGACATACACTTGAACACCTACTAGTCAATTGATTGTATTCACTCTTCTCAACCTTCCAGATTAGTGCAGTCAAGTTGATGAGGAAGAGAGCCACTACTGGTCTAGGTTATAAACAAAAGGGTTTTGAGTTTTTTGGAATTAGCTCTCGCAGAAAGTGTTTACAAATTTGTTACTTCAGAACTTCTCTTAGCACTAACGCGAAACTGAGTGATATTGAGCAAGAGTGTGGATGTACTTGTTGCTTGTGTGTTTTTTCATTGAGGGAAACACATCTTTTATAGAGAATGATTAGGGTTTTTGGTTGTTGTCCTGATTGCAAGAAATCAACATAATTCATGAGGTTTTGTATTGTATCTTTGTGGGGCTAATTTTCCATAGAAACTTTCAAAAAACTGATATTGTAATGATTCAGCGTATCTTGTTTAAAACAATTGGTAAGTAGAGGATACGATAATCAGATCATGTCTTAAGATCTTCAGACAAGTAACAAATTCAAGATGTTCATCAGAGGATGTGCAATTGCTTTGTCTTCTTTCGAGTATAAACTTTTTAGAGCATTGACTTTTCTAGAGGATACATAATAATTCAAAGTCAGATGATCAGATGCTTGATGTGATTATTAAAGGTAGATACAGTTACTGGCTTGTCATGCTTATCATAGGCAACAGAACATACACTTGTTGAATTCATCAGAGGCAATATAGCTACAACATTTCTTGCATTTCCCGTGGCAACTGGGACACAATGTTGGTCGCACGTCAAACTTAGAGAAACAGAGTGAGGCGAAGTTGTGTTGCATTTTTGTCTTCTTCCAGGTATCAAACGATACGATAAGAAACTATTAATCACACACTAAATCTCGGACTTGCGCAGTTAATCAAAATATTAGTGCATCAAATTGTTCCCACAAACGATTTTGTTATCATCAAAACAAGTGAGAGACATATTTCTTCAAATCAACTTGGTTCCAACAATGTGTTATCAAGCAATGTGTTGATTCGAAACTGTTATAATGTTATTTTTTTCATTTAATTAATCTATTGACGCCAAACTATTGAAATGAACAAATTTTAAACATACTCAAACTGTTGAAATGGACAAATTTTAAACATACTCAAACTATCAATAATATAACTTGAACATTAAGATTAAAATAAACTGGAACATTACATTGACACCAAACTCGATTCATTACATTTATTAACTTCAATAAAACTACATCACTACCAAACTACATTGACACCAAACTCGATTCATTATATTTATTAACTTCAAAAAAACCACATCATTACCAAACTACATTATTAAAATGGAAATCAAACTACATTAACACCAAACTCGATTCATTACATTCATTAACTTAAAAAAAAAAACTACATCTTTAAAAAGGAAACATAACTATATTGACATAAAACTAAATCTAATACATTAGGTCATTACATTACTCAATCAACACCAAAATAAAGTGTTAGAACCAAGTTGGTTTGAAAAACAATGATCCTTAATTATTTTGATGATAAATAAACTTATTTTGTGGAAACAATTTATTGTGCTAATAATTTATTTAAGTGTGCAGACTTTTGTCACGAGAATTTAACGTTGTTACACTGCATCCTCATAGGAATATACAAGCTAAACAAAACAGTTACAACAATACTATGTTACATCTGTTGAAGTATAACTAAATATGAAAAGCTCGCTCTCAACAAATCTATGCTGAATCTTTTGAAAAAAGTTCACTCTGATGATTCTGCGTCTGATAATCTCGGCATTCAGTTTGACCTCTGATAAAGTTAACACTCTGATTAAAGTCAACTCTTCGATTCAAGTGAATTGTTTGATAAGTTGTCTATGCTCCAACAAGCTCTACTCAATATAGAAAGCTTATTCTCTGACTGAAGAAGGATAATCATGAAGACATATTTTGGACAAGTGTCTAATGCAGATTCATAATTTCTAAAGATTTGATACCAGCTATTAATTCACATATTGATTTCATGCAATCACAACAACGGTCAGCAACCCTAATGGACTATTTGATACTCTATAAAAGAATTTGTGATTGTCACCAAATAACAACAATGAAAAACAAGAGAAACACTTAGGTCATTACAAACCCTTGAAATTATCTTGTATTAGCTCTAAGTGTTGAGAAATCTAAGAAATATTTTGAGAGAAAAAAATCTATGTAAACACTCTTGTGTGAGGATTAGTTTCCAACCCAATCTAAACACTTTGTTACTTGGCCCAATAGCCGTTGCCGTCCTCAACAACATGTCTGTACGAAGCTAGAAGGTTTAGAATACTTGAACATAGTTAGTTGATTATAAGATGTTCATTGTGAGGTAGCAAAGTTGATTTACAAGGAATGAGGGTTTGAATTGTAAATCTTCCTATTTAAAATTTCCTGAAAAAACTTAAGATTTTAACTAAAAAATGATCTTGGTTAAGAAAATAGAAAACGGAGAATGTTCTTGGTTTTTATCAGAAAACGAAGAACATTCTTGGTTAGTTAAAAATCAGAAAAACAGTTTGTATTTTTAACTTGAAAATCAATTAGACTTAATAAAAAGATAAGGGATAAGAGATACCACACAAGGATATATCCTGGTTCACCTAACTTGGGCTACGTCCAATCCTCACAAATGTGAGATTTTCCACTAAGTGTTTAAAACAAGAACCTTCCTGATTTACAACATCTAGTCTAGATCGATCTTGATCTGTTTACAAATTGTAATCTTTCCACCCAGAAAGACACACAACCAGTCTACCTATCAATATTTAGATAGGAGTTTACACTTTACCTTTTAACCATAAAAGAATTTCTTACAATCTACTCAAACTATACTCAACACCTATAATCTTGAGTTTTTACACAATAATAATAAGATTGTTTGATAGAATCTGAGATGTATAAACTCGTGTTTGAGATTAGATTCTTTACAAGAGATTCAAAATAAATATGACAGAAGATTGAAAAATAAAATTAGAGCTGACTCTCTTTGAGAATGGGAGAATTTCAAGTATGTGAGTGTGGATGATTTGATCAAATTAATTAGCACTTGAACTTCTGCGTTTTCCTTGAGCATTGGGCTTCCTTTTATAGGCTTGAGAGCATTTAATGAAGGTAAAAAAGAGTCGGTCGTAGTGTTCTTGTCAGACTTGACCAAAGGCAATTTTTATGAATAAAAATATTCCAGCCTTTGCACATTTTCGAGTTCTGTTTTGACTGGACTGAATTCTTCATTTTTTGATCAGATTCTTTTGAGCTTAATGATCCTTAATACTTCAGATATATTTGTTGATGCCTTTAGCTTGAAGAATGATGATGAATTGTTGCAGAATGTTTATTGAGATACTAGAGATTGATGATCAATATGGAGATTTTAGTCTTTCATCATTCTGGACGTTTTTCTGATCATTCTTGAATCTGCCCTGATGTCTTGTATACTTCAAGATTTTTCAATCATTCTTGGCAGATAAGTTGAAGACTGTTCAGACTTGTTTCGACTTGCTTGATTCATGATCTTGTTCCTTTGTAATTCGAATGGTTTCCTTGACTAGAATGAACCCTATTTGTTCCTTGTCAAGTACTGATAATATTGATGTTAATACTAGAAGCAATATCTTTATTTAATTAATGGAGATTGATTGATCTTGAGGCTGTCTTCATCATTCTTGGACCTGGAGAACATTCTCCGTTTTCCAAAATTTGTCAAAAATGTTTGCTGTTCTTTGTTTGTTCAGTTTTCTGCTTCTTATGCTAATTTATTTGCTTTGTTTCAATCATGTATTTGATTTTAACACACTCAAAAGCACAAGTTAAATTAACATAACATTTAGAATCATAATTAACATTCTTAATTAACCTTTGTTTATTTTCATCAAAACTTAAATTGAGAGTTTGTCTTAACAATCTCCCCCTTTTTGATGATGACAAACATGTTAATTTAGATTTTAATTCTGATACTAATTTCTATTTTGAATAGTTTAAAAGCTCCCCCTTAATTTATGCAGTAAATAATTTTTGAAAGAAAATTTAAGAACATACACAGATTCAGCATGAAGAAATATTCATTAATATATTCAGAAGATACATAATGAGGTTAAGTCAAAATATACATAAATGCCATTTACAAAAGGATTTCTAATTACATAGCAGAATCTATTAAAAACTTAAACTTAATTCTCCCCCTTTTGTCATAGCAAAAAGGAAGGAGAAAAAGATCCCTATGAAGCAAGAGATGGAGATGACCCTTCAAATGGTGAAAATTTTGCAGGGTCATGGATTGGCTGAGCAGAGGGAGAAGGATGAACAGGAGGAGTGTAACACCCCGAGTTTTAAGCAGCGCGAGTGTATTTTTTTCAATCAATAACAGAATTTCGACTTAATTCAAAATAATTAAAAATATAGGAATTAAACATTCAAAAATAGTATTGCACTGTAATTCACAATACAAAAGTGCTTAAACAACCACATCATAATTATAACCAAGTAATTTAATTTTGGGAAATTATCTTCAAAATATACCAAAATAAAAATACATCAGAAACTGTATCCTGGACCCACCAAAACATTATCTGAGTGCGGAAAAGATATACAATTATCCCAAAATAAATAAATACAGCCATTAACACTAGGCCCTATACAAAAAGTCTAGTCTGATCTTATTATGAACTACAACTACTCATCATGAACTAAAACTACAGTAGCACGGTTTCCACCACATCCTTTACAAATCTCGTCTTTACTCCAGCTGTCCATCCCTCTGCGCTGTCCAGAAATACTCCATACGTGAAGATCAAGGAAAACTAAAAGCATCTCCGTCGTTAGTGTATTCGTCGGTGGCACGGGTTTGGGTATCATCTGAGGGCAAAGCCCAATTTCCACAATATTGTAAAGGGTCACCAACCGAAATTAACAATTACCACATAATAGTTATGTCAAAGATAACAATTATATTCATGGCATATTTCAATGCTATAACAACAATGATAAATAAGTATGCTCACTTACTAAAATGGATAACATCTACATCTTTGCAAAACAGCCAGTTTACATATAAATCAGGTTGGAAGTACAAATACGATTAACAATCACAACAACTTATTTGACACTTAGAATTCATAAAATACTTGCACACTGCAATTTCCACTCATCAATTCATATCAAATCATGACTCACAGGTCAACCATCCCAATGCAATATGTATATGTCAATGTACTCAATTCTTAGAATTACCAAGGTGCAGTCTCTCACGGACCAACACATGTGCAGTCTCTCACGGACCAGCATGATTTACAGATAGAATGGACCGTCTAATACATGCAAAACCACTCCGTAGCATGAATAGAATGGACCGTCTAATGCACGCGAAACCACTCTGAACCCTGATAGAATAGACCGTCTAATACACGCGGAACTATTCTATGACCCATCACGGTCACTACATTTACGTGTATTAGCCTCTCACAGGCCAAATACACAGAAATTAAATCCTCGCACGGATAGAATGGACCGTCTAATACACGCGGAACCACTCTGTAGCCTGGATAGCATGGACCGTCTAATACACGCAGAACCACTCTGAAACCCGGATAGAATAGACCGTCTAATACACGCGGAACTAATCTATAACCCATCACGGTTACTACCTAACTTCGCGGCCCATCACGGTCACCGCATCAACTCTGTGGCCCATCGCGGTCACCACCTGACTATGCAATGCATGAACATGCTATGTTTTCTCTTCACTGAAAACAGAATGCAATGCCATCTGAAACCCAGAACGTCCTCAACACAACATTAATGATTTTTACTCATCAACACCACAACAAAAGCATCATCAATAACAGCAACCAAAAGCAGCAACAACAACACTCAACATACATTATCTCAATAACATGTGTTTTACTCATTCACAAACCACATGCAAGGCAGATTTCAGGATCAACACAACACCAAAACATCATCAATACATCAACCACGGCAGCAACCAAATAGAACAGCAACAAAACAGACACCACAAGCAGTTTACTCATTCATAACAATATGCAAGGGAAGTTTCATTTTCAGAACAGAAAATCGCATATAATCATCCATCACACATGCAATTAAAGCCCTAAATGCAATCTAGAAAGTTGGAAGGAGCCCCTTACCTTAGTTACGTTTTCTTGCTCGTTTTCGTTGCCGCGACTAAAATCGGCGAAACTCTCGTTTGCGTCGTCGCTACCAAAGTTGGTTCTCTAACACCGTAACGATGAGAGGAATAACTTTCCTTCTTGACACTTTCTTATTCGAGGCTTGGATTTCCATGTAATTTGAGTTTTGAGTATCCCTTCTCACTACCAACACAAACAGAACTGAATAGAGGAAGAAGAAAGCAGCTCGGGTAGGTGAGGGAAAGGAAATAAATTGTTTTCTCTTTCTTTTTTATTCTGATTTTCTATTTTTCCCTTCTTTTTTTCCTTGCTTCTCACATGCAAACATATATACAGACACATACTCTTGCCACCTCATATATATATATATATATATATATATATATATATATAATAATTAAACTTGACCCTCAAGTAACTAATTACTCCCGTCGCAATTACGTCGACAGATAAAATCTTAATTAACTGCCCGATATTTAATTACTTGTAATTAAATTAAATAATCCTTCGTCCAATAATTTTACTCAATCTCAAAAATATTTATATATATATATATATATAAATATACATATATCAAATATTTTACAAATATCCCAAAATATACTTGAAATTAAATCCATAATTTCATTTTAAAATTAAGGGTCTTACAAGGAGGGACTAGACCCAACTTGGGAGCAAGTTGCTCTATCATCCAAGTTCTCAACAATGTGGACTCCAAATATTGTTGAGTCTGACGTGCCAAGATAGTTTGCAGGGCAGTCATGATCTCTTAGTTCGTGGGTTCCTTTAGTGGAGGAGGAGGACTAGTCATATGAGGAGCGAGGGTGGTGGAATTTGTAGGTAGAGAGGTGGAAGGAATGATGACAGGAGGTAAGGGATCAGAAATGGATTTCTTGTTTATGGAAGGTCCAGGAGTATCGGAAATAGCCAGAAATTGACTTATTCCAAAGATGGAGGGGTTGGTTTTGTGAGGGGAGATGAACACTGGTGACATAATGGATACGTGATTTTTGGGAAGCAGAGTACACATGTCATCATACGGAGATTGGAAATATTGAGAATAGGAGAAGAAGTCTGTTGAGGATAGAGTGGATAGTTGGGGAAAAACGGAGAAAGTTTGGAGATTGTTGGTTTGGTTTGGAGAATAATCTTGGTTTGCTGGAGAACGTTCGTAAGCATTTTCAGCTACTGCTTTTGTGAGTTCAGGTGATTGGTGTGGTGAGGCTAGGGCTGGTGCAGTAGTAGCTCTTTTCCTTGTTGAGCGCTTTCTTTTCAATGATTTTGATGGAAAAGAGGATGAAGGAGCACTCATTTCATATGTGGTTTTCCTCATGTGAGAAATGTTTTTAGAGGAAAACTTGGAGATTTTAATGGGGCTCTTCTCATTTGTGAGGGGTATCTGAAAGTGCCTAAAGATTCTAGTTAAGATCATCCCATAAGGAACTGTGTTTTTTCTATAATCTTTGTTGGAAGCGGCTATCATATGGTGGATGACGATGTGGGGAAGGTTGAGGCATTTGCAGTTGAGGAGATGGTAGATGATCATAGCATCGTTATCAGATACATACTCATGGCTTCCACAGTGGGGAAGTTTGGCATGTTGGCTGATGCTGTTGAACACCTTTGGAAGAGGCTTGAGGTATGTTGATAGGTAACGAGTGGACCCTTCTTGGAATAGATCAGAGAGCACCTATGTCTTTTTCAAGTTTAAAGTGTCATACCATTTTTCTCCAAAAATGGCAGGTTAAAGGTGCAAACACGAGAAGGGGGGTTGAATTGTGTTTGCCAAACTTGAATTCTTTTTGCTGTTTTGATGAATATTGATGTTGGTTACTTGATGAATAAATAATCAGATTAAGCAGCGGATAATAACATCATAAGAACACATCCAGTCCTATTTATTCAGGTTCACCATTAACTTGGCTACATCCAGTCCCTTAATTTCGAAGGCTTTAATCCACTAATTCAAAACACTTTGAATTACAGCACCTGACCCTCTAAGCCAGTCTTCTCAAACAGCGTGACAACCCCAGACTTTTGAGGAATAAAATCACCTTGACCCTACAAGCCAAGTCTTCTCAATCAGCCTGACAACCCCAGACTTTTGAGGAATAAACAGCACCTTGACCCTACAAGTCAAGTCTTCTCAAACAGCCTGACAACCCCATACTTTTAAGGAACAAGCAGCACCTTGACCCTACAAGTCAAGTCTTCTCCCACCAATCTGAAGCCTCCTTTTATAGCTGCAATATGGGCTTTGTACAAGCTTAAATTCGAGATAAATCTTGCTCAGATTTCCTTTGAAAATTCTGTTGGCCAATCCTGTTTTACTTTAATTTTGAACCGTATCTTCTGGCTTCAGATTTCATTCGAATTTCCTTCAAGTCTTCAGTGATTTTTTGAATCAAATCTCCTTAATACTTTGATCAGATTTCTATCAAAAATCAATCAAGTCTTCTTCGAAATTTAATTAAGTCTTCAGTGATCATGACTTATATCTGGACCATATGATTTGCTAATTTGGACCAAGTCTGGACCATGTGATCTGATGTGTACCATTCTGTTTCCTGATCTGGATAGTGTAACCTTCTGATATGGACTATGTGATATTATGATCTGGACTTGTGATCTTTTGATTTGAACCATGTGATCTGTTCTGGACCATGCTATCTTCTGGTCTGGACCAAGTCTAGAGCAAGTCTTCTATTCTGGACCAAGTCTAGAACATGTCTTCTGTTCTGGACTAAGTTATCTTCTGAACTCTGTTTCCTTCTGGTTTGACCAAGTCTCCTTCTGGACAAAATTACCTTATGGTTTTACCAAGTCTTCTTCTGGACAATGTTTCCTTCTGGTCTGGACCAAGTCTCCTTCTGGACATGTTTCCTTCTGGTCTGGGCCACGTCTCCTTCTGGACCATGTTTCCTTCTGGTATGGACCAAGTCTCCTTCTAGACTATGCTTCCTTCTGATTTGGGCCATGAATAATATCCTCTAATAATGTCATTGTTTCTTTCCTTTGATGATATCCTCTGATGGATGATATCCTGTGATGTTTCCTTTGATGATATCCTCTGATTCTTGCTTCTGATGGGATCCTCTAATGGTATCCTCTGGTATCTTTTGGAGGTATCCTATGGTACCTTCTGGAGGTATCCTCTAGTATCCTCTTGAGTCCTCTCGTATCATTTACTGGATGTATCTTCTGGAGGTATCCTCTGGAGGTATCCTCTCGTATCATTTACTGGATGTATCTTCTGGAGGTATCCTCTGGTGACTTTATCCTCTGGTGACGTCGTCCTCTAGTAATGTCATCCTCTGGTGACGTCATCTTCTGATTTCTGCTTCTAGTGACATCCTCTGGTGACGTCATCCTCTGATTTCTGCTTCTAGTGACGTCATCTTCTGGTGACATCCTCTGGTTACGTCATCATCTGATTCCTGCTTCTGGTGACATCATCCTCTGATTTCTGCTTCTGGTGACGTCATCTTCTGATTTTTGCTTCTAGTGATATCATCCTCTGGTTTTTGCTTCTAGTGATGTCATCATCTGATTTCTGCATTCTTCTTCGAAGTTAAATATGTTATCTTCATAAAATACTTTTGTTAACATCAAAACTTTAATTGTAAGAACCAACTTGGTTCCAACAATATCCCCCTTTTTGATGATGACAAAACTTGTATTTTTGATAACTATTTTTCTTTCTTATTTCTTTGACTCCCCCTAAGACTAAGCTCCATTTTTCTATTTTTCTCCCCCTAAGTCTAATGCCTCAAATTTTATTCTCTTTTATCAAATATATTTCTCCCCCTTATGTCATTAGACAAAAAGGAATGAAGGAGATCCACTATTTTTTTTTTATTTTGAAAAACAATACACGAAAATAATAATAATAAAAATACTTGTAAAAACATAACTAGGCTATTGGTCAGGGATGAGGGTAAGGTTTGGGTTTTTCTTGATGAAGTCAAACCTATCTTCAGGTAGGGGTTTGGTGAATATGTAATCCCATTGATGGCCAGTGTCTACAAATTGGATGTTGAGTGTCCCTTTTTGAACATAATCTCTAATGAAGTGGTGTTTGATCTCTATGTGTTTGGCTCTAGAATGAAGGATAGGGTTTTTGGTTAGGTTGATGGCTGAAGTGTTGTCATAATATCCACTAAGTTGATATTTAGGAGTTTTCTTATAGAATAGGGTGAGATTGGTAGTGCCTTTTAGGTATCTCTTTAGGATTTTTGGCCTTAGTCATCCTTTTTCAAGTGAGCTGGTAGGGTGCATTGGGGTAGCCATAGGTTTGCAATCACTCTTCTTAAACTTCTTGAGAAGCTCTTTTGTATATTTTGTTTGATGAATGTATAGACCTTTTTGACTTTGCTGGATTTGAATCCCTAGGAAGAACTTAAGTTCTCCTATCATGATCATTAGAAATTCCTGCTGCATCAATTTAGACAATTCTTGGCAGAGAGTGGCATTAGTAGATCCAAAGATATTATCATCAATATAAACTTGAATTATCAGAATATCATCTTTAATTGATTTTCCAAAAAGTGTATTATCTACTTGTCCTCTTTTAAAGTTATTTTTAAGTAAGAAGTAACTAAGTCTATCATACCATGCCCTAGGTGCTTGTGTTAAACCATACAAAGATTTTTTAAGTTGAAAAACATGGTTTGGAAATTCAGAACTTTCAAAACCTGAGGGTTGTTTAACATAGACTTCTTCACTTATATAACCATTTAAAAATGCACTTTTAACATCCATTTGAAATAATGAAATGTTATTATAAGCAGCAAAGGAAAGTATGATACGAATAGCTTCTAACCTGGCCACTGGAGCAAATGTTTCAGTGTAGTCAATACCTTCTTGCTAATCGTATCCTTGTGCAACACATCGTGCATTGTTTCTAACAACTTCTCCTTTTTCATTCAGCTTGTTTATGAAAACCCACTTGGTTCCAATAATGTTCTTTTCTAGTCTTGGAACTAGATCCAAAATATCATTCATTTAGCTCTTCTTGCATTGGTAGACTCCATCTATATCTTTCTTCTGACTCATCTTCAGATTTATCCTCTGAAGATTTGTCGTATTCTTGCTTGTAGCTTATGATTTTTCAAGTTCTTTTTACCTGCATCAGCTTCTGGTTTTGGTAAATCAGCTTCTGGTTTTGGTAGATCTGTATCAGCTTCTAGTAAATCTGCATCAGCTTCTGGTTCTAGTAAACCTGCATTAGCTTCTGGTTCTGGTAAATCAGCTTCTGGTTCTGGTAGATCTGCATCAGCTTCTGGTTCTAGTAAACCAACATCAGTTTCCTCTGGTTCTGGTTTACCTACATCAGCTTCATCTTGCTTTGACTTTTCAGGTCAAGCTATTTGTCATATAACATAATACAAATCAAATAATTTAAAAATGAACTCAAGACAGCCAAACCATTAATTCTGCTTCTGGTGGTTTCTGCTTGTTTTTTAAACCACTGAAATACTGTTTCTGTTGAAGTATTCACATCACGTGAATCACTTGGTTCTTCTGACAGTTTGAAAACCTGCAGAATACTTATCTAGCTTTGATTTTTAAGATCAAGCTTCTTGTTATCACATTAAACATAAATATCAAACAATAATAGTATTTACAACAAGATGTAACCTCTATGTCAACAGTTTCAGTTTTACTCTGAAAATCCTCTTGTTTCTTATTTTCAGATTCTAAATTTGTATGTTCTGTGATTAGATGGTTTGGATGAAGGGCTTTGAATTCACTTCCTGGTTTGTAGTCTTGATGAATTTTACTGGAGTGTTTGAAGAACTCTCCTGATTCTGATTCTTCTCTTTTTGCTGATATATCAAGTTCCTCTGATAATTCTGGAACTGATGATAATTTTGTTTCTTCTAGTAGTTCCAGTTTTGTTGATATGTGTGCTTTCTCTGTCTGTTTTGATATTTCCCGTTCTTCATATAGTTTTGGTTTTGATAGGCATTGTATTTACCAGTTCTTCTTCCACCAGAGCCATTTTGCTTCTGCTTGGTAAGCGTTGGAACATAGACCTTTTTCCCTTCATATATTGCCAGCATCCATTGACCAGGCACCATGGTTGGTGTTTCACTTTGGTTGCTCAGAACATCTGCAACATAAACAATTTTATCTTTTGGTACCCAAATTTGGTTGGGTCCAGGTTTGTTAGTCTTGAAAGGTTTCTTGTCTTTCCTTGATTGTATCATGGGACAAGACAATTTTGAGTGACCTTTCTTAGCACAAACAACACACAAAACATTAGAGGGAATAAGTTTAGTTGCAATTACAGATTCATCAAATCCTAAGCCTCTTTTACCATTGTTACTAACCCCATAGATCATAGAAGCATATTTGCTTCTTTCCATTTCTTTAGCAATAAAATATTGCAACACTTGTTGATGCATATCAGAATTACATACAGTATTTGGTGTTGAATAAAGATTACTTTTTAGAGTTAGATTTTCAAATTTAAGCCCAATAATTTTAGTTTTAAGATCTGTATTTTATGTTTTACTTTCTGCATTTTTATTCTTTAAAAAATTTAATTCTTTGGTTAGAATTGTATTCTATTTCCTAAGAATTTTCAGTTTTAAAGACAGTTTATTACTGACATTTAAAATATCATTCATTGCAGTGATCAAATCAGATCAGGTAAGTTCTGAAAATACCTCTTTTTCATCTTCTAATGATTCACTTCCAGGATTAGAGTCTGTATCGGATCTAGAGGCAGAGCTTGTGTGAGCCATCAGAGCCAGTTCTGTTTTTGATTCACTTCCAGAATCAGAGTCTGGGTTAGATCCAGAGGCAGAGCTGGTGTAAACCATCAGAGCCAGTGCTGCTTCTTCATCTTCTGATTCTCTTCCAGAGTCAGCATCAGTGTCGTATCTAGAGGCAAAATGAATATGAGCCATCAGAGCTAGTTCTGCTTCTTTATCTTCTAATTTTCTTCTAGAGTCAGCAGCTGTGGGGATCCAGAGGCAGAATTGATGTGAGCCATCATAGCTAATTCTACTTTTTCATCATCAGACTATTCAACAGAATCATTCCAGTATTTCCACTCTTTTACTTCATCTGCTGATTTGCTTCCAAGGTCAAAAACTGTGGGGGATCCAAAGGCAGAATTGATGTGAGCCGTCATAGCCAATTCCGCTTCTTCATCATTAGAATATTCATCAGAATCATCCCATGAAGCCATCCAATTTTCTTCTTGGGTCTGGAGTCTTTCTTCTAGTGATTCCCTTTCTCCAAGTTTGTACATTCTGACTTGATGTGCCCAGGTTCATTGCATCCATAGCAGATGATACTCTTCGTGTCATGTTCATCCTTTCCTCTGTTGGATGCTTGGAATACCTTTGGTGAAACTTCTTCTTTTTGTTGTGCCATATCTTCACAACCTTTCTGGTTATGAAGGCAATTTCCTCTTCCTCTGGTTCCTAATCATCAGAATCACTATCTTCTGATTCTGCTTATGCTTTTAGGACCTTCTTCAGCTTGGATTTCAAAGCTAGGGTTCTGTTCTTCTTCTTGGACTCATCTTCTTCCAGCTCAATTTCATGTGACTTGAGGGAGGTGATTAATTCTTCCAGCTTCAGAGTGTTCAGGTCTTTTGCTTCTTGTATGGCTGTGATCTTTGGTCTCCACTTGGTTGGCAGACTTCTAAGGATTTTCTTCACGTGGTCAGCAATGGTGTAGCTCTTCTTGAGAACCCTTAATCCCGAAACCAGAGTTTGGAACCTGGAAAACATTGCCTCAATGTCTTCATCTTCTTCAATCTTGAACAGCTCGTACTTCTTGACTAGAATGTAGGCCTTTGCTTCTTGAACTGGCTTGCTGCCTTCGTGGAACTTTAAGCATCCAGTTTGTGGACACTGATCATCAATGGGCTGATATCTTCACCAAAGCTTTACCATAAGATAGGTTCGAGTTCATTAAAAAACATCTCAGCATGACCTCCATATCTGACTAGCTCAAGTAGTCATCTTAGGAGTTTTTAAATTTCCTGTAATTTTATTTTCTGTCTTTTAGTTTATGTTTTTACTTTCTGCAATTTGTAAAGAGAAAAACAAAAAATACAAAAATAGTAGGACCACTTTTTGGCTGATGACAAAAAGGGGGAGGGAGAGAGAGAGAGAAAGAAGAAATAAGTAGAAAAGGAGAGAGAAAAAGAAAGGAGAGAGAAAAAGAAGGAGTTGAAAAGGAGAGGAAACAGGGAGAGAGAAAAACAAATAGAGAAAAAGAAAGAGTGAAAAGAGAAGGAGTTGAAAAAGAGAGGAGAAGAAAAGAAAGAGAGAACAAAGAAGGAGTTGAAAAGGAGAGTATCAGACTTAGGGGGAGAGATTGGTCTGAGGGGGAGTAATTCAAGTCATTCGAGTTATCAACTAGCAAAATAAGTTAAGGTTTTGTCATCATCAAAAAGGGGGAGATTGTTGGAACCAAGTTGGTTCTAAGTCTTAGGATTTTAATGTTTACAAAAGTACTCAATGTAATCTTATTTTGTACCTTGAATTATTAAATTCAATACCACCAGAAACTGAAATAATCATAAGCAGAAGATCAAAGGATTCCAGAAAATGAATTCTGGAATTACCAGAAGATACTCCGGGAATGTCAAAACATCACCAGAACATATCTTTGTTGGCCCAGAACAGAAGGAAGAAAAATCAGAAGAAAACCTGGACCATACCAGAGGAAAGCCGGCCAGAGGGAGAGTTGTTCCAAACCAACAGGAATCAAATATCAGATTTATTCCAGAAGTTATTCTGACCAGAAGATGGCCTGGCAGTGAAATATTAAACAAGCCCAGACTTGTTCCAGACTCACCAGAAGATAAGTGAATGAGTCCAGAACAAGAGAATTAATCCAGATTTGACCCAGAACATCAGATAGCATGATTCAGGGCATGAAACTAAGTCCAGACCAGAAAAAATGAATTCCAGAATCAATCCAGACCTGATCCAAAATCAAAGGTAAAATGTCCATACTGAAATATTTTTTTCAAGTTAATTTCTGTTCATTTCAGACCAAGTCCAGAATTGGTCCAGATCAGAGGGAAGATTTCCAGATCAATGGTTCAGAATTAATTATTTGGCCCAGTGATGGCCCAGATCAGAAGATCAGACCATGGCCCAGTGTTGGCCGAAATCAGAGGGACAGGATGTGTAGTCCAGCAAAGGCCGAGTTCAGAGGATTACAGCATATCAGGTGCGAGTCCAAGATGGCCGAAATCAGAAGATCAGAGGGTTAGGAAGTGTGGTCCAGGGATGGCTGAATTCAGAGGATCACAGCATAGCCATTTATTTGGTCCAGATGTGGACTAGCGCATTAAGATCCAATGGTCCAGATTTGATCATGAGGATTAACGATGGAGATTTCAATTTATTTTGATCAAAGTATTAAAAATATTTATTACAAAAATAAAGTGAAGTATTGTGGAATTCAGGAGTTGTGGCGGGAAGCAATGAAAGGATTTGATTGGCCAGTTAGTTTTTGAAAGAAATCTAAGGCTTAAAAAAGATATGTTTTTTAATTAAATGAAGCCCAATTGGTCAAGTTATTTTTGCAGAGAATCCAGCAAGATTCAGCTCGAATTTAAGCATTGGAAAAGGCCCAAATCTGCATCTATAAAAGGAGGCTCAAGGCAGATTACTTATCATCGAAAATCAGAAAAGAGTCATACACTTCCAAAGCAAACACTCAAATTTTTCAGAGAGGTCAATTGTGAGTTCCAGCTTTCAAGAAGCAAGTACTCGTGTTATTTTCTTTCCATTGTGTCAAATCTAAGTTTTTGAAGTAGAGTCTACAATCTGAGGGAGTCAGTAGAGGTAGCAGGTTACTTGGCAATTAGATTCATAGTGTTGTGATTTCTTCTACAATCTGGGATTGTCAGATTGGCTGAAGACAGGAGCTGTATTCCTCAAGAGTCTAGGATTGTTAGACTGTTTGAGAAGATTGGCTTGGAGGGTCAGTATAAAGGTTGTAATTCAAGGTTTGAATGAGTGAAATCCTTCAAGGTGAAGGTACTGGACGTAGCCTCGTTAACGGTGAACCAGTATAAAAATTGTGAGTTTTATTTTTACTTTATCCACTGCTAACTCTGTTTTTAATTATACATCAAGTTTTGTTTTAAAAGTATAAAAACAGGAAAAGTATTCAAGTTAAGTCAAACACAAATCAACCCCCCCTTCTCGTGTTTGCACCTTCAAATTACATATTCCAGTTCAAAATCCTATACATCAACTCTAACTGATCATGCACTAAGCTACAGTAGCACAGGTCTCCGCCGCTTCCTCTACAAGTCTCGTCTCCAGCCAGCTGTCCGCGCCCTCTGCATTGTCTACAAATACGTCGTGCGTAAAGATCAAGCAAAACTAACGACGTCTCCGTCGTTAGTGTAACCGTCGGTAGGAAGGGTTCGGGTATCATTTGAGGGCAAAGCCCAATTTCCACAATAATAGTAAAGGGTCACCGACCGAAATTAAAAAATAATCACATAGCATTTATATCACAGACAGATTCACCCATGGTATAACATATGACAATGATGAAAATTAAGGATGCTCATTTGAAATTTCATGATATGTATACTTTTTCAAAACAGCAGCCTATTAATATGAAAAATATGTGGTAAGTACAGCCAACACTTCAGCAATCACAATCATTTATCAGAAATTCAGATTTCATAAAGTACTCACGCACATCAATTTCCAATCATCATCATATAACTAAATCGTGACCCACCGGTCAATCACTCCGATGCAATATGTATATGCTCATGTATACAACTTCTTGGAATCACCAAGGTGCAGTCTCTTAACAGACCAGCACTCGTGCAGTCGCTCGCAGACCAACACGTTTTACACATACTAAGGTACAGTCGCTCACAGACCAATACCAGTGCAGTCGCTCACAGACCAGCACAATTTCACGAATGGAATGGACCGTCTAATACACACAGACCATCCCGTAGCCTAGATAGAATAGACCGTCTAATACACGCGGAACTACTCTAAACTCGGATAGAACAGACCGTGTAATACACGCGGAACTATTCTATAACTATCATGGTCACTACAATTACATGTATTAGCCTCTCACAGGCCAAATACACAGAAGTTAAATCCTCGCACGCATACAGTGGACCATCTAATACACGCGGAACCACTCTGTAGCCTGAGTAGAATAGACCGTCTAATACACGCGGAACTACTCTGACCCCGGATAGAACAGACCGTCTAATACACGCGGAACTATTCTATAACCCATGGTTACTACTTAACTTCGCGGCCCATCACGATCACCGCATCAACGCTGTGGCCCATCGCGGTCACCACCTGACTATGCAATGGATGAATATGCAGTGTTTTCTCTTCACTTAAAACAGTATGCAAAATTAGAAAAATTCATGTTTTTCCATCATTTTCCCAAAACCTCTCAACACAATTAATTTCATCATCAACACATCAATGATTAAACTTTCAAGCAATCATTAACACTTTGCATTATCTGAAAATTCCATTCTTACTTATCTTAAGTCTTTCCAATGTTTCCCAAATTCTTAAAATGCATAAAACAGTGTTTAAAACTGAGTTTTCTGGAAAATACGAATTTGTATTCGAATACAGCTTCTTTGTACTCGAATACATTAGCCAAAAACAGTGCAAAATTACACTCTGTATTCGAATACAGCCCTCTGGAATTCGAATACAGAGGCAGTCTCAGTGCACAAATCAACATTTTTCACTACATCAGTAAAGTTTCAAAAACTTCATCACCATCACTTCAAACTATCACAAAAATTCCATTTTAATTCATCACAAACCTTCCCAAATGATTCCCAACACTTAAGGTTTATAAAACAATGTTTAAAACTCTGGACTTTTGAAAAACACGAATCTGTATTCGAATACGACCCCCTTGTATTCGAATACAGAAACTGAAACTGTAATTTCAACATTTTGTATTCGAATACAACATGCCTGTAGTCGAATACAGAAGCCAAAAACAGTGTATAATCAGCATTTTCCCACCATCATTGAAGTTTTTATTAAACTCATAATCTCTTCTTCAAAACTATTCAAGAACTTCATTTTAAATTGTTTCAAACCTCCCCAACATTTTAAAGTTCACATGACAGTGCTTAAAACTTGATTTTCTGGGAAACACGAATCTGTATTCGAATACAGCTTCCTTGTATTTGAATACAGAAGCTAAAAACTGAGTTTCTGGAAAAACCCGAATCTGTATTCGAATACAGATCCCTTGTATTTGAATACAGAAGCTGAAACTAGTGAGAATCTGTATTATGTATTCGAATACAGCATGCCTGTAGTCGAATACAGATGCGAATACAGTGTTAAAATTTCACTTATGTATTCGAATACGACATGGTCGTAGTCGAATACAGATGCTAAGTCAGAAGCAAAAATCATTCCTCTGTATTCGAATACAGGGGCTCGTATTCGAATACAAGTTTGAAAACTTAAGTAAAACAGAAGCTTGACAGGTTGTATTCGAATAAACACATGTTGTATTCGAATACACCTTCGAAAACCAGTGAAATTTTTCCTGAGACTTCAACATATTTCAAACTGTTCTTTAACAAAACAAACATCAAAACAGATTCAGCACTTTTCCAGAAAACACTTTCATCGTTTAAAATCCCTTTTCTTTTGAAACCATCAACAAAACCAGATTTTCATCAACAGAACAGAAACAGAATCATCATAAACAGAAATAGAATGATCAACATCAGAATCATCAGAAACAGAAACAGAATGATCAACATCAGAATCATCAAAAAAAGAAACAGAATGATCAACATCAGAATCATCCAGAAACAGAAACAGAATGATCAACATAAAAATCATCCAGAACCAGAACATGTACCTCCAAAACAACATGCATGGTATTCTCCATTATGCTTACACAACCACTACAACATGCAAAGCATATTCCAGCTTTCTCACACAAACAGAATGACATTAATACATTTAGTCAAACAGAAATCATCACATAGCAGCAAACACCAACAGAATGTGTTTTCGCATTTTATAACAACATTCAAAACAGTTTATGAACATGCATTTTAATCATCTTTAAAATAACATGCAAAACATTTTTCAGCTTTCCCAAACAAACCAAACAGCATTGCAGTAACAACCAGAACAGCAACATCACAGATTCATTACACATCACATAATGCATTTTCTTCATTTTTTTCAAAATGTCATTGCAAAATAGTTTTTCTTCAAAACAGTGATGAAAACATCAGTAATGTTATGCCAGTTATGCATTTACAGCCCTAATGCAACTAGAAAGTGGAAGGTGCCCTTACTCTTGTTGCGCTTCTGCTTCTGCTCATGTTTCTGCTTTCGTTCCCGTTTACGCCTCAAAAATCGGTGAAATTGTCGCTTGCGTTTTGCTGCTACGAAACTGGGTTCTCTAGCTTCGTAATGATGTGGGGAACAACTTTTGTTCAGGGGGTTTTCTGGTTTGGTGCTTAGATTTTCAATTAATGTCACTTTGAGGAACTCCCTCTTTTCTCTTTTGAAATCGTGAAACAGATTTTAGAGTGGGAAGGGAAGGGGTACTGTTACATGCAGTATGGGCAGTGAGGAAATGGAATGACACTGTTACATGCAGTATGGAGGAGAGAAAGGTTTCTGCCTTTGCTCTATCCTCTACCGTCCATATATAGGCACCTCCATGTGCCACCTCATCACCAATAATGTTATAATATTGCTGGATCCTCTAGCACTTAATCGTTTTTCATTGCAATTAGCCGATAATCCCTTGATTAACTGTAAATTAATTTAATTACTCGTAATTAAATTAATTTATTCTTTATCCAATAATTTTAATTTCCATAATTTTAATTAAAAATTAAGGGTCTTACAGTCAGCATCCTGTATTCGAATACGAGACTGTCATAGTCGAATACAGATGCGAATACAGTGTTAAAATTTCACTTATGTATTTGAATACGACAGAGTCATAGTCGAATAAAGATGCTAAGTCAGAAGCAAAAATCATTCCTCTGTATTCAAATACAGAGGCCCGTATTCAAATACAAGTTCGAAAACTTAGGTAAAACAGAAGCTTGGCAGGCTGTATTCGAATACACTCATGCTGTATTCGAATACACCTTCGAGTTCAGTGAAATTTTCTTGAGACTTCAACACATTTTCAAACTTTTCTCTTTGAAAAACCAACAACCCCAAAACAGTTTTACCACTCTTTTGCAAACCACAAAACTCAGACATTTTTCATCAACATAGATTTTCCAGAAAACACTTTCATCATTTTAAATCCTTCTCTTTTGAAAACATCAGCAACACCAGATTTTCATCAACAGGACAGAAACAAAATCACCAACACCAAAAGCAACATCACAGTTTTGCTTAAATCCCCCAAACAGAATATCAAACTCAAAACAGAACATCCATTTCCAAATGTTTACATTTTGAGCATTCTCAAAACAACATGCAGAGTATTTCCAGCATTCTTACATAACCAATCACAACATGCAAAGCATTTTTAGCTTTCTCACACCAACAGAACAACATTAATACATTCAGCCAAACAGCAAGCATCACATACACCAAAACACCAACAAAGTGCATTTTCGCATTTTATAACAACCAGCACAACAGTTTTATAAATATGCATTGTAATCATCTTCAAAATAACATGCAGGACATTTTTCAACTTTCCTACATAAACAAAACAGCATTGAAGTCACAACCAGCACAGCACACATCTCAGATTATTAAAACACCAATAGAATGCATTTTTCGCATTTTAAGACAACATGTATAACAGTTTCGTTTTTCAAAACAGAAGCTCAAATATGATCACACCTCAAACATACATTTACAGCCTTAAAATGCAACTAGAAAGTGGAAGGTACCCTTACCCTTGTTGCGTTTCTGCTACTGTTCACGTTTCTGTGTCAAAAATCGGCGAAACTCCCGCTTGCATTCGATGCTACGAAAATGGGTTCTCTAGCTCTGTAATGATGAGGAGAACAACTTTTGTTCTGGGGGTTTTCTGGTTTGGTGCTTGGATTTCCAAGTAATATCACTTTTATAAATCAGAATGGGGGAAGAAGGAATGTGAGTACTGTTACATGCAGTAAGGGAGGAGGAATGGGTTTTCTGGTCTGTGAGCGATTGTACCTTGGTATATGTGAAATGTGCTGGTCTGTTGAGTGACTGCATGAGTGCTGGTCTGTTGAGCGACTGCACTGGTGCTGATCTGTGAGCGATTACACCATGGTCATGTTGGCCATTAAAGTCTAACATATGAAAATCGTGCTGGTCTGTGAGCGACCGCACGTGTGCTGGTCTGTGAGCGACCGCACGTGTGCTGGTCTGTGAACAACCACACGTGTGCTGGTCTGTGAGCGACCGCACGTGTGCTGGTCTATGAGCGACTGCACCTTGGTAATTCCAAGAAGTTGAGTACATGAGCATATACATATTGCATCGGGGTGTTTGACCGGTGGGTCATGATTTGGATATATGTTGATGATTGGAAATTGATATGTGTAAGTATCTTATAAAATCTGAATTTCTGATGAATGGTTGTGATTGCTGAGTTGATGGTTGTACTTACAACATGTTTTCCATATTAATTGGTTGTTGTTTGAAAAGGCATACATGTCATGAAATTTCAAAATGAGCATCCTTATTTATCATCATTGTTATATAATATGCCATAGATATATTTGTTACTGTTGATATAAATGTTATGTGTTATTTGATAATCTCGGTCAGTGGCCCTTTCCTATTATTGTGGAAATTGGGCTTTGCCCTCATATGATACCCGAACCCTTCCTACCGACGGTTACACTAACGACGGAGACGTCGTTAGTTTTCCTTAATCTTCACGCACGGCGTATTTGTAGACAATGCAAAGGGGTGGACAGCTGGGTGAAGACGAGACTGGTAGAGCATGCAGTGTAAACTGTGCTACTGTAGCTTTAGTGCATGATCAGACTAGACTTTTGTATAGGGTCTTGAGTTTGGGGAATGTAATTGGTTATTTTGGGAATTATTGTATAACTTTTCCGCTAATATTTTTCCGCACTTTGATAATATTTTGGTGGGTCCAGTACAGCTGTTGGATGTATCTTTATTTTGATATATTTTGAAGAATTAAATTCCCAAAAATAATTTACTTGATTAATCATGATGTAATTATTTAATTACTTCTCTATTTTGGATTACGACATCGAACGATATTTAATTTGAATTGATTTTAATCATTCTGAAGTAAATTGAAAAAAAATCTTTTATTTATTTTGGTTAAAAGAAAAAATACACTCGCGCTGTGTTTTAAACTCAGGGTGTTACAATTGTGGTATCAGAGCATTTGGTTAAAGTTTTGGGTTAAAGCCTTGATTAAAGTGTTGGTTTTGAGTCATTATCTGATCATGCATAGGAGCAAGTAGTTAAAGTGTCAAGTCTTGTGTAAGTTGTGGTGTGACTGAAGTGATGATGGTTTTGTAGGAAACAATGCCTCCAAGGAGAGACGACACCGCAAGAGCCAACGTCAGCCAGGAAGATAGGATGGCTGAAGCAATGAATAACATGGCTGCGTCTGTTGCTGCACAGACGGCTGCGAAGACTCAACGTGACCTAGAGAAAATAGAAAGAGAAATTCGTGCTGCTGAATCAAGAGGACTAGAGGATTTTCGTCGTCATAATCCTCCCAAGTTCAAGGGTGATGAGGGTCCAGAAAAAGCGGACCAATGGATTCAGGAGATGGAGAAAATCTTTGAAATGATTAATTGTCAGGCAGCGGTAAGGGTTAATTATGCTACATATCTGCTGATAGGAGATGCATGGTATTGGTGGAGGAGTACAAGGCTACTGATGGGGTCAGTTCATGAGGAGGTGAACTGGGAGTCGTTCAAAAAGAAGTTTTTGGACAAATACTTCCCAATGAACACTAGAACTAAATTGGATGACGATTTTCTGAAATTGCACTAGGGAAACATGACGGTGGGGGAATATGCAGCTAAGTTTGAATCTCTATCAAGGCATTTCAAATTTTTCTGCGAAGAGGTGGATGAACAGTTTATGTGTCATCGTTTCCAAAATGGGCTGAAGTATGAAATTCAAGACTCGGTCTTACCATTGGGAATTCAACGTTTCCAAGTCTTAGTGGAGAAATGCAGGGAGGTTGAGGATATGAAGAACAGGAGGGCCAACCGAGGAGGTAACTTTAATTCGGGAGGGCCCAGCCGGATGAATTATCAGAATCACAAAGGAAAGCAAGTTACTAAGCCATATAACTGGCCACAGAAAAACAATAGAGGCCAGAATCGGCCGGAAAATCAAAATTTTGGAAGGCAATTAGGACAAGGGGTTCGATGTTTCCGATGTGAAAAAGAGGGACATATTGCTACTTCTTGTACCACAAAGGATCTTACATGTTTCAATTGCCAGAAACCAAGACACGTTGCACAGGATTGCCGGGTTCCGAAGGTGGAACCAATAGTGAACGCAACTAGGGCTACTCGTCCTATTGCTAGGGGACGCGTCTATCACATGGGTGCTGAAGCTGGGAGTCAAGCTCCTAATTTAATCCAGCAAGATTACGAGATTGCAGGTAACACACTAACTGCACTTTTTGATTCGGGGGCAACCCATTCTTTAATTGCTATGGACTATGTGAATCGTTTGAAGTTATCTGTGTCTGCTTTACCTTTTGATTTGGTTGCTTCCACACCTGCTAAGACTTTGACCGTAAACTCTGCATGTTTACATTGTACTGTAACGATTCAGAATAGAGATTTCTTAGTTAATTTAATTTGTCTACCCCTACAATCACTCGAGATCATTCTCGGCATGGATTGGATGTCATATAATTACGTAGTCTTGGATTGTGCTTGCAAATTAGTTCTTTTCCCCGAACCTAGAGTCGTTCGGTATTTGGCTGCTAACAAGCTCGAAGTATCACTGAGAGAAGGAACTTAGGAATTTTTATCATTGGCTAACGTGGAGACCAAGATGTGGTGATAGTCAAAGAGTATCCAGACGTGGTGTTAGTCAAAGAGTATCCAGACGTATTTCCAACAGAAATTCTAGGATTACCCCCGGTGAGAGGTGGAGTTCTTCATTGATCTACACCCAGGAACTTGACCTATTTCAATTGCGATGTATCGAATGTTGCCATTGGAATTAAGCGAGCTTAAGGGTCAAATTGAAGGTTTGTTGGAAAAAGGATTTATCAGACCAAGTGTGTCGCCATGGGGAGCTCCGGTGTTGTTGGTTAAGAAGAAGGATGGAAGTTCGCGCTTATGTGTGGATTATAGGCAACTTAACAAGGTAACTATTCAGAATCGTTATCCTTTACCACGCATCGATGATTTGATGGATCAATTGAGAGGAGCCGCGGTGTTTTCAAAGATCGATTTGAAGTTAGGATACCATCAGATTCGGGTAAGAGAAAGAGATATTCAAAAGACTGCTTTCAGGACCCGTTACGGACATTATGAATATATCGTTATGCCATTTGGAGTTACGAATGCACCAGCGATTTTTATGGATTATATGAATAGAATCTTTAGCCCATTTCTGGATAAATTCGTGGTGGTGTTCATCGATGATATATTGATTTATTCAAAGGATGTAGAAGAACATGAAGAGCACCTACGCCAAGTTCTTGAAGTCTTACGCGAGAACCAATTGTATGCCAATTTGTCGAAGTGCGAGTTTTGGCTAGAGAAACTGAACTTCTTGGGACATGTGATAACAAAAGAAGGAATCGTTGTGGATCCGGCGAAGATTGAGACAATTCTTGCCTGGAAATAGCTTCAGACTATCACAGACATACGTAGTTTTGTCGGACTAGCAGGATACTACATGAGATTTTTTGAAGGATTTGCTAAGATTGTAGCTCCTTTGACACAACTCACCAGAAAGAATCAGCCATTTGCATGGACAGAGAAGTGTGAGGAAAGTTTTCAGTTGCTTAAGGAAAAGTTGACAACCTCACCAGTATTGGTCTTGCCACAACCAGAGGAACCCTATGAGGTTTACTGTGATGCATCTCACCAAGGTTTGGAATGTGTTTTGATGCAACACAAGAAAGTTGTAGCTTACGCCTCAAGGCAGTTGAAAACTCACGAACGAAACTATCCTACTCATGATTTAGAGCTTGCTGTAGTAGTGTTTGCATTAAAGGTTTGGAGGCACTACTTATATGGATGCACGTTCACGGTGTTCAGTGACCATAAAAGCTTGAAGTATCTGTTCGATCAGAAAGAATTGAACATGCGGCAGAGGAGATGGATGGAGACTCTCAAAGATTTTGATTTTTTGTTGCAGTACCACCCTGGGAAAGCTAATGTTGTGGCTGATGCATTGAGTAGGAAAAGTGTATCTTCAATGATAATGGCCAGACAACAAGAGTTGTCGGAAGCATTTAAAGATTTACACTTGGACGAAAAGTTTGCACCAGGAATTTAAAAGTGTGGAATGATAAACATTTCGAGTGGACTACTTGAGGAGATTGCGAATTTGCAAGATGACGCATTGATCCAAGAAAAGAGGAACCTAATAGTGCAAGGAAAGACCACTGAGTTCAGGATCGGACCAGATAATATTCTGAGATTTAATGGAAGGATTTGCGTACCGGCCATTACAGATCTGAGGAGAACAATTTTGGAAGAGGCTCATAAGAGTAAGTTGAGTATTCATCCTGGAGCGACCAAGATGTACCAGGACTTAAGACAGAATTACTGGTGGCCAGGAATGAAGAGGGATGTAGCGGAATATGTATCGGCTTGTTTAACTTGTCAGAAAGCGAAAGTGGAACATCAACGACCTGCTGGAATGTTGCAACCTCTTGATATACCGAAATGGAAATGGGATAGCATTTCCATGGATTTTATAACAAGATTACCCAAGATAAGGAAAAAGAATGATTCGATTTGGGTAATAGTGGATCGATTGACAAAATCCGCACATTTCTTACCGGTAAGGACCACTTATAAAGTAGATAAACTGACGGAAATCTACATTGCTGAGATTGTGAGATTACACGGAGTTCCATCGAGTATTGTATCGGACCGTGATCCAAAGTTCACATCTCATTTTTGGGGAGCGCTGCATGAAGTATTGGGAACGAAACTGAAATTGAGTTCCGCTTACCATCCACAAATAGACGGACAGACTGAGAGAACAAACCAGTCCTTGGAAGATCTATTGAGAGCATGTGTGTTGGATGATAGAGGAAACTGGGATGAGGTATTGCCATTGATTGAGTTTACTTACAACAATAGTTTTCACGCAAGTATTGGAATGGCACCCTATGAGGCTTTGTATGGACGCAAGTGTCAGACGCCTTTATGCTGGTATAAGGACGGAGAAAGTATGATTGTTGGACCTGATATGGTGGAACAGACTACAGAGAAAATTAAGAGGATACAAGACAAAATGAAGATTTCACAGGATCGTCAGAAGAGTTATGCGGACAAGCGTCGTAGACCTTTGGAATTCGAGCAGGGTGATCATGTATTTCTAAGGGTCACGCCTACAACTGGAGTTGGCAGAGCTATTAAGTCAAGAAATATGACTTCGAAATTTATTGGACCATACCAGATTATTGCACGAATTGGACCAGTGGCTTATCGGATTGCTTTACCTCCCATACTGTCCAATATTCACGACGTATTTCACGTGATGCAGTTAAGAAAATACATTTTGGATCCGTCACATGTAATCGAACCAGACACAATTCAACTGAAGGACAACCTGTCATTTGAAGTATTCCCTGTAAGAATTGAAGACAGGAAGATTAAACAGTTGAGGAACAAGGAAGTCCCACTAAACAAAGTGATTTGGAATTCGACTACGGGAGACGCAACTTGGGAACTGGAGAGTAAAATGAGGGATTAATATCCTCAGTTGTTTATCGACATGTAGTTTCGAGGACGAAACTAATTTAAGGGGGTAGTAATGTAAGACCCTTAAATTTAAAATTAAATAATGAATTTAATATTAAGTGTATTTAGAGGATAATTGTAAAATATTTAATATATGTATATTTTTTGTAAATATATATATATAAATATTTATTTTGGAGGTTGAATTAAAATTATTGGATGAAGGATAAATTAATTTAATTACGAGTAATTAAATTATCGGGCAGTTAATTAATGGATTATCTGCTAATTGCGACAAGACTAGTTAAGTGATGGAGGGTCAAGTAATATTATACTATTAATGTGGGATGAGGTGGCACACATATGTGCCTATATATATGAAGGAGTGGCAAGAGCAAAGGCAGAAAAACGTTTTCCTCCTTCTTACTGCATGTAACAGTACCTTCTTCTTCCTCTTCCCATTCTGTTTCTCATTCATAGAAAGAAAAAAAAGTTGCTCAATAGTGAGATTACCTGGAAATCCAAGCACCAAACCACCAAGTACCAAGAACAAAAGTTGTTCCTCTCCTCATTACGGAGCTAGAGAACCCACTTTGGTAGTGGCAAACGCAAACAGAAATTCGCCGATTTTTGACGCGAAAATGTGAACGGGAGCAGAAACGTAATAGAGGTAAGCGGCACCTTCCACTTTCTAGTTTTTATTTTAGGGCTGTAAATGCATGTTTGATGTGTGATCATATTTTAGTTTCTGGTTTGAAAAACGAAACTATTGTGCATGTTGTTATAAAATGCGAAAAATGCATCATGTTGATGTTTGATGATTCTGTGATGTTGTTGTTTTGGCTTATATAAAATTGATGTTTTGGTTGTGTGGGAATACTGGAAAATGCTTTGCATGTTGTTTTGGTTGTGTAAGAATACTGGAAAATACTTTGCATGTTGTTTTGAGAAATGATCAAAATGTAAACGTTGAAAAATGTATGTTTTGTTGTGGTTGACATTCTATTTTGGGTGGTTTAAGCAAAACTGTGATAATGTTCTGGTGTTGGTGATTTTGTTTCTGTTATGTTGAAAACAATCTGGTGTTGATGATGGTTTTCAAAAGAAAATGATTTAAAATGGTGGAAGTGTTTTCTTGAAAATCTGTTGTTGATGAAAAACGTTTTGAGTTTTGTGGTTTCAAATGAATGGTGATTTTATTTTGGTGTTGTGTTGGTTTTTCAAATAAAAGAATTTAAAAACGTGTTGAAGTTTTCTGTGAAATTTCACTGAATTCGAAGGTGTATTCGAATACGGCATGAGTGTATTCGAATATAGCCTGCAAAACTTCAGTTTTATTCAAATTTTTGAACTTGTATTCGAATACGAGCCTCTGTATTCGAATACAAATAAGGGATTATTGCTTCTGACTTAGCCTCTGTATTCGGCTACGACCCTATCGTATTCGGATACAGGACTGCAATTTTTGCCACTGTATTCGCATCTGTATTCGACTACGACAGCCTCGTATTCGAATACAAAATTCTGATTTTTCACTGTTTTTGCTCTGTATTCGAATACAAGGGAGCTGTATTTGAATACAGCTTGTTTTTTTTTCAAAAATTTCAGTTTTAAACAATGGTTTATGAACTTAAAGAGTTGGGAAAATATTGGGAAAGTTTGTGATGAATTAAAATGGTGTTTTTGAGATGGTTTGAGGTGGTGATGATGAGGTTCTGGAGTTCTTTATTGATGCTGTGAAAAATGCTGAGTTTACACTGTTGGAGCTTCTGTATTTGAATACAAGGAAGCTGTATTCGAATACATAGTGTTGATTCTGCACTGTTTTAGCTTCTGTATTCGAATACAAGGAAGTTGTATTCGAATACAGATTCGTTTTTTTCAGAAATCTCAGTTTTAAACACTGTTTTATGAACTTTAAGAGTTGGGGAAACATTGGGAAGACTTGTGATAAATAAAAATGGGGTTTTTTGAGATAGTAGGAAGTGGTAATTATGAGGTGCTCGAATGTTTTATTGAGGAGATGATAATGAAATTATTTGGGTTGAGATGGTTTTGGGGAAATGATGGAAAAGCAGAATTTTGCTGGTGCTTGCATACTGTTTTCAATGAAGAGAAAACATTGCATGTTCATACATTGCATAGTCAGGTGGTAACCGTGATGGGCCACAAAGTAATGTGTAAAATGTGTTGGTCTGTTGAGCGACTGCACTGGTACTGGTCTGTGAGCGATTGTACCTTGATATGCGCAAGACGTGTTGGTCTGTTGAGCGACTGCACGAGTGCTGGTCTATTGAGCAACTGCACTGGTACTCGTCTGTGAGCAACTGTACCTTGGTATATGTGAAACGTGCTAGTCTGTTGAGCGACTGCACAAGTGTTGGTTTGTTGAGCGACTGCACTGGTGCTGATCTGTGAGCGATTGCACCATGGTCATGTTGGCCATTAAAGTCTAACATATGAAAATCGTGCTGGTCTGTGAGCGACTGCACCTTGGTAATTCCAAGAAGTTGAGTACATGAGCATATACATATTGCATCGGGGTGTTTGACCGGTGGGTCATGATTTGGATATATGTTGATGATTGGAAATTGATGTGTGTAAGTATCTTATAAAATCTGAATTTCTGATGAATGGTTGTGATTGCTGAGTTGATGGTTGTACTTACAACATGCTTTCCATATTAATTGGTTGTTGTTTGAAAAGGCATACATGTCATGAAATTTCAAAATGAGCATCCTTATTTATCATCGTTGTTATATAATATGCCATGGATATATGTGTTACTGTTGATATAAAAGCTATGTGTTATTTGTTAATTTCGGTCAGTGACCCTTTCCTATTATTGTGGAAATTGGGCTTTGCCCTCATATGATACCCGAACCCTTCCTACCGACGGTTACACTAACGACGGAGACGTCGTTAGTTTTCCTTGATCTTCACGCATGGCATATTTGTAGACAACGCATAGGGGAGGACAGCTGGGTGAAGACGAGACTGGCAGAGGATGCGGTGTAAACCGTGCTACTGTAGCTTTAGTGCATGATCAGACTAGACTTTTGTATAGGGTCTTGAGTTTGGGGAATGTAATTGGTTATTTTGGGAATTATTGTATAACTTTTCCGCTATTTTTCCGCTCTCTGATAATATTTTGGTGTGTCCAAGATACAGCTGTTGGATGTATCTTTATTTTGATATATTTTGAAGAATTAAATTCCCAAAAATAATTTACTTGATTAATCGTGATGTAATTATTTAATTACTTTTCTATTTTGGATTACGACATCGAACGATATTTAATTTGAATTGATTTTAATCATTCTAAAGTAAATTGAAAAAAATTCTTTTATTTATTTTGGTTAAAAAAAAAATACACTGGTGCTGTGTTTTAAACTCGGGGTGTTACATTAAAGGTGAACCAGTATAAAAATTATGTGTTTTATTTTTACTTTATATCCGCTGCTAACTCTGTTTTTATTCATATATCAAAATTTGTTTTAAAAGTGTAAAAACAGGAAAAGTATTCAAGATAGTCAAACACAATTCAACCCCCCCTTCTCGTGTTTGCACCTTCAGAATTGTGTTTGACTAACTTGAATACTTTTTCTGTTTTTGCAGTTTTATAATGTAACACCCCGAGTTTAAAAACACAGCGCGGGTGTATTTTTAAAAAAAAAAAACGAATAAATAAATAAAAGTGTTTTCAGAATTAATTTCAATGGAATTAAAATCAATTCAAATTAAATATCATTCGACATCGTAATCCAAAATAGTAAGGTAATTAAACAACAACATCATGATTAATCGAATGAGATATTTTTGGGAAATTGATCTTTATAATATACTAAAATAAGGATACATCAAAACTGGATTCTCAATCCACCAAAATATTTATCAGAGTGCGGAAAATTTTTACAATAATTCCCAAAATAAATATTTACAACCACTGAGCTCAAAACCCTATACATAAGTCTAAATTGATCATACACTAAGCTACAGTAGCACAGTTTCCACCGCATCATCCACAAGTCTTATCTTCACCCAGCTGTCTATCCCTTTACGTAGCCCACAATGTAAAGATCAAGGAAAATTAACGACGTTCCCTGTCGTTAGTGTGACCGTCGGGGGTATGGGTTTGATTAACATCTGAGGTCAAAGCCCAATTTTCCACAATAATTGTAAAGGGTCGCCGACCGAAATTAACAAATACCACAGCATTTATATCAGCAATAACAAACATATTCATGGCACATCATAAAACAATGATGATAAATAAGGATGCTCAATTTTGAAAATACATGACATTTGTACCTTTTCAAACAGCAACCAATTTAATATGAAAGTCATGTTGTAAGCACAAACATCAATTCAGTAATCACAACCATTCATCAGAAATTCCAGAATTCAAAAAGTACTTACACATACAACAATTTTCAACCATCATCATAAACCAAAATGTGACCCACCGGTCAATCACTCCAATGCAATATGTATATGCTCATGTATACATTTTCTTGGATTCACCAAGGTGCAGTCGCTCAGCAGATCAGCACATTTTACATATGTAAGACTTTAACAGCCCTCAAGACCAGGGTGCAATCGCTCACAGATCAGCACCACTACAGTCGCTCACAGACCAGCACTCGTGCAGTCGCTCACAGACCAGCACGTTTGATATAAACCAAGGTACAATCGCTCACAGATCAGTACCTAGTGCAGTCGCTCACAGACCAGCACTCGTGCAATCGCTCACAGATCAGCACGTGGTTGCGCATTTCAGGGTACAGACGCTCACAGTCCAGTACCAGTGCAGTCGCTCAACAGACCAGCACTTATATATCAAGGTACAATCACTCGCAGATCAGTACCTAGTGCAATCGCTCACAGATCAGCACGTGGTTGCGCACTACTCTGTGGCCCATCGTGGGTACCACTTGACTATGCAATGCATGAATATGCAGTGTTTCACTTCACTGGAAATAGTATGCAACATCAGTAAAATTCATGCATTTCCATCATATTTCAAAACATTTCAACACAATCAATAATTAACCATTCAAGCAAACATTATCACTTTGCATTACCTCAAGGTTCCACTCTTAATTATCAAAAGTCTTTACCCAACTCTCAAAATTCAGAACCAGTGTTTAAAACTGAAATTTTCTGGAAAAATGAATCTGTATTCGAATACAGCTTCATTGTATTGGAATACAGAAGCCAAACAGGGCAGAACCATCATAAAAGTTCCATTTTTATTCACCACAAACCTTCCCAAGGTACCCCAACACTTAAGGTTTATAAAACAATGTTTAAAACTTGAATTTCTGAAAAATACGAATCTGTATTCGAATACAGCTCCCTTGTATTCGAATACAGAAGCTAAAACAGTGAAAAATCAGCATTCTGTATTAGAATACGAGGTTGTCGTAGTCGAATACAGATGCGAAGTCAGTGGCAAAAGTTGCAAATCTGTATTCGGCTGCAGAGGGTCGTAGTCGAACATAGATGCTAAAACAGAAGCAAAAATTGCTAATCTGTATTCGACTACAGAGGGTCGTAGTCGAATACAGATGCTAAGTCATAAGCAAAATTGGCAAATCTGTATTCGACTACAGAGGGTCGTAGTCGAATACAAGTTCAAAATTCTGAAGAAAACAGAAGCTTTGCAGGCTGTATTCGAATACACTCAAGCCGTATTCGAATACACCTTCGAATTCAGTGAAATTTTCCTGAAACTTCAACACATTTTCAAAACCTTTTCCTTTGAAAAACCAACCCAACACCAGAATCATAATTACCAATCTTTAGACACCTCAAAACTCAGAACTTTTTCATTAAACATCAACAACAGATTTTTAACAAAACACAATCAGAAACAGAATCATCACTACCAGAATAACCTCACTGATTTTCTTAAATCACCAAAACAGAAAGTCAACTATAAAATAGTTCCACACAAACTAACTCAAGCATTTGGATCATCTCCAGAACAACACCAAACAAATCATCATTCAACACAACAGAATGATTTCTTACTCAACACAACAAACAAACATCATCAACACAATAAATTCCTTCACTGAAAACAGCAAGAACATCAAAACAGTTTGATTTCCAAAACCTAACACAATGTTTTTCACAAACCTAAACCAATAATCATTCATCACACATGCATTTACAGCCCTAAATGCAATCTAGAAAGTTGGAAGGTGCCCTTACCTTAATTACGTTCTCTTTGCTCGATTAAGCTTCTGCGACAAAAGTCGACGATACTCCCGTTCGCGTTCGCCGCTATGAAAGTTAGTACTTTAGCTCCGTAACGATCAGAGGAAGAACTTTCGTACTCGACACTTTCTGATTCGACACTCAGATTTTTAAGAAAAATGTCTTTTGAGTAAACTGTTTTTCTTCACCAACACCCCAAAAATATTAGAAGAAGAAGAAGATAATAAAGCAGAATCTGGTGCAGTAGAGGAAAGAAGGAAAAGCTTCTCACTTAAATATCCACATAAATGCAGACTGACACAGCAGAGGAAAGAAGGAATTGTTTCTTTCTTAACAAATATCTACGCCACCTCACCCAACACTTATATTAAAATATCTTTTGATCCTCCAGTACTTAACCCGTCTCGTCGTAATTAGCAGAGAATATCTTAATTAACGGCCCAATAATTTAATTACTCGAAATTAAATTAATTCATCCATTATCCAATAATTTTAATTCCACCTCCAAAACTTATATATATAGAACCATCTTAGTGACATTTAATGTAATAATTCAAGGTTCAAGGTTCTGCCTCTGGAAATTTCATTCTCTGGTGACATTTAATGTAATAATTCAAAGTTCAAAATAAGATTACATGGAGTACTTTTGTAAACATCAAAATCCTAAGTACTTAGAACCAACTTGGTTCCAACAAGAAGGAGTTGAAAAGGAGAGGAGAAAAGAAGAGAGAAAGAAAGAATGAAACAAAAGAAGGAGTTGAAAAAGAGAGGAGAAAAGAAAGAGTGAAACAAAAGAAGGAGTTGAAAAGGAGAGGAAAAGTATGGGGCATTAGACTTAGGGGGAGAAGCTTAATCTGAGGGGGAGCCTAACAAAATAAGTCATCAAAAATACAAGGTTGTGTCATCATCAAAAAGGGGGAGAATGTTGGAACCAAGTTGGTTATATACTTAGTTTTGATGTTAACAAAAGTATTTTATGTAAATAGTATGTTGACTTAGAAGGGTCTACACGACAACTCTCCACCTTCCTCAAACCACTTCCCAAAATTTTCAATAGCATCAGTCATCACACCATACTTCCCCACTGTGGAAGTCATGAGTATGTCTCTGATAATGATGCCCTTGTAATCCATCACCTGTTAAACTCCAAACGCCTAAACCTTCCACACATAAGCATCCATCATATGATTATTGCAGCCAACAAGGATTACAGGAAGAATACTGTCCCTTATGGGATGATTTTGACCAAGATATTCAGGCATTTTCAAATCCCTCTCAGTAATGAGAAAAGCTTGATCAAAATCTCCAAGTTTTCTTCGAAAAACATTTCTCATATGAAGAAAGCTACATCTGAGGCAAGTGTTCCTTCATCCTTTCCACCCTCACTAAAAAGGAAACGTTCCTCAAGGCAAAGAGTTGCTGATCGTGCTCCAATCCCAGCCTCACCACAGCCCTCACCAGACCTTCCTAAAGCAGCAGAAACTGCTCAAGAATGTTCTGTTGAAAACAGTGAAAGTTCTCCTGTTCCAACACACCCTCCTCACACTTTCTCCATTTTTCCCCCAACTACAACCCTGTCCTCCACAAACCTTCTCCACCACATCCATTCACCCATAGACGACATGTGCACTCTCCTACCACATCACCACGTCTCCTCTGTGTCACCCCTCTTCACTTCCCCACAGAAAACCAATCCTTCTCTCTTTGGGATAAGTCAATTCTTGACTCTTTCTGATACTCCTGGACCATCCATTAATCAGAAATCCAATCCCTCACCTTCTGCCTCCGCTCCTCTAACTTCCACTCATCCTGCTTCTGCTATGCCTCCTCCACCTCCACCAAAGGAACCTAC
>JBBPBO010001985.1:19847360-19879722 GCA_037974295.1 Cicer cuneatum
ACAAAACTTAATCTGATTCCACCTGGTATCAGATTAATCAAATCACCTATCTGTCTTGATAGGATTTCTTACAATCTACCTCAAACTATATTAAACTCTTATAGTTTGAGTTTTACAATAATAATGAGATTGTTTAGAATCTGAAATGTCTCAACTCTTGTTTGAGGTTTCGATTCTTTTACAGATAAATCAGTATGAATATATCAGAGTAAAAAGGATTTAACTACAACTGATTCTGTAAATGATTTGCAGAATTTCAAGTATGTGAATGTGAATGATTTGGAGAAACTTGTTAGCACTTGAACTTCTGAGTTTTCCTTGAGCTGTGGCCTTCCTTTTATAGGCTTGAGAGCATTTAATGAAGGCCAATATAACCGTTGTTGATGCCTTTGTCTGACTTGACCAGAGGCAAAAAGTAATCCTACTTTTGACACTTTTTACTTTCTGTTTTAGGCTGAGCTGTATTTTGCGTTTTGAATCAATGTTTCTTGAATTTTTAATGATCCTCTAAAGCTTCTGATAAGAGATAATATTGCTAGTTTGAACTGAAGCTTTGAACCATTCAAAACAGATTGAAAACGATCATGAAAGCTTGATGTAAAGAGCTTGTACTGAAGCTTTTAAAACTGACTGGAGATTGATGATCATTATGGACTTTTTGTACTTTAGGTATCCTTGGAGGCTAATAATCAATCTGGACGTTTTTGTGGCCATATTGGAAACTGTCTTTGACTTCAAGATTGTTTTAACAGTCTTGACAGTCATTTCTAGAACTGTCTGGACAGGCTTGTTTGAGAGTCTTTTTCTTTTGCAATTCGAATGTCCTATTTGAGTTGAATAGATCCTATGTGTTCTTTGCCATGTAGTGATCATATTCATGTAACTTCCAGAGCCAACAACTTTAATTAAGTGATGGAGAAAGTTGGGTCTTTATGCTGTCACAGTCTGGCGAACATTCTCCGTTTTCCAGAATGTGAAGAATGTTCTTCTGATGCTGTTTTCTTTGATTCTTTTGAAACCTATCTTTGAATTAACACACTCAAAAGCACAGGTTAAATTAAAAATATACTTAGAATCATAATTAACAATCTTTTAATTAACCTTTGTTTATTTTCATCAAAACTTTAAAATTGAGAGTTTGTCTTAACAATCTTCCCCTTTTTGATGATGACAAACATGTTAATTTAGATTTTAATTTTGATTCTAATTTTGAAAGAGCTTGAAAGCACCCCCTCAATTTGTGCAGTGATTTAAATTTAACAGAGGATAAATCATGCAATTTCAAAAGATAAATCAATTCAGCAAATGGATTCATAAAGACATTTCAATAGAAATCAAAGACAATTACATAGTGAGATTAAATCAGAAAATATACAGAAGTACCAAATACAAAAGGACTTCTATCTAATTAAGGACTAAAACTTAATCTAAAATCTTCAAATTAATTCTCCCCCTTTGTCATAACAAAAAGGTAGGAGAAAAAGATCCTAAGATGCCAAGGATGGTGAAGATCCTTCTGAAGATGAGGACTTGGCAGGATTAGCAACAGGTTGAGGAGATGGAGAAGGATGGATAGGAGGAGGAATAAGACCAAGCTTTGGAGTAAGTTGTTCTTTTATCCATGTGCGTAGGAGGGTGGCCTCCAAATCCTGCTGAGTTTGGCGTGCCATAATAGTATGTAGGGCAGCCATGATCTCAGAGTTTGTAGGTTCCTTTGGTGGAGGTGGAGGAGGCATAGCAGAAGCAGGATGAGTGGAAGTTAGAGGAGCGGAGGCAGAAGGTGAGGGATTGGATTTCTGATTAATGGATGGTCCAGGAGTATCAGAAAGAGTCAAGAATTGACTTATCCCAAAGAGAGAAGGATTGGTTTTCTGTGGGGAAGTGAAGAGGGGTGACACAGAGGAGACGTGGTGATGTGGTAGGAGAGTGCACATGTCGTCTATGGGTGAATGGATGTGGTGGAGAAGGTTTGTGGAGGACAGGGTTGTAGTTGGGGGAAAAATGGAGAAAGTGTGAGGAGGGTGTGTTGGAACAGGAGAACTTTCACTGTTTTCAACAGAACATTCTTGAGCAGTTTCTGCTGCTTTAGGAAGGTCTGGTGAGGGCTGTGGTGAGGCTGGGATTGGAGCACGATCAGCAACTCTTTGCCTTGAGGAACGTTTCCTTTTTAGTGAGGGTGGAAAGGATGAAGGAACACTTGCCTCAGATGTAGCTTTCTTCATATGAGAAATGTTTTTCGAAGAAAACTTGGAGATTTTGATCAAGCTTTTCTCATTACTGAGAGGGATTTGAAAATGCCTGAATATCTTGGTCAAAATCATCCCATAAGGGACAGTATTCTTCCTGTAATCCTTGTTGGCTGCAATAATCATATGATGGATGCTTATGTGTGGAAGGTTTAGGCGTTTGGAGTTTAACAGGTGATGGATTACAAGGGCATCATTATCAGAGACATACTCATGACTTCCACAGTGGGGAAGTATGGTGTGATGACTGATGCTATTGAAAATTTTGGGAAGTGGTTTGAGGAAGGTGGAGAGTTGTCGTGTAGACCCTTCTAAGTCAACATACTATTTACATAAAATACTTTTGTTAACATCAAAACTAAGTATATAACCAACTTGGTTCCAACATTCTCCCCCTTTTTGATGATGACACAACCTTGTATTTTTGATGACTTATTTTGTTAGGCTCCCCCTCAGATTAAGCTTCTCCCCCTAAGTCTAATGCCCCATACTTTTCCTCTCCTTTTCAACTCCTTCTTTTGTTTCACTCTTTCTTTTCTCCTCTCTTTTTCAACTCCTTCTTTTGTTTCATTCTTTCTTTCTCTCTTCTTTTCTCCTCTCCTTTTCAACTCCTTCTTGTTGGAACCAAGTTGGTTCTAAGTACTTAGGATTTTGATGTTTACAAAAGTACTCCATGTAATCTTATTTTGAACTTTGAATTATTACATTAAATGTCACCAGAGAATGAAATTTCCAGAGGCAGAACCTTGAACCTTGAATTATTACATTAAATGTCACTAAGATGGTTCTATATATATAAGTTTTGGAGGTGGAATTAAAATTATTGGATAATGGATGAATTAATTTAATTTCGAGTAATTAAATTATTGGGCCGTTAATTAAGATATTCTCTGCTAATTACGACGAGACGGGTTAAGTACTGGAGGATCAAAAGATATTTTAATATAAGTGTTGGGTGAGGTGGCGTAGATATTTGTTAAGAAAGAAACAATTCCTTCTTTCCTCTGCTGTGTCAGTCTGCATTTATGTGGATATTTAAGTGAGAAGCTTTTCCTTCTTTCCTCTACTGCACCAGATTCTGCTTTATTATCTTCTTCTTCTTCTAATATTTTTGGGGTGTTGGTGAAGAAAAACAGTTTACTCAAAAGACATTTTTCTTAAAAATCTGAGTGTCGAATCAGAAAGTGTCGAGTACGAAAGTTCTTCCTCTGATCGTTACGGAGCTAAAGTACTAACTTTCATAGCGGCGAACGCGAACGGGAGTATCGTCGACTTTTGTCGCAGAAGCTTAATCGAGCAAAGAGAACGTAATTAAGGTAAGGGCACCTTCCAACTTTCTAGATTGCATTTAGGGCTGTAAATGCATGTGTGATGAATGATTATTGGTTTAGGTTTGTGAAAAACATTGTGTTAGGTTTTGGAAATCAAACTGTTTTGATGTTCTTGCTGTTTTCAGTGAAGGAATTTATTGTGTTGATGATGTTTGTTTGTTGTGTTGAGTAAGAAATCATTCTGTTGTGTTGAATGATGATTTGTTTGGTGTTGTTCTGGAGATGATCCAAATGCTTGAGTTAGTTTGTGTGGAACTATTTTATAGTTGACTTTCTGTTTTGGTGATTTAAGAAAATCAGTGAGGTTATTCTGGTAGTGATGATTCTGTTTCTGATTGTGTTTTGTTAAAAATCTGTTGTTGATGTTTAATGAAAAAGTTCTGAGTTTTGAGGTGTCTAAAGATTGGTAATTATGATTCTGGTGTTGGGTTGGTTTTTCAAAGGAAAAGGTTTTGAAAATGTGTTGAAGTTTCAGGAAAATTTCACTGAATTCGAAGGTGTATTCGAATACGGCTTGAGTGTATTCGAATACAGCCTGCAAAGCTTCTGTTTTCTTCAGAATTTTGAACTTGTATTCGACTACGACCCTCTGTAGTCGAATACAGATTTGCCAATTTTGCTTATGACTTAGCATCTGTATTCGACTACGACCCTCTGTAGTCGAATACAGATTAGCAATTTTTGCTTCTGTTTTAGCATCTATGTTCGACTACGACCCTCTGCAGCCGAATACAGATTTGCAACTTTTGCCACTGACTTCGCATCTGTATTCGACTACGACAACCTCGTATTCTAATACAGAATGCTGATTTTTCACTGTTTTAGCTTCTGTATTCGAATACAAGGGAGCTGTATTCGAATACAGATTCGTATTTTTCAGAAATTCAAGTTTTAAACATTGTTTTATAAACCTTAAGTGTTGGGGTACCTTGGGAAGGTTTGTGGTGAATAAAAATGGAACTTTTATGATGGTTCTGCCCTGTTTGGCTTCTGTATTCCAATACAATGAAGCTGTATTCGAATACAGATTCATTTTTCCAGAAAATTTCAGTTTTAAACACTGGTTCTGAATTTTGAGAGTTGGGTAAAGACTTTTGATAATTAAGAGTGGAACCTTGAGGTAATGCAAAGTGATAATGTTTGCTTGAATGGTTAATTATTGATTGTGTTGAAATGTTTTGAAATATGATGGAAATGCATGAATTTTACTGATGTTGCATACTATTTCCAGTGAAGTGAAACACTGCATATTCATGCATTGCATAGTCAAGTGGTACCCACGATGGGCCACAGAGTAGTGCGCAACCACGTGCTGATCTGTGAGCGATTGCACTAGGTACTGATCTGCGAGTGATTGTACCTTGATATATAAGTGCTGGTCTGTTGAGCGACTGCACTGGTACTGGACTGTGAGCGTCTGTACCCTGAAATGCGCAACCACGTGCTGATCTGTGAGCGATTGCACGAGTGCTGGTCTGTGAGCGACTGCACTAGGTACTGATCTGTGAGCGATTGTACCTTGGTTTATATCAAACGTGCTGGTCTGTGAGCGACTGCACGAGTGCTGGTCTGTGAGCGACTGTAGTGGTGCTGATCTGTGAGCGATTGCACCCTGGTCTTGAGGGCTGTTAAAGTCTTACATATGTAAAATGTGCTGATCTGCTGAGCGACTGCACCTTGGTGAATCCAAGAAAATGTATACATGAGCATATACATATTGCATTGGAGTGATTGACCGGTGGGTCACATTTTGGTTTATGATGATGGTTGAAAATTGTTGTATGTGTAAGTACTTTTTGAATTCTGGAATTTCTGATGAATTGGTGTGATTACTGAATTGATGTTTGTGCTTACAACATGACTTTCATATTAAATTGGTTGCTGTTTGAAAAGGTACAAATGTCATGTATTTTCAAAATTGAGCATCCTTATTTATCATCATTGTTTTATGATGTGCCATGAATATGTTTGTTATTGCTGATATAAATGCTGTGGTATTTGTTAATTTCGGTCGGCGACCCTTTACAATTATTGTGGAAAATTGGGCTTTGACCTCAGATGTTAATCAAACCCATACCCCCGACGGTCACACTAACGACAGGGAACGTCGTTAATTTTCCTTGATCTTTACATTGTGGGCTACGTAAAGGGATAGACAGCTGGGTGAAGATAAGACTTGTGGATGATGCGGTGGAAACTGTGCTACTGTAGCTTAGTGTATGATCAATTTAGACTTATGTATAGGGTTTTGAGCTCAGTGGTTGTAAATATTTATTTTGGGAATTATTGTAAAAAATTTCCGCACTCTGATAAATATTTTGGTGGATTGAGAATCCAGTTTTGATGTATCCTTATTTTAGTATATTATAAAGATCAATTTCCCAAAAATATCTCATTCGATTAATCATGATGTTGTTGTTTAATTACCTTACTATTTTGGATTACGATGTCGAATGATATTTAATTTGAATTGATTTTAATTCCATTGAAATTAATTCTGAAAACACTTTTATTTATTTATTCGTTTTTTTTTTTTAAAAATACACCCGCGCTGTGTTTTTAAACTCGGGGTGTTACATTATAAAACTGCAAAAACAGAAAAAGTATTCAAGTTAGTCAAACACAATTCTGAAGGTGCAAACACGAGAAGGGGGGGTTGAATTGTGTTTGACTATCTTGAATACTTTTCCTGTTTTTACACTTTTAAAACAAATTTTGATATATGAATAAAAACAGAGTTAGCAGCGGATATAAAGTAAAAATAAAACACATAATTTTTATACTGGTTCACCTTTAATGTAACACCCCGAGTTTAAAACACAGCACCAGTGTATTTTTTTTTTAACCAAAATAAATAAAAGAATTTTTTTCAATTTACTTTAGAATGATTAAAATCAATTCAAATTAAATATCGTTCGATGTCGTAATCCAAAATAGAAAAGTAATTAAATAATTACATCACGATTAATCAAGTAAATTATTTTTGGGAATTTAATTCTTCAAAATATATCAAAATAAAGATACATCCAACAGCTGTATCTTGGACACACCAAAATATTATCAGAGAGCGGAAAAATAGCGGAAAAGTTATACAATAATTCCCAAAATAACCAATTACATTCCCCAAACTCAAGACCCTATACAAAAGTCTAGTCTGATCATGCACTAAAGCTACAGTAGCACGGTTTACACCGCATCCTCTGCCAGTCTCGTCTTCACCCAGCTGTCCTCCCCTATGCGTTGTCTACAAATATGCCATGCGTGAAGATCAAGGAAAACTAACGACGTCTCCGTCGTTAGTGTAACCGTCGGTAGGAAGGGTTCGGGTATCATATGAGGGCAAAGCCCAATTTCCACAATAATAGGAAAGGGTCACTGACCGAAATTAACAAATAACACATAGCTTTTATATCAACAGTAACACATATATCCATGGCATATTATATAACAACGATGATAAATAAGGATGCTCATTTTGAAATTTCATGACATGTATGCCTTTTCAAACAACAACCAATTAATATGGAAAGCATGTTGTAAGTACAACCATCAACTCAGCAATCACAACCATTCATCAGAAATTCAGATTTTATAAGATACTTACACACATCAATTTCCAATCATCAACATATATCCAAATCATGACCCACCGGTCAAACACCCCGATGCAATATGTATATGCTCATGTACTCAACTTCTTGGAATTACCAAGGTGCAGTCGCTCACAGACCAGCACGATTTTCATATGTTAGACTTTAATGGCCAACATGACCATGGTGCAATCGCTCACAGATCAGCACCAGTGCAGTCGCTCAACAAACCAACACTCGTGCAGTCGCTCAACAGACTAGCACGTTTCACATATACCAAGGTACAGTTGCTCACAGACGAGTACCAGTGCAGTTGCTCAATAGACCAGCACTCGTGCAGTCGCTCAACAGACCAACACGTCTTGCGCATATCAAGGTACAATCGCTCACAGACCAGTACCAGTGCAGTCGCTCAACAGACCAACACATTTTACACATTACTTTGTGGCCCATCACGGTTACCACCTGACTATGCAATGTATGAACATGCAATGTTTTCTCTTCATTGAAAACAGTATGCAAACACCAGCAAAATTCTGCTTTTCCATCATTTCCCCAAAACTATCTCAACCCAAATAATTTCATTATCATCTCCTCAATAAAACATTCGAGCACCTCATAATTACCACTTCCTACTATCTCAAAAAACCCCATTTTTATTTATCACAAGTCTTCCCAATGTTTCCCCAACTCTTAAAGTTCATAAAACAGTGTTTAAAACTGAGATTTCTGAAAAAAAACGAATCTGTATTCGAATACAACTTCCTTGTATTCGAATACAGAAGCTAAAACAGTGCAGAATCAACACTATGTATTCGAATACAGCTTCCTTGTATTCAAATACAGAAGCTCCAACAGTGTAAACTCAGCATTTTTCACAGCATCAATAAAGAACTCCAGAACCTCATCATCACCACCTCAAACCATCTCAAAAACACCATTTTAATTCATCACAAACTTTCCCAATATTTTCCCAACTCTTTAAGTTCATAAACCATTGTTTAAAACTGAAATTTTTGAAAAAAAAACAAGCTGTATTCAAATACAGCTCCCTTGTATTCGAATACAGAGCAAAAACAGTGAAAAATCAGAATTTTGTATTCGAATACGAGGCTGTCGTAGTCGAATACAGATGCGAATACAGTGGCAAAAATTGCAGTCCTGTATTCGAATACGATAGGGTCGTAGCCGAATACAGAGGCTAAGTCAGAAGCAATAATCCCTTATTTGTATTCGAATACAGAGGCTCGTATTCGAATACAAGTTCAAAAATTTGAATAAAACTGAAGTTTTGCAGGCTATATTCGAATACACTCATGCCGTATTCGAATACACCTTCGAATTCAGTGAAATTTCACAGAAAACTTCAAGACGTTTTTAAATTCTTTTATTTGAAAAACCAACACAACACCAAAATAAAATCACCATTCATTTGAAACCACAAAACTCAAAACGTTTTTCATCAACAACAGATTTTCAAGAAAACACTTCCACCATTTTAAATCATTTTCTTTTGAAAACCATCATCAACACCAGATTGTTTTCAACATAACAGAAACAAAATCACCAACACCAGAACATTATCACAGTTTTGCTTAAACCACCCAAAATAGAATGTCAACCACAACAAAACATACATTTTTCAACGTTTACATTTTGATCATTTCTCAAAACAACATGCAAAGTATTTTCCAGTATTCTTACACAACCAAAACAACATGCAAAGCATTTTCCAGTATTCCCACACAACCAAAACATCAATTTTATATAAGCCAAAACAACAACATCACAGAATCATCAAACATCAACATGATGCATTTTTCGCATTTTATAACAACATGCACAATAGTTTCGTTTTTCAAACCAGAAACTAAAATATGATCACACATCAAACATGCATTTACAGCCCTAAAATAAAAACTAGAAAGTGGAAGGTGCCGCTTACCTCTATTACGTTTCTGCTCCCGTTCACATTTTCGCGTCAAAAATCGGCGAATTTCTGTTTGCGTTTGCCACTACCAAAGTGGGTTCTCTAGCTCCGTAATGAGGAGAGGAACAACTTTTGTTCTTGGTACTTGGTGGTTTGGTGCTTGGATTTCCAGGTAATCTCACTATTGAGCGACTTTTTTTTCTTTCTATGAATGAGAAACAGAATGGGAAGAGGAAGAAGAAGGTACTGTTACATGCAGTAAGAAGGAGGAAAACGTTTTTCTGCCTTTGCTCTTGCCACTCCTTCATATATATAGGCACATATGTGTGCCACCTCATCCCACATTAATAGTATAATATTACTTGACCCTCCATCACTTAACTAGTCTTGTCGCAATTAGCAGATAATCCATTAATTAACTGCCCGATAATTTAATTACTCGTAATTAAATTAATTTATCCTTCATCCAATAATTTTAATTCAACCTCCAAAATAAATATTTATATATATATATTTACAAAAAATATACATATATTAAATATTTTACAATTATCCTCTAAATACACTTAATATTAAATTCATTATTTAATTTTAAATTTAAGGGTCTTACATTACTACCCCCTTAAATTAGTTTCGTCCTCGAAACTACATGTCGATAAACAACTGAGGATATTAATCCCTCATTTTACTCTCCAGTTCCCAAGTTGCGTCTCCCGTAGTCGAATTCCAAATCACTTTGTTTAGTGGGACTTCCTTGTTCCTCAACTGTTTAATCTTCCTGTCTTCAATTCTTACAGGGAATACTTCAAATGACAGGTTGTCCTTCAGTTGAATTGTGTCTGGTTCGATTACATGTGACGGATCCAAAATGTATTTTCTTAACTGCATCATGTGAAATACGTCGTGAATATTGGACAGTATGGGAGGTAAAGCAATCCGATAAGCCACTGGTCCAATTCGTGCAATAATCTGGTATGGTCCAATAAATTTCGAAGTCATATTTCTTGACTTAATAGCTCTGCCAACTCCAGTTGTAGGCGTGACCCTTAGAAATACATGATCACCCTGCTCGAATTCCAAAGGTCTACGACGCTTGTCCGCATAACTCTTCTGACGATCCTGTGAAATCTTCATTTTGTCTTGTATCCTCTTAATTTTCTCTGTAGTCTGTTCCACCATATCAGGTCCAACAATCATACTTTCTCCGTCCTTATACCAGCATAAAGGCGTCTGACACTTGCGTCCATACAAAGCCTCATAGGGTGCCATTCCAATACTTGCGTGAAAACTATTGTTGTAAGTAAACTCAATCAATGGCAATACCTCATCCCAGTTTCCTCTATCATCCAACACACATGCTCTCAATAGATCTTCCAAGGACTGGTTTGTTCTCTCAGTCTGTCCGTCTATTTGTGGATGGTAAGCGGAACTCAATTTCAGTTTCGTTCCCAATACTTCATGCAGCGCTCCCCAAAAATGAGATGTGAACTTTGGATCACGGTCCGATACAATACTCGATGGAACTCCGTGTAATCTCACAATCTCAGCAATGTAGATTTCCGTCAGTTTATCTACTTTATAAGTGGTCCTTACCGGTAAGAAATGTGCGGATTTTGTCAATCGATCCACTATTACCCAAATCGAATCATTCTTTTTCCTTATCTTGGGTAATCTTGTTATAAAATCCATGGAAATGCTATCCCATTTCCATTTCGGTATATCAAGAGGTTGCAACATTCCAGCAGGTCGTTGATGTTCCACTTTCGCTTTCTGACAAGTTAAACAAGCCGATACATATTCCGCTACATCCCTCTTCATTCCTGGCCACCAGTAATTCTGTCTTAAGTCCTGGTACATCTTGGTCGCTCCAGGATGAATACTCAACTTACTCTTATGAGCCTCTTCCAAAATTGTTCTCCTCAGATCTGTAATGGCCGGTACGCAAATCCTTCCATTAAATCTCAGAATATTATCTGGTCCGATCCTGAACTCAGTGGTCTTTCCTTGCACTATTAGGTTCCTCTTTTCTTGGATCAATGCGTCATCTTGCAAATTCGCAATCTCCTCAAGTAGTCCACTCGAAATGTTTATCATTCCACACTTTTAAATTCCTGGTGCAAACTTTTCGTCCAAGTGTAAATCTTTAAATGCTTCCGACAACTCTTGTTGTCTGGCCATTATCATTGAAGATACACTTTTCCTACTCAATGCATCAGCCACAACATTAGCTTTCCCAGGGTGGTACTGCAACAAAAAATCAAAATCTTTGAGAGTCTCCATCCATCTCCTCTGCCGCATGTTCAATTCTTTCTGATCGAACAGATACTTCAAGCTTTTATGGTCACTGAACACCGTGAACGTGCATCCATATAAGTAGTGCCTCCAAACCTTTAATGCAAACACTACTGCAGCAAGCTCTAAATCATGAGTAGGATAGTTTCGTTCGTGAGTTATCAACTGCCTTGAGGCGTAAGCTACAACTTTCTTGTGTTGCATCAAAACACATTCCAAACCTTGGTGAGATGCATCACAGTAAACCTCATAGGGTTCCTCTGGTTGTGGCAAGACCAATACTGGTGAGGTTGTCAACTTTTCCTTAAGCAACTGAAAACTTTCCTCACACTTCTCTGTCCATGCAAATGGCTGATTCTTTCTGGTGAGTTGTGTCAAAGGAGCTACAATCTTAGCAAATCCTTCAAAAAATCTCATGTAGTATCCTGCTAGTCCGACAAAACTACGTATGTCTGTGATAGTCTGAAGCTATTTCCAGGCAAGAATTGTCTCAATCTTCGCCGGATCCACAACGATTCCTTCTTTTGTTATCACATGTCCCAAGAAGTTCAGTTTCTCTAGCCAAAACTCGCACTTCGACAAATTGGCATACAATTGGTTCTCGCGTAAGACTTCAAGAACTTGGCGTAGGTGCTCTTCATGTTCTTCTACATCCTTTGAATAAATCAATATATCATCGATGAACACCACCACGAATTTATCCAGAAATGGGCTAAAGATTCTATTCATATAATCCATAAAAATCGCTGGTGCATTCGTAACTCCAAATGGCATAACGATATATTCATAATGTCCGTAACGGGTCCTGAAAGCAGTCTTTTGAATATCTCCTTCTCTTACCCGAATCTGATGGTATCCTAACTTCAAATCGATCTTTGAAAACACCGCGGCTCCTCTCAATTGATCCATCAAATCATCGATGCGTGGTAAAGGATAACGATTCTGAATAGTTACCTTGTTAAGTTGCCTATAATCCACACATAAGCGCGAACTTCCATCCTTCTTCTTAACCAACAACACCGGAGCTCCCCATGGCGACACACTTGGTCTGATAAATCCTTTTTCCAACAAACCTTCAATTTGACCCTTAAGCTCGCTTAATTCCAATGGCAACATTCGATACATCGCAATTGAAATAGGTCAAGTTCCTGGGTGTAGATCAATGAAGAACTCCACCTCTCACCGGGGGTAATCCTAGAATTTCTGTTGGAAATACGTCTGGATACTCTTTGACTAACACCACGTCTGGATACTCTTTGACTATCACCACATCTTGGTCTCCACGTTAGCCAATGATAAAAATTCCTAAGTTCCTTCTCTCAGTGATACTTCGAGCTTGTTAGCAGCCAAATACCGAACGACTCTAGGTTCGGGGAAAAGAACTAATTTGCAAGCACAATCCAAGACTACGTAATTATATGACATCCAATCCATGCCGAGAATGATCTCGAGTGATTGTAGGGGTAGACAAATTAAATTAACTAAGAAATCTCTATTCTGAATCGTTACAGTACAATGTAAACATGCAGAGTTTACGGTCAAAGTCTTAGCAGGTGTGGAAGCAACCAAATCAAAAGGTAAAGCAGACACAGATAACTTCAAACGATTCACATAGTCCATAGCAATTAAAGAATGGGTTGCCCCCGAATCAAAAAGTGCAGTTAGTGTGTTACCTGCAATCTCGTAATCTTGCTGGATTAAATTAGGAGCTTGACTCCCAGCTTCAACACCCATGTGATAGACGCGTCCCCTAGCAATAGGACGAGTAGCCCTAGTTGCGTTCACTATTGGTTCCACCTTCGGAACCCGGCAATCCTGTGCAACGTGTCTTGGTTTCTGGCAATTGAAACATGTAAGATCCTTTGTGGTACAAGAAGTAGCAATATGTCCCTCTTTTTCACATCGGAAACATCGAACCCCTTGTCCTAATTGCCTTCCAAAATTTTGATTTTCCGGCCGATTCTGGCCTCTATTGTTTTTCTGTGGCCAGTTATATGGCTTAGTAACTTGCTTTCCTTTGTGATTCTGATAATTCATCCGGCTGGGCCCTCCCGAATTAAAGTTACCTCCTCGATTGGCCCTCCTGTTCTTCATATCCTCAACCTCCCTGCATTTCTCCACTAAGACTTGGAAACGTTGAATTCCCAATGGTAAGACCGAGTCTTGAATTTCATACTTCAGCCCATTTTGGAAACGATGACACATAAACTGTTCATCCACCTCTTCGCAGAAAAATTTGAAATGCCTTGATAGAGATTCAAACTTAGCTGCATATTCCCCCACCGTCATGTTTCCCTAGTGCAATTTCAGAAAATCGTCATCCAATTTAGTTCTAGTGTTCATTGGGAAGTATTTGTCCAAAAACTTCTTTTTGAACGACTCCCAGTTCACCTCCTCATGAACTGACCCCATCAGTAGCCTTGTACTCCTCCACCAATACCATGCATCTCCTATCAGCAGATATGTAGCATAATTAACCCTTACCGCTGCCTGACAATTAATCATTTCAAAGATTTTCTCCATCTCCTGAATCCATTGGTCCGCTTTTTCTGGACCCTCATCACCCTTGAACTTGGGAGGATTATGACGACGAAAATCCTCTAGTCCTCTTGATTCAGCAGCACGAATTTCTCTTTCTATTTTCTCTAGGTCACGTTGAGTCTTCGCAGCCGTCTGTGCAGCAACAGACGCAGCCATGTTATTCATTGCTTCAGCCATCCTATCTTCCTGGCTGACGTTGGCTCTTGCGGTGTCGTCTCTCCTTGGAGGCATTGTTTCCTACAAAACCATCATCACTTCAGTCACACCACAACTTACACAAGACTTGACACTTTAACTACTTGCTCCTATGCATGATCAGATAATGACTCAAAACCAACACTTTAATCAAGGCTTTAACCCAAAACTTTAACCAAATGCTCTGATACCACAATTGTAACACCCTGAGTTTAAAACACAGCGCGAGTGTATTTTTTCTTTTAACCAAAATAAATAAAAGATTTTTTTTCAATTTACTTCAGAATGATTAAAATCAATTCAAATTAAATATCGTTCGATGTCGTAATCCAAAATAGAGAAGTAATTAAATAATTACATCATGATTAATCAAGTAAATTATTTTTGGGAATTTAATTCTTCAAAATATATCAAAATAAAGATACATCCAACAGCTGTACTGGACCCACCAAAATATTATCAAAGTGCGGAAAAATATTAGCGGAAAAGTTATACAATAATTCCCAAAATAACCAATTACATTCCCCAAACTCAAGACCCTATACAAAAGTCTAGTCTGATCATGCACTAAAGCTACAGTAGCACAGTTTACACTGCATGCTCTACCAGTCTCGTCTTCACCCAGCTGTCCACCCCTTTGCATTGTCTACAAATACGCCGTGCGTGAAGATTAAGGAAAACTAACGACGTCTCCGTCGTTAGTGTAACCGTCGGTAGGAAGGGTTCGGGTATCATATGAGGGCAAAGCCCAATTTCCACAATAATAGGAAAGGGCCACTGACCGAGATTATCAAATAACACATAACATTTATATCAACAGTAACAAATATATCTATGGCATATTATATAACAATGATGATAAATAAGGATGCTCATTTTGAAATTTCATGACATGTATGCCTTTTCAAACAACAACCAATTAATATGGAAAACATGTTGTAAGTACAACCATCAACTCAGCAATCACAACCATTCATCAGAAATTCAGATTTTATAAGATACTTACACATATCAATTTCCAATCATCAACATATATCCAAATCATGACCCACCGGTCAAACACCCCGATGCAATATGTATATGCTCATGTACTCAACTTCTTGGAATTACCAAGGTGCAGTCGCTCATAGACCAGCACACGTGCGGTCGCTCACAGACCAGCACACGTGTGGTTGCTCACAGACCAGCACACGTGCGGTCGCTCACAGACCAGCACACGTGCGGTCGCTCACAGACCAGCACGATTTTCATATGTTAGACTTTAATGGCCAACATGACCATGGTGTAATCGCTCACAGATCAGCACCAGTGCAGTCGCTCAACAGACCAGCACTCATGCAGTCACTCAACAGACCAGCACGTTTCACATATACCAAGGTACAATCGCTCACAGACCAGAAAACCCATTCCTCCTCCCTTACTGCATGTAACAGTACTCACATTCCTTCTTCCCCCATTCTGATTTATAAAAGTGATATTACTTGGAAATCCAAGCACCAAACCAGAAAACCCCCAGAACAAAAGTTGTTCTCCTCATCATTACAGAGCTAGAGAACCCATTTTCGTAGCATCGAATGCAAGCGGGAGTTTCGCCGATTTTTGACACAGAAACGTGAACAGTAGCAGAAACGCAACAAGGGTAAGGGTACCTTCCACTTTCTAGTTGCATTTTAAGGCTGTAAATGTATGTTTGAGGTGTGATCATATTTGAGCTTCTGTTTTGAAAAACGAAACTGTTATACATGTTGTCTTAAAATGCGAAAAATGCATTCTATTGGTGTTTTAATAATCTGAGATGTGTGCTGTGCTGGTTGTGACTTCAATGCTGTTTTGTTTATGTAGGAAAGTTGAAAAATGTCCTGCATGTTATTTTGAAGATGATTACAATGCATATTTATAAAACTGTTGTGCTGGTTGTTATAAAATGCGAAAATGCACTTTGTTGGTGTTTTGGTGTATGTGATGCTTGCTGTTTGGCTGAATGTATTAATGTTGTTCTGTTGGTGTGAGAAAGCTAAAAATGCTTTGCATGTTGTGATTGGTTATGTAAGAATGCTGGAAATACTCTGCATGTTGTTTTGAGAATGCTCAAAATGTAAACATTTGGAAATGGATGTTCTGTTTTGAGTTTGATATTCTGTTTGGGGGATTTAAGCAAAACTGTGATGTTGCTTTTGGTGTTGGTGATTTTGTTTCTGTCCTGTTGATGAAAATCTGGTGTTGCTGATGTTTTCAAAAGAGAATGATTTAAAATGATGAAAGTGTTTTCTGGAAAATCTATGTTGATGAAAAATGTCCGAGTTTTGTGGTTTGCAAAAGAGTGGTAAAACTGTTTTGGGGTTGTTGGTTTTTCAAAGAGAAAAGTTTGAAAATGTGTTGAAGTCTCAAGAAAATTTCACTGAACTCGAAGGTGTATTCGAATACAGCATGAGTGTATTCGAATACAGCCTGCCAAGCTTCTGTTTTACCTAAGTTTTCGAACTTGTATTTGAATACGGGCCTCTGTATTTGAATACAGAGGAATGATTTTTGCTTCTGACTTAGCATCTTTATTCGACTATGACTCTGTCGTATTCAAATACATAAGTGAAATTTTAACACTGTATTCGCATCTGTATTCGACTATGACAGTCTCGTATTCGAATACAGGATGCTGACTGTAAGACCCTTAATTTTTAATTAAAATTATGGAAATTAAAATTATTGGATAAAGAATAAATTAATTTAATTACGAGTAATTAAATTAATTTACAGTTAATCAAGGGATTATCGGCTAATTGCAATGAAAAACGATTAAGTGCTAGAGGATCCAGCAATATTATAACATTATTGGTGATGAGGTGGCACATGCAGGTGCCTATATATGGACGGTAGAGGATAGAGCAAAGGCAGAAACCTTTCTCTCCTCCATACTGCATGTAACAGTGTCATTCCATTTCCTCACTGCCCATACTGCATGTAACAGTACCCCTTCCCTTCCCACTCTAAAATCTGTTTCACGATTTCAAAAGAGAAAAGAGGGAGTTCCTCAAAGTGACATTAATTGAAAATCTAAGCACCAAACCAGAAAACCCCCTGAACAAAAGTTGTTCCCCACATCATTACGAAGCTAGAGAACCCAGTTTCGTAGCAGCAAAACGCAAGCGACAATTTCACCGATTTTTGAGGCGTAAACGGGAACGAAAGCAGAAACATGAGCAGAAGCAGAAGCGCAACAAGAGTAAGGGCACCTTCCACTTTCTAGTTGCATTAGGGCTATAAATGCATAACTGGCATAACATTACTGATGTTTTCATCACTGTTTTGAAGAAAAACTATTTTGCAATGACATTTTGAAAAAAATGAAGAAAATGCATTATGTGATGTGTAATGAATCTGTGATGTTGCTGTTCTGGTTGTTACTGCAATGCTGTTTGGTTTGTTTGGGAAAGCTGAAAAATGTTTTGCATGTTATTTTAAAGATGATTAAAATGCATGTTCATAAACTGTTTTGAATGTTGTTATAAAATGCGAAAACACATTCTGTTGGTGTTTGCTGCTATGTGATGATTTCTGTTTGACTAAATGTATTAATGTCATTCTGTTTGTGTGAGAAAGCTGGAATATGCTTTGCATGTTGTAGTGGTTGTGTAAGCATAATGGAGAATACCATGCATGTTGTTTTGGAGGTACATGTTCTGGTTCTGGATGATTTTTATGTTGATCATTCTGTTTCTGTTTCTGGATGATTCTGATGTTGATCATTCTGTTTCTGTTTTTGATGATTCTGATGTTGATCATTCTGTTTCTGTTTCTGATGATTCTGATGTTGATCATTCTGTTTCTGTTTATGATGATTCTGTTTCTGTTCTGTTGATGAAAATCTGGTTTTGTTGATGGTTTCAAAAGAAAAGGGATTTTAAACGATGAAAGTGTTTTCTGGAAAAGTGCTGAATCTGTTTTGATGTTTGTTTTGTTAAAGAACAGTTTGAAATATGTTGAAGTCTCAGGAAAAATTTCACTGGTTTTCGAAGGTGTATTCGAATACAACATGTGTTTATTCGAATACAACCTGTCAAGCTTCTGTTTTACTTAAGTTTTCAAACTTGTATTCGAATACGAGCCCCTGTATTCGAATACAGAGGAATGATTTTTGCTTCTGACTTAGCATCTGTATTCGACTACGACCATGTCGTATTCGAATACATAAGTGAAATTTTAACACTGTATTCGCATCTGTATTCGACTACAGGCATGCTGTATTCGAATACATAATACAGATTCTCACTAGTTTCAGCTTCTGTATTCAAATACAAGGGATCTGTATTCGAATACAGATTCGGGTTTTTCCAGAAACTCAGTTTTTAGCTTCTGTATTCAAATACAAGGAAGCTGTATTCGAATACAGATTCGTGTTTCCCAGAAAATCAAGTTTTAAGCACTGTCATGTGAACTTTAAAATGTTGGGGAGGTTTGAAACAATTTAAAATGAAGTTCTTGAATAGTTTTGAAGAAGAGATTATGAGTTTAATAAAAACTTCAATGATGGTGGGAAAATGCTGATTATACACTGTTTTTGGCTTCTGTATTCGACTACAGGCATGTTGTATTCGAATACAGAATGTTGAAATTACAGTTTCAGTTTCTGTATTCGAATACAAGGGGGTCGTATTCGAATACAGATTCGTGTTTTTCAAAAGTCCAGAGTTTTAAACATTGTTTTATAAACCTTAAGTGTTGGGAATCATTTGGGAAGGTTTGTGATGAATTAAAATGGAATTTTTGTGATAGTTTGAAGTGATGGTGATGAAGTTTTTGAAACTTTACTGATGTAGTGAAAAATGTTGATTTGTGCACTGAGACTGCCTCTGTATTCGAATTCCAGAGGGCTGTATTCGAATACAGAGTGTAATTTTGCACTGTTTTTGGCTAATGTATTCGAATACAAAGAAGCTGTATTCGAATACAAATTCGTATTTTCCAGAAAACTCAGTTTTAAACACTGTTTTATGCATTTTAAGAATTTGGGAAACATTGGAAAGACTTAAGATAAGTAAGAATGGAATTTTCAGATAATGCAAAGTGTTAATGATTGCTTGAAAGTTTAATCATTGATGTGTTGATGATGAAATTAATTGTGTTGAGAGGTTTTGGGAAAATGATGGAAAAACATGAATTTTTCTAATTTTGCATACTGTTTTAAGTGAAGAGAAAACACTGCATATTCATCCATTGCATAGTCAGGTGGTGACCGCGATGGGCCACAGCGTTGATGCGGTGATCGTGATGGGCCGCGAAGTTAAGTAGTAACCATGGGTTATAGAATAGTTCCGCGTGTATTAGACGGTCTGTTCTATCCGGGGTCAGAGTAGTTCCGCGTGTATTAGACGGTCTATTCTACTCAGGCTACAGAGTGGTTCCGCGTGTATTAGATGGTCCACTCTATGCGTGCGAGGATTTAACTTCTGTGTATTTGGCCTGTGAGAGGCTAATACATGTAATTGTAGTGACCATGATGGTTATAGAATAGTTCCGCGTGTATTACACGGTCTGTTCTATCCGAGTTTAGAGTAGTTCCGCGTGTATTAGACGGTCTATTCTATCTAGGCTACGGGATGGTCTGTGTGTATTAGACGGTCCATTCCATTCGTGAAATTGTGCTGGTCTGTGAGCGACTGCACTGGTATTGGTCTGTGAGCGACTGTACCTTAGTATGTGTAAAACGTGTTGGTCTGCGAGCGACTGCACGAGTGCTGGTCTGTTAAGAGACTGCACCTTGGTGATTCCAAGAAGTTGTATACATGAGCATATACATATTGCATCGGAGTGATTGACCGGTGGGTCACGATTTAGTTATATGATGATGATTGGAAATTGATGTGCGTGAGTACTTTATGAAATCTGAATTTCTGATAAATGATTGTGATTGCTGAAGTGTTGGCTGTACTTACCACATATTTTTCATATTAATAGGCTGCTGTTTTGAAAAAGTATACATATCATGAAATTTCAAATGAGCATCCTTAATTTTCATCATTGTCATATGTTATACCATGGGTGAATCTGTCTGTGATATAAATGCTATGTGATTATTTTTTAATTTCGGTCGGTGACCCTTTACTATTATTGTGGAAATTGGGCTTTGCCCTCAAATGATACCCGAACCCTTCCTACCGACGGTTACACTAACGACGGAGACGTCGTTAGTTTTGCTTGATCTTTACGCACGACGTATTTGTAGACAATGCAGAGGGGCGGACAGCTGGCTGGAGACGAGACTTGTAGAGGAAGCGGCGGAGACCTGTGCTACTGTAGCTTAGTGCATGATCAGTTAGAGTTGATGTATAGGATTTTGAACTGGAATATGTAATTTGAAGGTGCAAACACGAGAAGGGGGGGTTGATTTGTGTTTGACTTAACTTGAATAGTTTTCCTGTTTTTATACTTTTAAAACAAAACTTGATGTATAATTAAAAACAGAGTTAGCAGTGGATAAAGTAAAAATAAAACTCACAATTTTTATACTGGTTCACCGTTAACGAGGCGACGTCCAGTACCTTCACCTTGAAGGATTTCACTCATTCAAACCTTGAATTACAACCTTTATACTGACCCTCCAAGCCAATCTTCTCAAACAGTCTAACAATCCTAGACTCTTGAGGAATACAGCTCCTGTCTTCAGCCAATCTGACAATCCCAGATTGTAGAAGAAATCACAACACTATGAATCTAATTGCCAAGTAACCTGCTACCTCTACTGACTCCCTCAGATTGTAGACTCTACTTCAAAAACTTAGATTTGACACAATGGAAAGAAAATAACACGAGTACTTGCTTCTTGAAAGCTGGAACTCACAATTGACCTCTTTGAAAAATTTGAGTGTTTGCTTTGGAAGTGTATGACTCTTTTCTGATTTTCGATGATAAGTAATCTGCCTTGAGCCTCCTTTTATAGATGCAGATTTGGGCCTTTTCCAATGCTTAAATTCGAGCTGAATCTTGCTGGATTCTCTGCAAAAATAACTTGACCAATTGGGCTTCATTTAATTAAAAAACATATCTTTTTTAAGCCTTAGATTTCTTTCAAAAACTAACTGGCCAATCAAATCCTTTCATTGCTTCCCGCCACAACTCCTGAATTCCACAATACTTCACTTTATTTTTGTAATAAATATTTTTAATACTTTGATCAAAATAAATTGAAATCTCCATCGTTAATCCTCATGATCAAATCTGGACCATTGGATCTTAATGCGCTAGTCCACATCTGGACCAAATAAATGGCTATGCTGTGATCCTCTGAATTCAGCCATCCCTGGACCACACTTCCTAACCCTCTGATCTTCTGATTTCGGCCATCTTGGACTCGCACCTGATATGCTGTAATCCTCTGAACTCGGCCTTTGCTGGACTACACATCCTGTCCCTCTGATTTCGGCCAACACTGGGCCATGGTCTGATCTTCTGATCTGGGCCATCACTGGGCCAAATAATTAATTCTGAACCATTGATCTGGAAATCTTCCCTCTGATCTGGACCAATTCTGGACTTGGTCTGAAATGAACAGAAATTAACTTGAAAAAAATATTTCAGTATGGACATTTTACCTTTGATTTTGGATCAGGTCTGGATTGATTCTGGAATTCATTTTTTCTGGTCTGGACTTAGTTTCATGCCCTGAATCATGCTATCTGATGTTCTGGGTCAAATCTGGATTAATTCTCTTGTTCTGGACTCATTCACTTATCTTCTGGTGAGTCTGGAACAAGTCTGGGCTTGTTTAATATTTCACTGTCAGGCCATCTTCTGGTCAGAATAACTTCTGGAATAAATCTGATATTTGATTCCTGTTGGTTTGGAACAACTCTCCCTCTGGCCGGCTTTCCTCTGGTATGGTCCAGGTTTTCTTCTGATTTTTCTTCCTTCTGTTCTGGGCCAACAAAGATATGTTCTGGTGATGTTTTGACATTCCCGGAGTATCTTCTGGTAATTCCAGAATTCATTTTCTGGAATCCTTTGATCTTCTGCTTATGATTATTTCAGTTTCTGGTGGTATTGAATTTAATAATTCAAGGTACAAAATAAGATTACATTGAGTACTTTTGTAAACATTAAAATCCTAAGACTTAGAACCAACTTGGTTCCAACAATCTCCCCCTTTTTGATGATGACAAAACCTTAACTTATTTTGCTAGTTGATAACTCGAATGACTTGAATTACTCCCCCTCAGACCAATCTCTCCCCCTAAGTCTGATACTCTCCTTTTCAACTCCTTCTTTGTTCTGTCTTTCTTTTCTTCTCCTCTCTTTTTCAACTCCTTCTCTTTTCACTCTTTCTTTTTCTCTATTTGTTTTTCTCTCTCCCTGTTTCCTCTCCTTTTCAACTCCTTCTTTTTCTCTCTCCTTTCTTTTTCTCTCTCCTTTTCTACTTATTTCTTCTTTCTCTCTCTCTCCCTCCCCCTTTTTGTCATCAGCCAAAAAGTGGTCCTACTATTTTTGTATTTTTTGTTTTTCTCTTTACAAATTGCAGAAAGTAAAAACATAAACTAAAAGACAGAAAATAAAATTACAGGAAATTTAAAAACTCCTAAGATGACTACTTGAGCTAGTCAGATATGGAGGTCATGCTGAGATGTTTTTTAATGAACTCGAACCTATCTTATGGTAAAGCTTTGGTGAAGATATCAGCCCATTGATGATCAGTGTCCACAAACTGGATGCTTAAAGTTCCACGAAGGCAGCAAGCCAGTTCAAGAAGCAAAGGCCTACATTCTAGTCAAGAAGTACGAGCTGTTCAAGATTGAAGAAGATGAAGACATTGAGGCAATGTTTTCCAGGTTCCAAACTCTGGTTTCGGGATTAAGGGTTCTCAAGAAGAGCTACACCATTGCTGACCACGTGAAGAAAATCCTTAGAAGTCTGCCAACCAAGTGGAGACCAAAGATCACAGCCATACAAGAAGCAAAAGACCTGAACACTCTGAAGCTGGAAGAATTAATCACCTCCCTCAAGTCACATGAAATTGAGCTGGAAGAAGATGAGTCCAAGAAGAAGAACAGAACCCTAGCTTTGAAATCCAAGCTGAAGAAGGTCCTAAAAGCATAAGCAGAATCAGAAGATAGTGATTCTGATGATTAGGAACCAGAGGAAGAGGAAATTGCCTTCATAACCAGAAAGGTTGTGAAGATATGGCACAACAAAAAGAAGAAGTTTCACCAAAGGTATTCCAAGCATCCAACAGAGGAAAGGATGAACATGACACGAAGAGTATCATCTGCTATGGATGCAATGAACCTGGGCACATCAAGTCAGAATGTACAAACTTGGAGAAAGGGAATCACTAGAAGAAAGACTCCAGACCCAAGAAGAAAATTGGATGGCTTCATGGGATGATTCTGATGAATATTCTAATGATGAAGAAGCGGAATTGGCTATGACGGCTCACATCAATTCTGCCTTTGGATCCCCCACAGTTTTTGACCTTGGAAGCAAATCAGCAGATGAAGTAAAAGAGTGGAAATACTGGAATGATTCTGTTGAATAGTCTGATGATGAAAAAGTAGAATTAGCTATGATGGCTCACATCAATTCTGCCTCTGGATCCCCACAGCTGCTGACTCTAGAAGAAAATTAGAAGATAAAGAAGCAGAACTAGCTCTGATGGCTCATATTCATTTTGCCTCTAGATACGACACTGATGCTGACTCTGGAAGAGAATCAGAAGATGAAGAAGCAGCACTGGCTCTGATGGTTTACACCAGCTCTGCCTCTGGATCTAACCCAGACTCTGATTCTGGAAGTGAATCAAAAATAGAACTGGCTCTGATGGCTCACACAAGCTCTGCCTCTAGATCCGATACAGACTCTAATCCTGGAAGTGAATCATTAGAAGATGAAAAAGAGGTATTTTCAGAACTTACCTGATCTGATTTGATCACTGCAATGAATGATATTTTAAATGTCAGTAATAAACTGTCTTTAAAACTGAAAATTCTTAGGAAATAGAATACAATTCTAACCAAAGAATTAAATTTTTTAAAGAATAAAAATGCAGAAAGTAAAACATAAAATACAGATCTTAAAACTAAAATTATTGGGCTTAAATTTGAAAATCTAACTCTAAAAAGTAATCTTTATTCAACACCAAATACTGTATGTAATTCTGATATGCATGAACAAGTGTTGCAATATTTTATTGCTAAAGAAATGGAAAGAAGCAAATATGCTTCTATGATCTATGGGGTTAGTAACAATGGTAAAAGAGGCTTAGGATTTGATGAATCTGTAATTGCAACTAAACTTATTCCCTCTAATGTTTTGTGTGTTGTTTGTGCTAAGAAAGGTCACTCAAAATTGTCTTGTCCCATGATACAATCAAGGAAAGACAAGAAACCTTTCAAGACTAACAAACCTGGACCCAACCAAATTTGGGTACCAAAAGATAAAATTGTTTATGTTGCAGATGTTCTGAGCAACCAAAGTGAAACACCAACCATGGTGCCTGGTCAATGGATGCTGGCAATATATGAAGGGAAAAAGGTCTATGTTCCAACGCTTACCAAGCAGAAGCAAAATGGCTCTGGTGGAAGAAGAACTGGTAAATACAATGCCTATCAAAACCAAAACTATATGAAGAACGGGAAATATCAAAACAGACAGAGAAAGCACACATATCAACAAAACTGGAACTACTAGAAGAAACAAAATTATCATCAGTTCCAGAATTATCAGAGGAACTTGATATATCAGCAAAAAGAGAAGAATCAGAATCAGGAGAGTTCTTCAAACACTCCAGTAAAATTCATCAAGACTACAAACCAGGAAGTGAATTCAAAGCCCTTCATCCAAACCATCTAATCACAGAACATACAAATTTAGAATCTGAAAATAAGAAACAAGAGGATTTTCAGAGTAAAACTGAAACTGTTGACATAGAGGTTACATCTTGTTGTAAATACTATTATTGTTTGATATTTATGTTTAATGTGATAACAAGAAGCTTGATCTTAAAAATCAAAGCTAGATAAGTATTCTGCAGGTTTTCAAACTGTCAGAAGAACCAAGTGATTCACGTGATGTGAATACTTCAACAGAAACAGTATTTCAGTGGTTTAAAAAACAAGCAGAAACCACCAGAAGCAGAATTAATGGTTTGGCTGTCTTGAGTTCATTTTTAAATTATTTGATTTGTATTATGTTATATGACAAATAGCTTGACCTGAAAAGTCAAAGCAAGATGAAGCTGATGTAGGTAAACCAGAACCAGAGGAAACTGATGTTGGTTTACTAGAACCAGAAGCTGATGCAGATCTACCAGAACCAGAAGCTGATTTACCAGAACCAGAAGCTAATGCAGGTTTACTAGAACCAGAAGCTGATGCAGATTTACTAGAAGCTGATACAGATCTACCAAAACCAGAAGCTGATTTACCAAAACCAGAAGCTGATGCAGGTAAAAAGAACTTGAAAAATCATAAGCTACAAGCAAGAATACGACAAATCTTCAGAGGATAAATCTGAAGATGAGTCAGAAGAAAGATATAGATGGAGTCTACCAATGCAAGAAGAGCTAAATGAATGATATTTTGGATCTAGTTCCAAGACTAGAAAAGAACATTATTGGAACCAAGTGGGTTTTCATAAACAAGCTGAATGAAAAAGGAGAAGTTGTTAGAAACAATGCACGATGTGTTGCACAAGGATACAATTAGCAAGAAGGTATTGACTACACTGAAACATTTGCTCCAGTGGCCAGGTTAGAAGCTATTCGTATCATACTTTCCTTTGCTGCTTATAATAACATTTCATTATTTCAAATGGATGTTAAAAGTGCATTTTTAAATGGTTATATAAGTGAAGAAGTCTATGTTAAACAACCCTCAGGTTTTGAAAGTTCTGAATTTCCAAACCATGTTTTTCAACTTAAAAAATCTTTGTATGGTTTAACACAAGCACCTAGGGCATGGTATGATAGACTTAGTTACTTCTTACTTAAAAATAACTTTAAAAGAGGACAAGTAGATAATACACTTTTTGGAAAATCAATTAAAGATGATATTCTGATAATTCAAGTTTATATTGATGATAATATCTTTGGATCTACTAATGCCACTCTCTGCCAAGAATTGTCTAAATTGATGCAGCAGGAATTTCTAATGAGCATGATAGGAGAACTTAAGTTCTTCCTAGGGATTCAAATCCAGCAAAGTCAAAAAGGTCTATACATTCATCAAACAAAATATACAAAAGAGCTTCTCAAGAAGTTTAAGAAGAGTGATTGCAAACCTATGGCTACCCCAATGCACCCTACCAGCTCACTTGAAAAAGGATGACTAAGGCCAAAAATCCTAAAGAGATACCTAAAAGGCACTACCAATCTCACCCTATTCTATAAGAAAACTCCTAAATATCAACTTAGTGGATATTATGACAACACTTCAGCCATCAACCTAACCAAAAACCCTATCCTTCATTCTAGAGCCAAACACATAGAGATCAAACACCACTTCATTAGAGATTATGTTCAAAAAGGGACACTCAACATCCAATTTGTAGACACTGGCCATCAATGGGATTACATATTCACCAAACCCCTACCTGAAGATAGGTTTGACTTCATCAAGAAAAACCCAAACCTTACCCTCATCCCTGACCAATAGCCTAGTTATGTTTTTACAAGTATTTTTATTATTATTATTTTCGTGTATTGTTTTTCAAAATAAAAAAAAAATAGTGGATCTCCTTCATTCCTTTTTGTCTAATGACATAAGGGGGAGAAATATATTTGATAAAAGAGAATAAAATTTGAGGCATTAGACTTAGGGGGAGAAAAATAGAAAAATGGAGCTTAGTCTTAGGGGGAGTCAAAGAAATAAGAAAGAAAAATAGTTATCAAAAATACAAGTTTTGTCATCATCAAAAAGGGGGATATTGTTGGAACCAAGTTGGTTCTTACAATTAAAGTTTTGATGTTAACAAAAGTATTTTATGAAGATAACATATTTAACTTCGAAGAAGAATGCAGAAATCAGATGATGACATCACTAGAAGCAAAAACCAGAGGATGATATCACTAGAAGCAAAAATCAGAAGATGACGTCACCAGAAGCAGAAATCAGAGGATGATGTCACCAGAAGCAGGAATCAGATGATGACGTAACCAGAGGATGTCACCAGAAGATGACGTCACTAGAAGCAGAAATCAGAGGATGACGTCACCAGAGGATGTCACTAGAAGCAGAAATCAGAAGATGACGTCACCAGAGGATGACATTACTAGAGGACGACGTCACCAGAGGATAAAGTCACCAGAGGATACCTCCAGAAGATACATCCAGTAAATGATACGAGAGGATACCTCCAGAGGATACCTCCAGAAGATACATCCAGTAAATGATACGAGAGGACTCAAGAGGATACTAGAGGATACCTCCAGAAGGTACCATAGGATACCTCCAAAAGATACCAGAGGATACCATTAGAGGATCCCATCAGAAGCAAGAATCAGAGGATATCATCAAAGGAAACATCACAGGATATCATCCATCAGAGGATATCATCAAAGGAAAGAAACAATGACATTATTAGAGGATATTATTCATGGCCCAAATCAGAAGGAAGCATAGTCTAGAAGGAGACTTGGTCCATACCAGAAGGAAACATGGTCCAGAAGGAGACGTGGCCCAGACCAGAAGGAAACATGTCTAGAAGGAGACTTGGTCCAGACCAGAAGGAAACATTGTCCAGAAGAAGACTTGGTAAAACCATAAGGTAATTTTGTCCAGAAGGAGACTTGGTCAAACCAGAAGGAAACAGAGTTCAGAAGATAACTTAGTCCAGAACAGAAGACATGTTCTAGACTTGGTCCAGAATAGAAGACTTGCTCTAGACTTGGTCCAGACCAGAAGATAGCATGGTCCAGAACAGATCACATGGTTCAAATCAAAAGATCACAAGTCCAGATCATAATATCACATAGTCCATATCAGAAGGTTACACTATCCAGATCAGGAAACAGAATGGTACACATCAGATCACATGGTCCAGACTTGGTCCAAATTAGCAAATCATATGGTCCAGATATAAGTCATGATCACTGAAGACTTAATTAAATTTCGAAGAAGACTTGATTGATTTTTGATAGAAATCTGATCAAAGTATTAAGGAGATTTGATTCAAAAAATCACTGAAGACTTGAAGGAAATTCGAATGAAATCTGAAGCCAGAAGATACGGTTCAAAATTAAAGTAAAACAGGATTGGCCAACAGAATTTTCAAAGGAAATCTGAGCAAGATTTATCTCGAATTTAAGCTTGTACAAAGCCCATATTGCAGCTATAAAAGGAGGCTTCAGATTGGTGGGAGAAGACTTGACTTGTAGGGTCAAGGTGCTGCTTGTTCCTCAAAAGTATGGGGTTGTCAGGCTGTTTGAGAAGACTTGACTTGTAGGGTCAAGGTGCTGTTTATTCCTCAAAAGTCTGGGGTTGTCAGGCTGATTGAGAAGACTTGGCTTGTAGGGTCAAGGTGATTTTATTCCTCAAAAGTCTGGGGTTGTCACGCTGTTTGAGAAGACTGGCTTAGAGGGTCAGGTGCTGTAATTCAAAGTGTTTTGAATTAGTGGATTAAAGCCTTCGAAATTAAGGGACTGGATGTAGCCAAGTTAATGGTGAACCTGAATAAATGGGACTGGATGTGTTCTTATGATGTTATTATCCGCTGCTTAATCTGATTATTTATTCATCAAGTAACCAACATCAATATTCATCAAAACAGCAAAAAGAATTCAAGTTTGGCAAACACAATTCAACCCCCCTTCTCGTGTTTGCACCTTTAACCTGCCATTTTTGGAGAAAAATGGTATGACACTTTAAACTTGAAAAAGACATAGGTGCTCTCTGATCTATTCCAAGAAGGGTCCACTCGTTACCTATCAACATACCTCAAGCCTCTTCCAAAGGTGTTCAACAGCATCAGCCAACATGCCAAACTTCCCCACTGTGGAAGCCATGAGTATGTATCTGACGATGCTATGATCATCTACCATCTCCTCAACTGCAAATGCCTCAACCTTCCCCACATCGTCATCCACCATATGATAGCCGCTTCCAACAAAGATTATAGAAAAAACACAGTTCCTTATGGGATGATCTTAACTAGAATCTTTAGGCACTTTCAGATACCCCTCACAAATGAGAAGAGCCCCATTAAAATCTCCAAGTTTTCCTCTAAAAACATTTCTCACATGAGGAAAACCACATATGAAATGAGTGCTCCTTCATCCTCTTTTCCATCAAAATCATTGAAAAGAAAGCGCTCAACAAGGAAAAGAGCTACTACTGCACCAGCCCTAGCCTCACCACACCAATCACCTGAACTCACAAAAGCAGTAGCTGAAAATGCTTAAGAACGTTCTCCAGCAAACCAAGATTATTCTCCAAACCAAACCAACAATCTCCAAACTTTCTCCGTTTTTCCCCAACTATCCACTCTATCCTCAACAGACTTCTTCTCCTATTCTCAATATTTCCAATCTCCGTATGATGACATGTGTACTCTGCTTCCCAAAAATCACGTATCCATTATGTCACCAGTGTTCATCTCCCCTCACAAAACCAACCCCTCCATCTTTGGAATAAGTCAATTTCTGGCTATTTCCGATACTCCTGGACCTTCCATAAACAAGAAATCCATTTCTGATCCCTTACCTCCTGTCATCATTCCTTCCACCTCTCTACCTACAAATTCCACCACCCTCGCTCCTCATATGACTAGTCCTCCTCCTCCACTAAAGGAACCCACGAACTAAGAGATCATGACTGCCCTGCAAACTATCTTGGCACGTCAGACTCAACAATATTTGGAGTCCACATTGTTGAGAACTTGGATGATAGAGCAACTTGCTCCCAAGTTGGGTCTAGTCCCTCCTTGTAAGACCCTTAATTTTAAAATGAAATTATGGATTTAATTTCAAGTATATTTTGGGATATTTGTAAAATATTTGATATATGTATATTTATATATATATATATATAAATATTTTTGAGATTGAGTAAAATTATTGGACGAAGGATTATTTAATTTAATTACAAGTAATTAAATATCGGGCAGTTAATTAAGATTTTATCTGTCGACGTAATTGCGACGGGAGTAATTAGTTACTTGAGGGTCAAGTTTAATTATTATATATATATATATATATATATATATGAGGTGGCAAGAGTATGTGTCTGTATATATGTTTGCATGTGAGAAGCAAGGAAAAAAAGAAGGGAAAAATAGAAAATCAGAATAAAAAAGAAAGAGAAAACAATTTATTTCCTTTCCCTCACCTACCCGAGCTGCTTTCTTCTTCCTCTATTCAGTTCTGTTTGTGTTGGTAGTGAGAAGGGATACTCAAAACTCAAATTACATGGAAATCCAAGCCTCGAATAAGAAAGTGTCAAGAAGGAAAGTTATTCCTCTCATCGTTACGGTGTTAGAGAACCAACTTTGGTAGCGACGACGCAAACGAGAGTTTCGCCGATTTTAGTCGCGGCAACGAAAACGAGCAAGAAAATGTAACTAAGGTAAGGGGCTCCTTCCAACTTTCTAGATTGCATTTAGGGCTTTAATTGCATGTGTGATGGATGATTATATGCGATTTTCTGTTCTGAAAATGAAACTTCCCTTGCATATTGTTATGAATGAGTAAACTGCTTGTGGTGTCTGTTTTGTTGCTGTTCTATTTGGTTGCTGCCGTGGTTGATGTATTGATGATGTTTTGGTGTTGTGTTGATCCTGAAATCTGCCTTGCATGTGGTTTGTGAATGAGTAAAACACATGTTATTGAGATAATGTATGTTGAGTGTTGTTGTTGCTGCTTTTGGTTGCTGTTATTGATGATGCTTTTGTTGTGGTGTTGATGAGTAAAAATCATTAATGTTGTGTTGAGGACGTTCTGGGTTTCAGATGGCATTGCATTCTGTTTTCAGTGAAGAGAAAACATAGCATGTTCATGCATTGCATAGTCAGGTGGTGACCGCGATGGGCCACAGAGTTGATGCGGTGACCGTGATGGGCCGCGAAGTTAGGTAGTAACCGTGATGGGTTATAGATTAGTTCCGCGTGTATTAGACGGTCTATTCTATCCGGGTTTCAGAGTGGTTCTGCGTGTATTAGACGGTCCATGCTATCCAGGCTACAGAGTGGTTCCGCGTGTATTAGACGGTCCATTCTATCCGTGCGAGGATTTAATTTCTGTGTATTTGGCCTGTGAGAGGCTAATACACGTAAATGTAGTGACCGTGATGGGTCATAGAATAGTTCCGCGTGTATTAGACGATCTATTCTATCAGGGTTCAGAGTGGTTTCGCGTGCATTAGACGGTCCATTCTATTCATGCTACGGAGTGGTTTTGCATGTATTAGACGGTCCATTCTATCTGTAAATCATGCTGGTCCGTGAGAGACTGCACATGTGTTGGTCCGTGAGAGACTGCACCTTGGTAATTCTAAGAATTGAGTACATTGACATATACATATTGCATTGGGATGGTTGACCTGTGAGTCATGATTTGATATGAATTGATGAGTGGAAATTGCAGTGTGCAAGTATTTTATGAATTCTAAGTGTCAAATAAGTTGTTGTGATTGTTAATCGTATTTGTACTTCCAACCTGATTTATATGTAAACTGGCTGTTTTGCAAAGATGTAGATGTTATCCATTTTAGTAAGTGAGCATACTTATTTATCATTGTTGTTATAGCATTGAAATATGCCATGAATATAATTGTTATCTTTGACATAACTATTATGTGGTAATTGTTAATTTCGGTTGGTGACCCTTTACAATATTGTGGAAATTGGGCTTTGCCCTCAGATGATACCCAAACCCGTGCCACCGACGAATACACTAACGACGGAGATGCTTTTAGTTTTCCTTGATCTTCACGTATGGAGTATTTCTGGACAGCGCAGAGGGATGGACAGCTGGAGTAAAGACGAGATTTGTAAAGGATGTGGTGGAAACCGTGCTACTGTAGTTTTAGTTCATGATGAGTAGTTGTAGTTCATAATAAGATCAGACTAGACTTTTTGTATAGGGCCTAGTGTTAATGGCTGTATTTATTTATTTTGGGATAATTGTATATCTTTTCCGCACTCAGATAATGTTTTGGTGGGTCCAGGATACAGTTTCTGATGTATTTTTATTTTGGTATATTTTGAAGATAATTTCCCAAAATTAAATTACTTGGTTATAATTATGATGTGGTTGTTTAA
>JBBPBO010001985.1:19883510-19907454 GCA_037974295.1 Cicer cuneatum
TAGCTATATTGCCTCTGATGAATTCAACAAGTGTATGTTCTGTTGCCTATGATAAGCATGACAAGCCAGTAACTGTATCTACCTTTAATAATCACATCAAGCATCTGATCATCTGACTTTGAATTATTATGTATCCTCTAGAAAAGTCAATGCTCTAAAAAGTTTATACTCGAAAGAAGACAAAGCAATTGCACATCCTCTGATGAACATCTTGAATTTGTTACTTGTCTGAAGATCTTAAGACATGATCTGATTATCGTATCCTCTACTTACCAATTGTTTTAAACAAGATACGCTGAATCATTACAATATCAGTTTTTTGAAAGTTTCTATGGAAAATTAGCCCCACAAAGATACAATACAAAACCTCATGAATTATGTTGATTTCTTGCAATCAGGACAACAACCAAAAACCCTAATCATTCTCTATAAAAGATGTGTTTCCCTCAATGAAAAAACACACAAGCAACAAGTACATCCACACTCTTGCTCAATATCACTCAGTTTCGCGTTAGTGCTAAGAGAAGTTCTGAAGTAACAAATTTGTAAACACTTTCTGCGAGAGCTAATTCCAAAAAACTCAAAACCCTTTTGTTTATAACCTAGACCAGTAGTGGCTCTCTTCCTCATCAACTTGACTGCACTAATCTGGAAGGTTGAGAAGAGTGAATACAATCAATTGACTAGTAGGTGTTCAAGTGTATGTCTGATTTCGTGGTGATCTAGTGGATTGAATCCTTCGGGTTGAAAGTGAAGGTGCAAACACGAGAAGGGGGGTTGAATTGTGTTTGACTAACTTGAATACTTTTTTTGTTTTTACAGTTTTATAACAAAACCTGATGTATAAATCAAACAGAGTTAGCAGCGGATGTAAAGTAAAAAAAAACACAGAATTTTATACTGGTTCACCGTTAACGAGGTTACGTCCAGTCCCTTCACTTTGAAGGATTTAACTAATTCAAAACCATGAATTACAATAATACCACTGACCCTTCAAGTCAGTCTTCTCAAACAGTCTAACAATCCTAGACTTTTGAGGAATACAGCACCTTGACTTCTCAAGTCAAGTCTTCTCCTGCCAATCTGACAACCCCAGATTGTAGAAGGAATTACAACTCCTTGAATCTAATTCTAAGTAATCTACTACCCCTTCTGACTCCCTCAGATTGTAGACTCTACTTCAACAACTTAGATATAACACAAGGGAAAAAAAATAACACGAGTGCTTGCTTCTGGAAAGCTGGAACTCACAATTAACCTTACTGAAAACTCGAGTGTTTGCTTTTGGAAGTGTATGACTCTTTTGTGATTTTCGATGCTAAGTCTTCTGCCTTGAGCCTCCTTTTATAGATGCAGATTAGGGTCTCTTCCAAGCTTAAATTCGAGTTGTATCTTGTTGGATTCTCTTGCAAAAATAACTTGTCCAATCGGGTTTCTCTTAAATAAAAAACATATATTTTCCTGCTCCAGATTGCCTTCAAAAATAAGTTTGACCAATCCTGACTTTAATTAATTTTGGAACAAATCTTTCTTCCCGCCAATAGCTTCTGAATTCCAAAAGACTTCACTTTATTTTTATATCGAATCCGTTTAATACTTTATTAAATATAATCACGACTCCACTGATCATGATTCAATCTGGACCGCTTGATCTTCTACTCTCGTCCACATCTGGACCATACTAAGTGATCTGCTGTGTTCCTCTGATTTCGGCCAACACTGGACCATACTTTCTGATCGTCTGATCTCGACCACTCTGGACTTGCAATCTGATCTGATGTGATCCTCTGATTTCGGCCAACACTAGACCACACTTTCTGATCTTCTAATCTCGACCACTCTTGTAACACCCCGAGTTTAAAACACAGCGCGAGTGTATATTTTTTTTAAAAATAAATAATTAAAATGATTTTCCAATTCATTACTTCAAACGAATTGAAATAAAATTTTCCTTTAATTCATTTCATAAAAAGGTACGTCGTAATTTAATCGATGAACGTAATAAAATAACTTCATCGTAATATCACTAAGTACTTAATTCTGGAAATTTCATAATAAACATTAATACATTTCAAAATATTGGGGTCATAACATCTCAAAAGTAAATATCAGAGTGCGGAATAAGTTAGCGGAAAAATAGTACAATAATTTTCAAAATAAAACAAATTACATTTTCCAGCTCAAAATCCTATACATCAAATCTAACTGATCATGCACTAAAGCTACAGTAGCACGGATTTTCTCCGCATCCCAAACAAGTCTCATCCGACTCCGCTGCTCGCCTCGATGTAACCTCCTTCTCCTCATCATAAAGAGAAGGATCAGTCTCCTCTGAAGTCAGATCAATGTACAGTCTCGGTCGATTTGGCGGTGCCGGAATCTCATAACAATCATCGGATATCCTAGACGGACCCGGAATATCAACTGCTACTGGCTTCGGCTCTTCATTCTTCTCTTCCGCCTCAGAACCACGTACATCCCCACCAATCACCGGGTTAGGAGTCACCACTCCTACGGTGGCCTCCGTCTCAACCCCTCTAGCTGGCTCCTCCGCATCATCAAAAATTCCGTGCGCCTCCAATATCAAACGAGAAGGCACGGGAAAGTCAATCCTCGCATAGCTGTGCTCCACGTAGTACACCACTCCATTGGTCCTACAGGTTCTCTTCAATCTCCCCGTGTACGTAGCCCTACTTGAGGTGGGGTCGTATACCCAAGCAGTAGGCACAGAAAGATCAATGAAGTCGAGCGAATTTTCCGTCGTCTCGGGACCCACGGGTGTCATGGGTTTGGGGGGCATCTGAGGGCAAAGCCCAAATTCCACATATAATAGTAAAGGGTCACCGACCGAAATTAACAAATAAACACATAGCATTTATATCACAGAACAGATACACCCATGGTATAACATATGACAATGATGAAAAATAAAGATGCTCATTTTGAATTTTCATGACATGTATGCCTTTTCAAAACAGCAACCAATTAATATGAGAAATATGTTGTAAGTACAGCCAACACTTCAGCAATCACAGTCATTTATCAGAAATTCAGATTTCATAAAGTACTCACACACATCACTTTCCAATCATCATCACATAACCAATTTCGTGACCCACCGGTCAATCCCCAGATGCAATATGTATATGCTCATGTATACAATTTCTTGGAATTACCAAGGTGCAGTCGCTCAACAGACCAGCACAATATGTTTGACTTTAACAGCCCTCAAGACCAGGGTGCAATCGCTCAACAGATCAGCACCAGTGCAGTCGCTCAATAGACCAGCACGTTTGACATATACTCAGGTACAATCGCTCAACAGATCAGTACCAGTGCAGTCGCTCAACAGACCAGCACTCGTGCAATCCCTCAACAGATCAACACATTTTTGCGCATTTCAGGGTACAATCGCTCAACAGATCAGTACCAGTGCAGTCGCTCAACAGACTAGCACTCGAGCAATCACTCAACAGATCAGCATGATTACGCATTACTCTGTGGCCCATCGCGGGTACCACTTGACTATGCAAATGCATGAATATGCAGTGTTTTCTCTTCACTGAAACAATATGCATTATCAGGAAATTTCAACCTTTCCATCATTTTTTAGAACATCTCAACACAATCAATATCATCATCATCACAATCATGATTAAACAGTCAAGCAATCATTAACACTTTACATTATCTCACAATTCCATTCTTAATTATCATAAGTCTTTCCCCCAACCCTTAAAATTCACACAACATTGTTTAAAACTGAGATTTCTGAAAAATACGAATCTGTATTCGAATACAGCTTCCTTATATTCGAATACAGAAGCCAAATTAGTGCAGAATCAACACTCTGTATTCGAATACAGCCTTCTTGTATTCGAATACAGAGGCTGTCACAGTGTAAAAATCAGTATTTTCACAACTTCAGTAGAAATCTCAAAAGCCTTATCATTACCTCTTCAAATTATCACAAAACTCTATTTTAATTAGTCACAAACCTTCCCAAATGCTCCCCAACACTTAAGGTTTATAAAACTATGTTTAAAACTCTGGATTTCTGAAAAACACGAATCTGTATTCGAATGCAGATCCCTTGTATTCGAATACAGAAGCTGAAACTGTGATTGCAACATTGTGTATTCGAATACAACATGCCTGTAGTCGAATACAGAAGACAAAAACAGTGTATATTCAGCATTTTCCCACCATCATTGAAATTTTTATTAAACTCATCATCTCTTCTTCAAAACTATTCAAAAACTTCATTTTAAATTGTTTCAAACTTTCCCCAACACTTTAAAGTTCACATGACAGTGCTTAAAACTTGATTTTCTAGAAAACACGAATCTGTATTCGAATACAGCTTCCTTGTATTCGAATACATAAGCTAAAACTTGAGTTTATGGAAAAACCCGAAACTGTATTCGAATACAGCTCCCTTGTATTCGAATACAGAAGCAATAATTGTGAAAGTCAGCATCCTGTATTCGAATACAAGACTATCGTAGTCGAATACAGATGCGAATACAGTGTTAAAATTTCACTTCTGTATTCGAATACGACAGAGTCGTAGTCGAATACAGATGCTAAGTCATAAGTAAAAATCCTTCCTTTGTATTCGAATACAGGGGCCCGTATTCGAATACAAGTTTGAAAACTTGAGTAAAACAGAACCTTGGCAGGTTGTATTCGAATACACTCATGTTGTATTCGAATACACCTTCGAACTCAGTGAACTTTTCCTGGAAACTACAACACATTTTCAAACTTTTACCTTTGAAAAACCAGCACAACCCCAAAACAGTTTCATCACTCTTTTGAACCACAAAACTCAAGCATTTTTTATCAATACAGATTTTCCAGAAGAAACACTTTCATCATTTTAAAATCTCTTTTCTTTTGGAACATCAGCATCACCAGAATCACTCAAAAACAGAATGTTAATCACACAGAACAGACCTTTTTTAATGTTTACATTGTTGACCATTTCTCAAAACAACATGCAAGGTATTTCCAGCATTCTTACACCACCATTCACAACATGCAAAGCATTTTCAGCTTCCTCACACAACCAGAACAACATTCATACATTCAGCCAAATAGCAACCATCATATAGCAGCAAAACACATCAATAGAATGTATTTTCACATTTTATAACAACCAGCACAACAATTTTACAAATATGCATTTTGATCATCTTCAAAATAACATGCAAGACATTTTTCAACTTTCCCACATAAACAAAACAGCAATGATATAACCACCCAAAACAGCATATCACAGATTTTTAAAATCTCAACAGAATGCATTTTCTTTCATCTTTCAAAATGTCATGCAAAACAGTTTCTTTTTCAAAACAGAAACTCAAATATGATCACACCTCAAACATACATTTACAGTCCTAAAATGCAACTAGAAAGTGGAAGGTGCCCTTACCCTTGTTGCGTTTCTGCTACTTCTCATGTTTCTGTTTTCGTTCCCGTTTACGCGTCAAAAATCGGCGAAACTCCCGCTTGTGTTTGCTGCTACGAAAATAGGTTCTCTAGCTTCGGAATGATGAGGGGAACACCTTTTGTACTGGGGGTTTTCTGGTTTGTTGCTTAGATTTCCAATTAATGTCACTTTTGAGGAACTCCCTCTTTTTTTCTTTTGAACGGACTGGAAATGGAAAAACAGAATGGGAGGGAAGGGATACTGTTACATGCAGTATGGGCAGTGAGGGAGGAGGAATGGTGTTCTGATTTCACCATCCTTCTCACTCCTATATATAGGCTTGTGTGGGTGCCACCTCACCCGACACTTGTCTGATTTTCAGCACTTTACCCGTCTCGTCGCAATTAGCCGATAATCCCTTAATTAACTGTCCATTAATTTAATTACTCATAATTAAATTAATTTATTCTTAATCCAATAATCTTAATTTATCTTCCAAAATAAATATTTATATATATATATATATTTACTCAAAACATACATATATTAAATATTTTACAATATCCGCAAAATACACTTAATATTAATTCCATAATTTTAATTTAAAAATTAAGGGTCTTACAACTCTGGACTTGCAATCTGATCTGCTGTGATCCTCTGATCTCGGCCAACGCTGGACCACACGTTCTGATCTTCTGATCTCGGCCACCACTGGGCCATATGGTCTGATCTTCTAATCTCGGCAAATACTAGTCTATGATGCTTAAATCTGGACCATTGATCTGAACATCTTCCCTCTGATCTGGACCAATTCTGAACTTGGTCTAGATTGAACTGAAATTAACTATGGACAAAGGATATTTAATTCTGGACATTTACCTCTTGATCTGGATCAGGTCTGAACATTATTTCTTCTGGTCTGGACTTAGTTTCATACTCTGAATCATGCTACCTTCGGGTTTGGGCCAAATCTGGACTAATTCATTTGTTCTGGACCAATTATCTGAAGCTCTGGTTAAGTCTGGATCAGGTCTGGACTGATTATCATTTCACTGCTAAGGTATCTTCTGGTCAGAATAACTTCTGGACCAAATCTGACTTTTGATTCCTTCTGGTCTGGAACAAGTCTCCCTCTGGCAGGATTCCTTCTGGTTTGGTCCAGGTCTCCTTCTGGACTCAACTTCCTTCTGATCTAGGCCAGGAAAGATATCCTCTGATGGTGTTTTGACATCCTGGTGTATCCTCTGGTGCTTTCAAGATGCATCATTTGATACCTTATGGACGCATTATCTGGTGAGTTTTGGAGGTGTATCCTCTGGTCTGATTTTACCTTCTGATTACTCATCCCCTGCCTCTGGTGACTTCAGCTTCTGCCTCTGATAACTTCATCTTCTAGTGGCATTTAATATAGTAATTCAAGGTACAAAATAAGATTACATGGGGTGCTTTTGTAAACATCAAAATCCTAAGTACTTAGAACCAACATGGTTCCAACAGAAAGGACTGGACGTAGCTACCGTATGGTGGTGAATCAAGATAAATTGTTGTCTCTCTACTCCGTTTTCTTTTACTTGCACTGTTTTCTTTACTTTAGTATAGCTACACGAAAAAGTATTTTCTAATAAAAAAAACACAATTCAAACCCCTTATTTCTTGTCTTTTTTGTTCTACACATTAATTTGTCATAGATCATAAGATTCCAAAATCATTAAGTACCGAAATGAGGCTATTACACAATGAAGTCTCAAATGAGGATATTACATAATGAAGTACCAAAATAAACTCAACCATTATGAAGTTCCAAAATAAAATAGTTACATCATGTACTACCAACAACAAAACAGTTACATGATGAAATACCAAAATACAATTCCAAAATAAATCAAGTTGGTTTGTGTAACACCCCGAGTTTAAAACAAAGCGCGAGTGTATTTTTATTTATTTTTTTTTTCAACCAAAATAAATAAAAAGGAATTTTCAAAATTATTAATTCAAAGGAATTAAAATAAAATTAAGTCATTTATTAAAATAATTTGTCGTAATCCAAACGACTAAAAGTAATTAATTAATTATGCCATGATTATAACCACGTAAGAAAATTTTGGGAAATTGATTTTCAAAATATACCAAAATGAAGATACATCAAAATTGTATCCTGGACCCACTGAAATATTTATCAGAGTGTGGAAAATATACAATTATCCCAATCTAAAATATTATCAGAGTTGCGGAAAGAAAATACACAATAATCCCAAAATAAGTGAATACAGCCCTCAACACTAGGCCCTATACAAAAAGTGTAGTCTGATCATGCACTAAGCTACAGTAACAAGTGATTTCCACCGACTCCTCCACAAGTCTCGTCTTCACCCTAGTCGTCCGTCCTTCTATGTTGTTCACGAATACTCTGTAAGTGAAGATCAGGGGAAACTAACGACGTTCCCGTCGTTAGTGTAACCGTCGGTGGGACGGGTTTGCGTATCATCTGAGGGCAAAGCCCAATTTCCACAATAAAAGCCAAGGGTCACCGACCGAAATTAACAAATAACACATAGCATTTATATCAACACTAACAAATATATCCATGGCATATCATATAACAATGATGATAAATAAGGATGCTCATTTTAAAATTTCATGACATGTATGCCTTTTCTAAAAGCAACCAATTAATATGGAAAACATGTTGTAAGTACAACCATCAACTCAACAATCACAACCATTCATCAGAAATTCAGATTTTATAAGATACTTACACACATCAATTTCCAATCATCAACATATATCCACATCATGATCCACCGGTCAACAACCCCGATGCAATATGTATATGCTCATGTACTCAACTTCTTGGAATTACCAAGGTGCAGTCGCTCACAGACCAGCACACGTGCGGTCGCTCACAGACCAGCACGATTTTCATATGCTAGACTCTAATGGCCAACATTGTTGGAACCAAGTTGGTTCTAAGACTTAGGATATTGATGTTTACAAAAGCACTCAATGTAAACTTATTTTATACCTTGAATCATTAAATTAAATGTCATCAGAAACTGAAGAAATCAGAAGCAGAAGATCAAAGGAAAATGAATTCTGGAATTTCCAGAAGATGTTTCAGGATGACTAAACTGAACCAGAAGATAACTTTGCAGGCCTATATCAGAAGGAATAAAATTCAGAATGAAACATGGATCATATCATTGGAAAGCCTGCCAGAAGGAGAGTTGATCAAGACAAACAGGAATCAAATATCAATTTTATTCCAGAAGTTATTCTGACCAGAAGATGGCCTGGCAGTAAAAATTACACAGCCCAGACTTGTTTCAGACTTGACCAGAAGGTATGTTTATGAGTCCAGAACATGAAGATCAATCCAGATTTGGCCCAGACCATAAGATAGCATGATTTAGGGCATGGAACTAAGTCCAGAACAAAAGAAATGAGTTCCAGAATCAACCCAGACCTGGTCCAAAATTAAAGGTAAAATGTCCAGACTGAAATATTTTTTGATCAAGTTTATTTCAGTTTGTTCCAGACCAAATTCCAGAATCTGTCCAGATCAGAGTAAAAATATCCAGATCAATGGTTCAGAAATAATTTTTTGAGTCCAGTGATGGTCAAGATCAGAAAATTAGACCATGGCCCAGAAGTGGCCGAAATCAGAGGGACAGGCTGTGCAGTCCAGAAATGGCCGAATCCAGAAGTTCATAGCATATCAGGCGCACATCCAGGAAGGCTGAAATCAGAAGATCAGAGGGCTATGAAGTGTGGTCCAGGAATGGCCGAATTCAGAGGACAATAGCATAGCAATCAAGCTGGTCCAGCTGTGGACTATCGCATGAAGATCCAATGGTGCAGATTTGATCATGGGAATTAATGGTGAAGATCTCATGATATTTTTATCAAAATATTATAAAAGATTTGTTATAAATTAAATTGGAGTAGCATGGAAGTCAGGAGCTGTGGCGGGAAGCAATGCACAGATTTGATTGGCCAGTTAAGATATTAAACAAATCTAAGGCTTAAAAAGATATGATTTTTATTTAAATAAAGCCCAATTGGTCAAGATATTTTTACAGAGAATCCAGCTATATTTAGCTCGAATTTAAGGATTGGAAGAGGCCCAAATCAGCATCTATAAAAGGAGGCACAAGGCAGATTACTTAGTATCGAAAATCACAAAAGGGTCATACACTTCAAAAGCAAACACTCTCAAATTTTCATATAAGTCAATTGTTGAGTCTCAGTTTTTAAAGCAAGTACTCTTGTTGTTTTCGTTCCACTGTGTCAAATCTAAGTTGTTGAAGTAGAGTCTACAAGCTGTGGGAGTCAGTAGAGGTAGCAGGTTACTTGGCAATTAGATTCATAGTGTTGTGATTTCTTCTACAATCTGGGGTGTCAGATTGACTGAAGAACATGAGCTGTTTTTTCTCAAGAAGTCTAGGATTGTTAGACTATTGAGAAGACTGACTTGGAGGGTCAGTAGCAAGGTTGTAATTCAAGTTTGAATTAGTGAAATCCTTCAAGGCGAAGGGACTGGACGTAGCCTCGTTAACGGTGAACCAGTATAAAATCTGTGAGTTTTTATTTTTATTTTTATCCGCTGCTAACTCTGTTTTAATTATACATCAAGTTTTGTTTTGAAAGTATTAAAACAGGAAAAGTTTCAAGTTAAGTCAAACACAATTCAACCCCCCTTCTCGTGTTTGCACCTTCAAACATGACCATGGTGCAATCTCTTACAGATCAGCACCAGTGCAGTCGCTCAACAGACCAGCACGTTTCACATATACTAAGGTACAGTCGCTCACAGACAAGTACCAGTGCAGTAGCTCAACATACTAGCACTCGTGCAGTCGCTCAACAGACCAGCATGTTTTGCGCATATCAAGGTACAGTCGCTCACAGACCAGTACCAGTGCAGTTGCTCAACAGACCAGCACTCGTGTAGTCGCTCAACAGACCAACACGTTTACGCATTACTATGTGGCCCATCGCGGTTACCACCTGACTATACAATGCATGAACATGCAATGTTTCCTCTTCACTGAAAACAGTATGCAACCATGAGCAAAATTTTGCCTTTCCATCATTTCCCCAAAACCATCTCAACCCAAATAATTTCATTATCATCACATCAATAAAATACATTCAAGCACCTCATCATTACCACTTCACACTATCTCAAAAACTCCATTTTAATTTATCATAAATCTTCCTAATGTTTCCCCAACTCTTAAAGTTCATATGACAGTGTCTAAAACTCGAATTTCTGGAAAACACGAATTTGTATTCGAATACAGCTTCCTTGTATTCGAATACAAAAGCTAAAACAGTGCAGAATCAACACTCTGTATACGAATATAGCTTCCTTGTATTCGAATACAGAAGCTACAACCGTGTAAACTCAGCATTTTTCACAGCATAAATAAAGAACTCCAGAACCTCATCATCACCACCTCAAACCATCTCAAAAACACCATTTTAATTCATCACAAACCTTCCCAATATTTTCCCAACTCTTTAAGTTCATAAACCATTGTTTAAAACTGAAGTTTTTGAAAAAAAACAAGCTGTATTCGAATACAGAGGCAAAAACAGTGAAAAATCATCATTCTGTATTCGAATATGAGGCTGTCGTAGTCGAATACAGATGCGAATACAGTGGCAAAAATTGCAGTCTTGTATTCGAATACGACAGGGTCATAGCCGAATACAGAGGCTAAGTCAGAAGCAAAAATCCCTTATCTGTATTCGAATACAGAGGCTCGTATTCGAATACAAGTTCAAAATTTTGAATAGAACTGAAGTTTTGCAGGCTTTATTCGAATAAACTCATGCCGTATTCGAATACACCTTCGAATTCAGTGAAATTTCACAGAAAACTTCAACACATTTTCAAATTCTTTTCTTTGAAAAACCAACACAACACCAAAATAAAATCACCATTCTTTTGAAACCACAAAACTCAAAACATTTTTCATCAACAAAAGATTTTCCAGAAAACACCTTCACCCAGTTAAATCCTTCTTCTTTAAAAATCACCCTCAACATGATCAACAACAGATTTTTAACAACACAACAGAAAATAGAATCATCAACACCAGAATCACCTCACTGTTTTTCTTTAACCACAAAACTCAAAACATTTTTCATCAACAACAGATTTTCCAGAAAACACTTCCACCATTTTAAATCCTTTTCTTTTGAAAACCATCATCAACACCAGATTGTTTTCAACATAACAGAAATAGAATCACCAAAACCAGAACAGCATCACGGTTTTGCTTAAACCACCCAAAACAGAATGTCAACCACAACAAAACAGACATTTTTCAATGTTTACATTTTGATCATTTCTCAAAACAACATGCAAAGTATTTTCCAGTATTTTTACACAACCAAAACAACATGCAAAGCATTTTCCAGTATTCCCACACAACCAAAACAGCAATGTTATATCAGCCAAAACAGCAACATCACAGAATCATCAAACATCAGTAGGATGCATTTTTCGCATTTTATAACAACATGCACAATAGTTTCGTTTTTCAAACCAGAAACTAAAATATGATCACACATCAAACATGCATTTACAGCCCTGAAATGCAAACTAGAAAGTGGAAGGTGCCCCTTACCTCTGTTACGTTTCTGCTCCCGTTCACGTTTTCACGACAAAAGTCGCGAAGTTTTCGTTTGCATTTGCCGCTACCAACGTGGGTTCTCTAGCTCCGTAATGAGGAGAGGAACAACTTTTGTTCTTGGTACTTGGTGGTTTGGTGCTTGGATTTCCATGTAATCTCAGTTTTGAGCAACTCTTTTTTTTTTCTTTCTATAAACGGGAAACAGAATGGGAAGACGAAGAAGAAGGTTACTATTTCATGCAGTAAGGGGGAGGGGAGGTTTCTGCCTTTGCTCTTGCCACTCCTTCATATATATAGGCACATATATGTGCCACCTCATCCCACATTAATAGTATAATATTACTTGACCCTCCATCACTTAACCCGTCTTGTCGCAATTAGCAGATAATCCCTTAATTAACTGCCCGATAATTTAATTACTCGTAATTAAATTAATTTATCCTTCATCCACTAATTTTAATTCAACCTCCAAAATAAATATTTATATATATATTTACACAAAATATACATATATTAAATATTTTACAATTATCCCCAAAATACATCTAATATTAAATCCATAATTTAATTTTAAATTTAAGGGTCTTACAGTTTGGGTGGTGCCTTTGTTGCAACTCATGGTGCCTTGATTGGTGGCTGTTGTGGCCTCATTCTTTTGATTGGAGATTGAAGGTGCAAACACAATAAGGGGGGTTGAATTGTGTTTGACTAACTTGAATACTTTTTCTGTTTTTGCAGTTTTATAACAAAACCTCATGTATGAATCAAACAGAGTTAGCATTGGATATAAAGTAAGAATAAAAACACAAAATTTTATATTGGTTCACCGTTAACGAGGCTACGTCCAGTCCCTTCACTTTGAAGGATTTCACTAATTCAAACCTTGAATTACAACAATACCACTGACCCTCCAAGTCAGTCTTCTCAAACAGTCTAACAATCCTAGACTTTTGAGGAATACAGCACCTTGACTTCTCAACTCAAGTCTTCTCTAACCAATCTGACAACCCCAGATTGTAGAAGGAATTACAATGCCTTGAATCTAATTGCTAAGTAATCTTCTACCCCTTCTGACTCCCTCAGATTGTAGACTCTACTTCAACAACTTAGATCTAACACAAGGGAAAGAAAAACACGAGTGCTTGCTTCTGGAAAGCTGAAACTCACAATTAACCTCACTGAAAACTCGAGTGTTTGCTTCTGGAAATGTATGACTCTTTTGTGATTTTTCAATGCTAAGTCTTCTGCCTTGAGCCTCCTTTTATAGATGAGCATTAGGGTCTCTTACAAGCTTAAATTCGAGCTGTATCTTCCCAGATACTCTTGCAAAAATAACTTGGCCAATCGGGTTTTATTTAAATAAAAAACATATCTTTTTAGCTCCAGATATGCATTCGAAAATAACTTTGGCCAATCTTATCTTTAATTAATTCTGGATCAAATCGTTCTTCCCACCAATAGCTTCTGAATTCCCACAAGACTTCAATTTATTTTTGAATCAAATCATTTTAATACTTTGATCAAATTTCTATTTTAATTTAATCAAGTCTCCACTGATTATCATCATGATTAATTCTAGACCGTTTGATCTTCTGCTCTCGTCCACATCTGGACCATACAAAGTGATCTACTATGATCCTCTGATCTCGGCCAACACTGGTCCATGATGCTTAAATCTGGACCATTGATCTGAACATCTTCCCTCTGATCTGGACCAATTCTGGACTGGGTCTGGATTGAATTGAAATTAAATCTGGACTTATGATATTTTAAACTGGACAATTACCTTCTGATATGGATCAAGTCTGGATGAAATTTGGACAATCATTTCTTCTGATTTGGACTTAGTTTTATACTATGAGCCATGCTATCTTCTGGTCTGGACCAAGTCTAAATTAAATCTCTTGTTCTGGACCAATTAATTTCCGCTCTGATTAAGTCTGGATCAAGTCTAGACTAATGACCAGGCTATCTTCTAGTCAGAATTAATTATGGACCAAGTCTGATTTATCATACCTTCTGGTCTGGAACAAGTCTCCCTCTGGCAGGCTTCCTTCTGGTCTGGTCCAGGTCTCCTTCAGGACTCTGCTTCCTTCTGATCTGAGCCAGGAAAGATATCATCTGATGGTGTTTCGACATCCTGGTGTATCCTCTGGTGCCTTCAGGATGCATCCTTTGGTACCTTCTGGATGCATTATCTGGTATCTTCTGAAGGTGTATCCTCTGATCTGATTTTATCCTCTGGTAACTCATCTTCTGCCTCTGATAACTTCATCTTCTGGTGGTATTTAATATAATAATTCTAAGTACAAAATAAGATTACATGGAGTGCTTTTGTAAACATCAAAATCCTAAGTACATAGAACCAACTTGGTTCATACAATCTCCCCCTTTTTGATGATGACAAAACCTTAACTTATTTTGCTAGCTTATAACTCGTAGTACTTGAGATACGCCCCCTCAGACCAATCTCTCCCCCTAAATCTAATAATGACTTTTGCTTCTCCTTTTCAACTCCTTCTTAAATCACTCTTTCTTTTCTTCTCTTGTCCTCTCCTTTTCAACTCCTTCTGTTCTCTTTTTATTTTTCTTTCCCTGCTTCTTCTCATTTTCAACTCCTTCTCTTTTCATGTCTTTCTTTTTCGCTCCTCCTTTCTTTTTATTTCTTCTTTTCTACTTATTTCTCCTTTTTCTCTCTCTCTCTCCGCCTTTTTGTCATCAGCCAAAAAGAGGTCCTACTATTTTTGTATTTTTTTTCTCTTTACAAAGTACAGAAAGTAAAAACAAAAAAAATAAATAACATAAAGTAAAGTTTCAAGAAAATTAAAAAAACTCCTAAGATAACTACTTGAGCTAGTCAGATATGGAGATGATGTTGAGATGCTTCTTGATGAACTCAAACCTATCTTCAGGTAATGCTTTGGTAAAGATATCAGCCCATTGATGATCAGTGTCCACAAACTGGATGCTTAAACTCCCTTTTTGAACATGGTCCCTAATGAAATGGTGTTTTATTTCAATGTGTTTGGCTCTAGAGTGTAAGATAGGGTTCTTGGTTTGGTTTATGGCTGAAGTGTTATCACAGAACAAAGGGATATTGGTTTCAAAGATGTTGTAATCTTCAAGTTGATGTTTCATCCAGATTAACTGTGAGCTGCATCCTGCTGCTGATATATACTCAGCTTCGGCTGTTGACATAGCAATGGTGTTTTGTTTTTTGCTTGAACAAGAGATCAAATTATCACCTAAGAATGTGCAGTTGCCACTTGTACTTTTCCTTTCCAACTTGTTTCTAGCATAGTCGGAATCACAAAAACCTCTTAGTTTGTAGGTGGGGGTTCTCTTGTATAACAAGGTAAGGTTGGTGGTTCCTTTAAGGTATCTCAAGATTCTTTTGACAGCAGTTAAATGGGATTCCCTAGGGCCAGCTAGAAAACGGGCACAGACACAAACACTAAACAAAATGTCAGGTCTAGAAGCAGTTAAGTAAAGAAGGGATCCGATCATACCTCTGTATGTTTTCTGGTCTACCTTTAGGCTGGTTTCATCTTTCTCAAGTGAGTAGGTTGGGTGCATGGGGGTGGCCATAAGCTTACAATCACTCATCTTGAACTTTTTGAGAAGTTCTTTAGTGTATTTAGATTGGTGAATGAGTATACCTGATTTACCTTGGTGAATCTGAATTCCCAGGAAGAACTTAAGTTCTCCCATCATGCTCATTTGGAACTCTTTCTGCATTAGGTCAGAGAACTCCTTGCACAAAGTGCCATTAGTAGATCCACAGATGATATCATCAACATAAACTTGAATAATCAAAATATCATTTTTAATTAATTTCTTGAATAGAGTATTATCCATCTGGCCTCTATCAAATTCATTCTTAAGCAGAAAGTTACTAAGTCTTTCATACCATGCCCTTGGTGCTTGTTTTAAACCATATAATGATTTTTTAAGTTTAAAAACATGGTTTGGAAAATCAGAATTTTCAAATCCAGGGGGTTGTTTGACATAGACTTCCTCACTTATATAGCCATTTAAGAATGCACTTTCAACATCCATTTGATACAGAATTATATCATGATTAGCAGCAAATGATAAAAGAATTCTAATTGCTTCTAACCTGGCCACTGGAGCAAAAGTTTCAGTGTAATCAATACCTTCCTGTTGACTGTATCCTTGAGCTACAAGTTTGGCTTTATTCCTTACCACTTCACCTTTTTCATTGAGTTTATTCCTCAACACCCACTTGGTTCCAATAATATTTTTATTTGGTCTGGATACCATATCCCAAACATCATTCCTTTGAAACTCATTCAGCTCTTCTTGCATTGCAAGTATCCAACCTTCCTCTGCCAAAGCTTCATCAACATTGCTTGGTTCAATTGTTGAGAGTAAACCAAACGGACTGGTTTCTCTACTTGATGATCTAGTCTTCAATGGTTCTGCTGCACTGCCAATAATGAGAGTTTCTGGATGTGAAGACTTGTACTTCCATCCGTTCTTTCCCTCTGACTTGTCTTCAGAGTCAACATGTTCTTCTTCCTTGCTTTCATCTTTATCTCTCTCAGGTTCTGCTTCTGGTCCAGCTTCTGGTTCATGTGCCTCTGGTTCATCTGCAATTTCCTCATCTTGCTTTGACTTTTCAGAGTCAAGCTGTTTATCATCAAACTTAGCAAGACTAAACAAATCAATCTTGTAAACATTATCTTTCCTAATGCCAGTAAACAGAACAGATTTATCAAGTTGACTAACAGTTTTGCATGTTTTCTAGTTAAAGATGACATCATGTTTGCAATCACTTAGTTGACTTATGCTCAAAAGATTATGCTTCAGACCTTTTACTAACAGTACATTTTTAATAGAAAGGGACGAAGATTTGTTACCAACTGTTCCTGTACCAATAATCTGACCTTTCTAGTTTCCTCCAAAGGAAACTTTGCCTCCATTTTTCATGGTCAAATCCAGAAACATAGATTTGTCTCTTGTCATGTGTTTGGAGCATCCACTTTCAAGATACCAAGCTTTGTGTTGCTGATCAGACCTTGCTTTTTCTCTGTCAGAATCAGAGTCAAAGTCAGACTCAAACTAAGACTCAACTTCTGTTCGAGCCATCAGAGCCAGTTCTGCTTCTGGCCTGTTTGAGCAGTTTCCTTGATTCTACTTTGGTCGATAAACCATGTTCCTCTGATGATTCTGGAACATGTTTTGGTTCTGGTAACTTTGGTGAATCTGGTGATTCTCATAACCTTGATGATTCTGGTGATTCTAGTGATTTGGATGAATCTGGTGATTCTGGTAGTTCTGATGAATCTGTTCATTCTGATAATCCCTGTAGTTATTCTGATTCTGATACTTGAAGTAATTTTGATGATCATACCTGAACCTTTGATACTGATACCTGTTCTGGTTCTAGTTCCAGTACTGATTCTTATTCTGGTTCCAGTTCTCATTCCAGTTCGTGTTTTTATTCTGGTTCCAGTTTTGGTTCTGGTTCCAGTTTTGATTCTGGTTCTAGTTCTGGTTCTGATTCTGGTTCTGGTTGAGTTAACCAGACCTTCTTCCATCAGACTCAGATTGCCTCTGTCTGGTTGTAGCAGGAACATAAACCTTCTTCTGCTTGTGCATTGCCAACATCCATTGTCCAGGCACCATTGTTGGTGTCTCCTTCTGGTTGCTCAAAATATATGCAACATAGACAATTTGATCTTTTGGTATCCAGAACTGATTGGGTCCAGGTTTGTTAGTTTTGATAGCTCTTTGATCTTGTTCAGATTTTACCATTGGACAAGATAATTCAGAGTGACCTTTCTTAATACAAACAATGCATAAAACATCAGAATGAACAACTTTAGTTTCAGCAATAGTTTTTGTAAAACCAAGACCTCTCTTTCCAATGTTACTGTTTCCATAAATCATAGATGCATATTTACTTCTTTCCATTCCATTAGAAATAAAGTTTTGAAAAATATTGCTCATGCATATCCCATTCACAAACAATTTTGGAAGTGGAACAAATATTACTTTTGAGAGTTTGGTTTTCAGATTTGAGTCTTGCAACTTCAGTTTTAAAATCCTTGTTTTCAGTTGCATACTCAGAATTTCGATTCATTAAAACTTGGACTTCTTTGGTCAGATTTTTCTTATCTTCCTTAAGAGTTTTCAGTTTTAAAGACATCTTATTGTTTGCATTTAAAAAATATTTTAAAGCCTCAATTAATTCAGATTTAGTGAGATCAGAAAATATCTCATTGTCTTCATCTTCTGAATCTGTTCCAGAGCCTGAGCTATATCCAGAACTTGAGTTGGTATGAGCCATCAGAGCCAGAATTGCTTCCTCTGATGTGCTTCTAGACTTGCTTGAATGACTGCATTGATCATTCTTCCTTCTGCTTGTTTTCCTTCCTGAAACCGTGCCTTTATGAAGTCCAGAAGCAGACCTGATGTGTGCCATCATTGCTGTTTCTGCCTCTTCTTCATCAGACGATTCTTCTTCTGATTTTGATGCATCCCAAGCTGCCATCATACCGTTCTTTTTGAATCTGGTGCCTTTTTCCAATTTTGGACATTCTGACTTGATATGTCCAGGTTCATTGCATCCATAATAGATGATGCTCTTCTTTTCAGATTCTTCCTTTCCTTTGCTGTTATGTTTCTTCTTGGAGCCTCTCCTCTTCCTATTTTCCCAGATCTTAACCATATGTTTGGTTAAGTAAGACATATCATCACAGTCACTGTCACTATTCTCTGATTCTGGTGCTGCCTTTGCAGCTTTCTTCTGTTTTCACTTCAGGGCCAGATTCTTCTTCTTTTTTTGTTCATCTGCTTCCAGTTCTATTTCATGAGACTTGAGTGAGCTGATCAGATCTTCAAGTCTTAAGTTATTCAGATCACTGGCTTGCTAAACTGCAGTAACCATTGGGCTCCACTTGGTTGGTAAGCTTCTTAGAATCTTCTTGACATGATATGTTGTTGTTAGCTTTTCTTCAAGACCTTCAGTCCCGATATCAGAGTCTGGAATCTACAGAACATTCCATCAATGTCCTCATCATCTTCCATCTTGAACATCTCATACTGTTTGACCAGTATGTTAGCCCTTGCTTCTTGAACCTGCTGGCTTCCTTCATAGGTCAGAACAAGACTATCAAATATGCTCTTTGTTGTTTCTTTGTCTGTGCATCTGTCAAATTCCTTGAATGTGATGGCATTGATCATGATGGTTCTGGACTTGTGATGCAATTTTTATAATTTGCTCTGGTATGGTTTCATATCTTCCATGTCCAGTTCTTTAGTTGGATCTCTTGGAATAGTAGGTGCAGTGTATCCTTTGACTACCAACTTCCATAATTCAGGATCTTGAGATATGAAGAAACTTCTTGTAACACCCTGAGTTTAAAACACAGCGCGAGTGTATATTTTTTTTTAACCAAAATAAATAAAAGAGCTTTTTTTTTTCAATTTACTTCAGAATGAATAAAATCAATTCAAATTAAATATCGTTCGACGTCGTAATCCAAAATAGAGAAGTAATTAAATAATTACATCACGATTAATCAAGTAAATTATTTTTGGGAATTTAATTCTTCAAAATATATCAAAATAAAGATACATCCAACAGTTGTATCCTGGACCCACCAAAATATTATCAGAGTGCGGAAAAATATTAGCGGAAAAGTTATACAATAATTCCAAAAATAACCAATTATATTCCCCAAACTCAAGACCCTATACAAAAGTCTAGTCTGATCATGCACTAAGCTACAGTAACAAGTGATTTCCACCGCCTCCTCGACAAGTCTCGTCTTCACCCCAATCGTCCGTCCCTCTACGTTGTCCACGAATACTCCGTACGTGAAGATCAGGGGAAACTAACGACGTTTCCGTTGTTAGTGTAACTGCCGATGGGACGGGTTTGGGTATCATCTGAGGGCAAAGCCCAATTTTCCACAATAATAGTAAAGGGTCACCGACCGAAATTAACAAATAACACATAGCACTTATATCAATAGTAACAATTATAACCATGGCATATCATATAACAATGATGATAAATAAGGATGCTCATTTAAAAAGTTCATGACATGTATGCCTTTTCAAACAACATCCAATTAATATGGAAAACATGTTGTAAGTACAACCATCAACTCAGCAATCACAACCATTCATCAGAAATTCAAATTTTATAAGATACTTACACACATCAATTTCCAATCATCAACATATATCCACATCATGACCCACCGGTCAACCACCCCGATGCAATATGTATATGCTTATGTACTCAACTTCTTGGAATTTCCAAGGTGCAGTTGCTCATAGACTAGCACACGTGCGGTCGCTCACAGACCAACACGATTTTCATGTGTTAGACTTTAATGGCCAACATGACCATGGTGCAATCTCTCACAGATCAGCACCACTGCAGTCGCTCAACAAACCAGCACTCGTGCAGTCGCTCAACAGACCAGCACGTTTCACATATACCAAGGTATAGTCGCTCACAGACCAGTACCAGTGCAGTCGCTCAACAGACTAGCACTCGTGCAGTCGCTCAACAGACCAGCACTCGTGCAGTCGCTCAACAGACCAGCATGTTTTGCGCATATCAAGGTACAATCGCTCACAGACCAGTACAAGTGCAGTCGATCAACAGACCAGCACTCGTGTAGTCGCTCAACAAACCAGCACGTTTTACGCATTACTCTGTGGCCCATCGCGGTTACCACCTGACTATGCAATGCATGAACATGCAATGTTTTCTCTTCACTAAAAACAGTATGCAAACATCAGCAAAATTCTGCATTTCCATCATTTCCCCAAAACCATCTCAACCCAAATAATTTCATTATTATCTCATCAATAAAAACATTCAAGCACCTCATCATTACCACTTCACACTATCTCAAAAACTCCATTTTTATTTATCACAAGTCTTCCCAATGTTTCCCCAACTCTTAAAGTTCATAAAAAGTGTTTCAAACTGAGATTTCTGGAAAAACGAATTTGTATTCAAATACAGTTTCCTTGCATTCGAATACAGAATCTAAAACAATGCAGAATTAACACTCTGTATTCGAATACAGCTTCATTGTATTCGAATACATAAGCTACAACAGTGTAAACTCAACATTTTTCACAGCATCAATAAAGAACTCCAGAACCTCATCATAACCACCTTAAGCTATCTCCAAAACACCATTTTAATTCATCACAAACCTTCCCAATATTTTCCCAACTCTTTAAGTTCATAAACCATTGTTTAAAACTGAAATTTTTGAAAAAAAAAACAAGCTATATTCGAATACAGCTCCCTTGTATTCGAATACAGAGGCAAAAACAGTGAAAAATCAGCATTTTGTATTCGAATACGAGGCTGTCGTAGTCGAATACAGTGGCAAAAATTACAGTCCTGTATTCGAATACGACAGGGTCGTAGTCGAATACAGAGGTTAAGTCAGAAGCAAAAATCCCTTATCTGTATTCGAATACAGAGGCTCGTATTCGAATACAAGTTGAAAAATTTGAATAAAACTGAACTTTTGTGTATGACCCTTAAATTTAAGAATTAAATTATGGAGTTAATATTAAGTTTATTTTGGGGATAATTGTAAAATATTTAATATATGTATGTTTTGAGTAAATATATATATATATAAATATTTATTTTGGAAGATGAAATAAGATTATTGGATGAAGAGTAAATTAATTTAATTACGAGTAATTAAATTATCGGGCAGTTAATTAAGGGATTATCGACTAATTGCGACGAGATTGGTTAAGTGATGGAGGATCAGACAAGTGTCAGGTGAGGTGGCACCTACAAATGCCTATAAATACGAATGAGGAGGAAGAGAACAGGTAGAAATCATACCTCCTCCATACTGCATGTAATAGTATTCCTTCCCTTCCCTTTCTGAGTTCTGTTCACGTTCAAAAAAAAAAAGAGGGAGTTCCTCAAAAGTGATATTACTTGGAAATCTAAGCACCAAACCAGAAAACTTCCAGTACAAAAGTTGTTCTCCTCATCATTACGGAGCTAGAGAACCCACTTTCGTAACGGCGAACGCAAAACGGGAACTTCGCCGATTTTGACGCATAAACGTGAACGGGAGCAGAAAACGCAACAGGGGTAAGGGCACCTTCCACTTTCTAGTTGCATTTTAGGACTGTAAATGTATGTTTGAGGTGTGATCATATTTGAGTTTCTGTTTTGAAAAACGAAACTGTTTTGCATGACATTTTGAAAAATGAAAAAATGAATTCTGTTGAGGTTTTAAAAATCTGTGATGTGCTGTTTTGGGTGGTTATCTCAACGATGTTTTGTTTATGTGGGAAAGTTGAAAAATGTCTTGCATGTTATTTTGAAGATGATTAAAATGCATGTTCATAAAACTGTTTTGAATGTTGTTATAAAATGCAAAAATGCATTTTGTTGGTGTTTTGCTGCTATGTGATGGTTGTTGTTTGGCTGAACGCATTAATGTTGTTCTGCTTGTGTGAGAAAGCTGAAAATGCTTTGCATGTGGTGATTGGTTGTGTAAGAATGCTGGAAATACCTTGCATGTTGTTTTGAGAAATGATCAACGATGTAAACGTTGAAAATGTCAGTTTTGTTGTGGTTGACATTCTGTTTTTGAGTGATTTTGGTGTTGCTGATTTTTTTAAAAGAGAAGGATTTAAAATGATGAAAGTGATTTTTTTGGAAAAGTTGTTATTAATGAAAAATGCCTGAGTTTTGTAGTTCAAAAGAATGAAGAAACTGTTTTGGTGTTGTGCTGGTTTGTCAAAGGAAAAAGTTTGAAATGTGTTGTAGTTTCAGGAAAATTTCACTGAATTCGAAGGTGTATTCAAATACAGGTTGAGTGTATTCGAATACAACCTGCCAAGCTTCTGTTTTACTCAAGTTTTCGAACTTGTATTCGACTACGGGCCTCTGTATTCGAATACAGATGAAGGATTTTTGCTTCTGACTTAGCCTCTGTATTCGGCTACGACCCTGTCGTATTCGAATACAGGACTACAATTTTGCCACTGTATTCGCATCTGTATTCGACTACGACAGCCTCGTATTAGAATACAGGATGCTGATTTTCACTATTTTTGCTTTTGTATTCGAATACAAGGGAGCTGTGTTCGAATACAGAATCGTGTTTTTCCAGAAGATCAAGTTTCAAACATTGTTTTATAAACTTGAAGTGTTGGGAAACATTTGAAAAGGTTTGAAATGATTAAAATGGAGTTTTTGAAATAGTTTTGAAGAGGAGATGATGAGGTTCTGGAAACCTTAATGATGTTGGAGAAAATGATGAGTTTACACTGTCTTTGTCTTCTGTATTCAAATACAAGTATGCTGTATTCGAATACAGAGTATTGAATTTGTAGATTTAGCTTCAGTATTCGAATACAAGGGAGCTGTAGTGAAAAATGTTGTTTTGTGCACAGGAACTGCCTCAGTATTCGAATATCATGGAGCTGTATTCGAATACAGAGTGTTAATTTTGCACTATTTTGGCTTCTGTATTCGAATACAGAAAAGCTGTATTCGAATACAGATTCGTGTTTTCCAGAAATCTCAGTTTTAAACACTGTTTTATGAATTTTAAGAGTTGGGGAAAACAAAGGGGAAGATTTTTGATGAATAAGAATGGAGTTTTAAGATGATGTGAAGTGGAAATGATGAGATGTTTGAATGTTTGCTTTATGATGTGATGATAATGAAATTGGTTGTGTTGAGATGTTTTGAGAAATGATGGAAAGGCATGAATTTTACTGATGTTGCATACTGTTTTCAATGAAGAGAAAACACTGCATATTCATGCATTGCATAGTCAGGTGGTACCCGCGATGGGCCACAGAGTAATGCGTAAAC
>JBBPBO010001985.1:19908777-19918825 GCA_037974295.1 Cicer cuneatum
AAAACCAACACAACACCAAAATAAAATCACCATTCTTTTGAAACCACAAAACTCAAAACGTTTTTCATCAACAACAGATTTTCCAGAAAACACCTTCACCCAGTTAAATCCTTCTCCTTTAAAAATCACCCTCAACATGATCAACAATAGATTTTTAACAACACAATAGAAAACATAATCATCAACACCAGAATCACCTCACTGTTTTTCTTTAACCACATAACTCAAAACATTTTTCATCAACAACAGATTTTCCAGAAAACACTTCCACCATTTTAAATCCTTTTCTTTTGAAAACCATCATCAACACCAGATTGTTTTCAACATAACAGAAACAGAATCACCAACACCAGAACAACATTACAGTTTTCTTTATTCATCAAAACAAAAAGTCGACCACCAAAACAGTACAGCACAAACCACTCATGCATTTGGATCATCCTCAAAACAACATGCAAGGCATTTTTTCAGCTTTCCCACATAAACAAAACAGCACTGAGGTAACAACCAGAACAGCAAACATCATAGATTATTAAAACACCAACATAATGCATTTTTCGCATTTTATGACAACATGCATAACAGTTTCGTTTTTCAAAACAGAAACTCAAACAAGATCACACATCAAATATGCATTTACAGTCCTAAAATGAAAACTAGAAAGTGGAAGGTTCCCCTTACCTCTTTTACGTTTCTGCTCCCGTTCACGTTTTCGCGACAAAAGTCGGCGAAGTTTCCGTTTGCGTTTGCCGCTACCAAAGTGGGTTCTCTAGCTCCGTAATGAGGAGAGGAACAACTTTTGTTCTTGGTACTTGTTGGTTTGGTGCTTGGATTCCCAAGTAATCTCACTTTTGAGCAACTTTTTTTTTTCTATAAACGTGAAACAGAATGGGGGAAGAAGAAATTTACTGTTTCATGCAGTAAGGAGGAGGGAAACGTGTTTCTGCCTTTGCTCTTGCCAGTCCTTCATATATATAGGCACATATATGTGCCACCTCATCCCACATTAATAGTATAAAATTACTTGACCCTCCATCACTTAACCAGTCTTGTTGCAATTAGCAGATAATCCCTTAATTAACTGCCCGATAATTTAATTACTCGTAATTAAATTAATTTATCCTTCATCCACTAATTTTAATTCAACCTCCAAAATAAATATTTATATATATATTTAAACAAAACATACATATATTAAATATTTTATCTTACACTTCTCATTATGTCCTTCCAATACTCAAACCTGTCTCCATCAAATAGTAGTGGTCTGTTGATGTTGCCTCCAAAATCATCTTTGGATTCTGCCATGTTGTTGACCCCTTGGACCTTTCCTCAAACACTAGTTAAGTGCTCAGCCTTGAAACCGAGCTCTGATGCCAATTGAAGGTGCAAACACGAGAAGGGGGGTTGAATTGGGTTTGACTAACTTGAATACTTTTTCTGTTTTTGCAGTTTTATAACAAAACCTCATGTATGAATCAAACAGAGTTAGCAGCGGATATAAAGTAAGAATAAAAACACATAATTTTATACTGGTTCACCGTTAACGAGGCTACGTCCAGTCCCTTCACTTTGAAGGATTTCACTAATTCAAACCTTGAATTACAACAATACCACTGACCCTCCAAGTCAGTCTTCTCAAACAGTCTAACAATCCTAGACTTTTGAGGAATACAGCACCTTGACTTCTCAAGTCAAGTCTTCTCCTACCTGTAACACCCCGACCCTTCAGCGTTATCGGCGGTGCTACCGTAACATCTCGACCCTTCAGCGTTATCGGCGATGTTACTCGGTCTTCTCACTCCCCCTAACCACCCAGTGGATCAATTGGTAGTGGGACTGTGATGAGGCGGTTACTTATCCCCCAGGTACCGGGCTCGATTCCCACGGAAGGCAAAAACTCACTATTTCCACTGGGTGGTTGGGGGGGTGAGAAAACCACTTCAACAACTTAGATCTAACACAAGGGAAAGAAAAACACGAGTGCTTGCTTCTGGAAAGCAGAAACTCACAATTAACCTCACTGAAAACTCGAGTGTTTGCTTCTGGAAGTGTATGACTCTTTTGTGATTTTTCGATGCTAAGTCTTCTGCCTTGAGCCTCCTTTTATAGATGAGAATTAGGGTCTCTTCCAAGCTTAAATTCGAGCTGTATCTTGCCAGATACTCTTGCAAAAATAACTTGGCCAATCGGGTTTTTATTTAAATAAAAAACATATCTTTCAGAAGCATAAAAAAGCATAAAAAACATATGCATTCGAAAATAACTTTGGCCAATCCTGTCTTTAATTAATTCTGGATCAAATCTTTCTTCCTGCCAATAGCTTCTGAATTCCCACAAGACTTCAATTTATTTTTGAATCAAATCCTTTTAATACTTTGATCAAATTTCTATTCGAATTTAATCAAGTCTCGACTGATTATCATCATGATTAATTCTGAACCATTTGATCTTCTGCTCTCGTCCACATCTAGACCATACAAACTGATCTGTTGTGATCCTCTGATCTCGGCCAACACTGGACCACACGTTCTGATCTTTTGATCTCGGCCAACACTGGTCCATGATGCTTAAATCTGGACCATTGATCTGAACATCTTCCCTCTGATCTAGACCAATTCTGGACTGGGTCTGGATTGAACTGAAATTAAATCAAGAGTTATGATATTTTAAACTGGACAATTACCTTCTGATCTGGATCAAGTCTGGATTAAACCTGGACAATCATTTCTTCTGATTTGGACTTAGTTTTATACTCTTAGCCATGCTATCTTCTGGTCTGGACCAAGTCTGAATTAAATCTCTTATTCTGGACCAATTAATTTCTACTCTGATTAAGTCTGGACTGATGACCAGGCTATCTTCTGGTCAGAATTAATTCTGGACCAAGTCTGACTTATGGTACCTTCTGGTCTGGAACAAGTCTCCCTCTGGTAGGCTTCCTTCTCGTCTGGTTCAAGTCTCCTTCTTGACTCTGCTTCCTTTTGATATAAGCCAGGAAAGATATCCTCTGATGGTGTTTTGACATCCTGGGGTATCCTCTGGTGCCTTCAGGATGCATCCTCTGGTACCTTCTGGATGCATTATCCGGTATCTTCTGAAGGTGTATCCTTTGGTACCTTCTTGTTGCCTTGTGTTGGCTTGCTAACTGGTACTAGCTTTGTTGCTAGTGCTTGTTGGTGATGGCTTGTATTGGTTGACTTGTTGTCCTTCTTGGTGATCTATTTTGGGTTTTTACTTATTGGCTTAATTGTGTTGGTACTGACCTTCTTGACGATGTCCTTGTGGCTAGTGATGTTGCTTGCTTGTTCTAGTATTGGCCTTCTTGGTGACGTCTTTGTGGCTAGTGTTGGTGCTTGCTCAATTGCAAGTCCAAGTGCAATAACTTGTGGTGGTGGTGGTAGTTTGAATGGTGACTTGGTATACCTAGTTTGATGACACCTTCTGCACTTTTGATTGGGGCCAATTTTTCTATGTTATGAACTATCTTTAATCAATTCACAAGGCTCTCTATTTCTATTCTTTTTGGGCCTTCTAGGTTCTCTTTTGAGAAAATTTTACTCCATACCCCTACAATTATACCTATACCTTCAGGAATTTTTCAAAATGCCAAATATACCTTCATTTTTTTACTATTTTACCAAATTAAAATTTACTTTTTTTTTTTTACCTTTCAAATATTTCCGGACCAAAAAAAAACAAGATTTCCGATACAGAAGACTTCTACCGGAAAACTTCGAAAAAGTTTTCCAGTAAAGTAGCGTATATTTAACACTACCGGAAAACTTGTGAGGAAGTTTTCCGGTAGTTATTATTATTTTATTTTTTTTAATTTATTTTTCAATTTTAAAAAAAAAATTGAAAAAATAAATAAATAAAACTACCGGAAAACTTTTTCCAAGTTCACTACAAAAAAAAAACAATTGCGACGGTTTTTAAAGGGATTTGCGGCGGTTAGAACCGCCTCCAGTGGGACTTTGCGACGGTTCGTCAACCATCGCAGATTCGTGTGTCGCGAGGACATTTTGCGACGGTTCTGAAAACCGTCGTAACAACCGTCGCAAAGTTTGCGACGGTTTTGAAAACCGCCGTGTAAACCGCCTCAATATTTCTTTTTTTGCGACTGTTCAAACCGTCGCAAAACAGGTTCCTTTTTTTTTTGAAATTTCGCGACAGTTATCAACCATCGCAAAATTCATTTTGAAAAATTTGATCCAAAACATTGCGACGGTTATCAACCGTCGCAATCCTGATAATTTAAATTAAAAAAAATTTATACAATATTTTCTGATTTTTTATTAAATAAAATAAAAAATATTTATAAATTAATATCATCCACATAATTTAAATAAACAATTAAATAACTATTGTAACTAATCATCCTATTGCCCACGAGCCTTTTTAACCTTAGTACATTCAATTTCCAGTTAAACTACTTGGTTTCCCTGATGTTAATTAGTTAATATCCTTACCAAGTCTTACTACTTGGTTGAGTTGAGTTACCCAAAGGACTTTGTGGAGGTCCAGGCCAAGGTTCAAATTCTGCCTACTAGCACAACAGACTAACAACTAACATTTGCGTATCAAAAAGGCTCGGGACTCAAACACAAACATCCTGTATAGAATGAGAAAAATAAATAGCTTTTAAAATAAAATAAAGTTATATAATAAAATCTCATTGTCTGAAGGTTTTTACAAATGCACCATATATTACAAGACATGCGCAGACAGAAATTTGCAGATAATTCCTCTTTATGTTCCATCAAAAATCAGCATAGATTATGATTTTTATCAATAATTAAGTGGAGCAATGTCCATGTATTTAGTGGAAAATCCAAATATAAAAAAGTCTTAAGATAACCAGCAGCTGGTAATAGCAGTTAATGGTGGAGTATGGCATGGAGAGGCCAACCCAAAAAATGCTAGTGGTCACAGATTTTTTTTTATGGCGTGTCCATACTGTACCCAATATGTGGCAGAACTTTTTTATTTTATTTAAAAAAAATTAATTTTCCGATACTGCATTGACACATATCACAACATATCCGCGTACCAATACGTATCTGACACGATACGAGATAGAAAATGAAGTATCAGTGCTTCATAGCTGAACTCAGTTTGAAGCCCAACACCCCTCTATAATCTAAGAAACAAAAAAATCGTAGCCTCCCTTTCTCCCTTCAGCCTACCCTCCCCACTCTATATTTTTTCCTTTCAAAAAAGTGTAGCAATCACACTGTCACAATTCCTACTCCCTATTCCTGTAGCCACTGCTTCAACATATATACATCAACATTTTTCGACATCAACATTTTCAAACAAACAGCATATATACATCAACCACAAGATTCACAACAACCATACTTAAATTAACCTCTAAAGCACTAACAATGTACCATAATCATAACCAGAAACCTTAGGAGCTGCAAACACCAAACAAACAGCAATTATGCCCTACCACAACAATGAATGCATATGAAATCAAAGCAATAAGGTTCGAGCTAGGGTTCGAGCTGGGGTTCGACCTAGGGTTCAAGCTACGGTTCGAGTTGAATGGAAGGGACAAATAGTTAAAGGAAGCACAACAATATAATAGACGAAGGGAGGCCGCAAAGCACTTACCTTATATAGCACACGAAGATAACAGATGAACGGAGGCCGCAAACAGAGATCGGAGCAAACAGAGATGGAGCAAACAGATGACGGAGCAAACAGAGATCGGAGCAAACAGAGATGGAAGTCAGTGTCGCGTCTTTGGGGAAAACGAAATCGAGGAGAAAAGGTTTAGGGGCGCGTCTTTGTGGAACGGAGGAGGGAGGGAAGGTTTCCTATCGCGAAAAATCTGAAAACGAGGACGAGGGAAAACAGAATGAATGAAAAGGGTAATAGTTTTTAGGGCTGCGGCGGTTGTCAAAAACCGCCGCAAGAACCGCCGCAATCCCTTGATTAAGGCAGTTTTTTATGAACCGCCGCAATCCAACTGTCGCAAATCTTAAAATTTCTTGTAGTGGTTTTCCGGTAGAAGCCTTCTGTTCCGGAAAACTTTTACGTACCGGAAATCTTGTTTTTTTTTTTGTCTGGAAATATTTAGAAGGTAAAAAAAATGAATTTTAATTTGATAAAATAATAAAAAAGAATGAAAGATATATTTGGCATTTTAAAAATTTTACGAAGGTATAGAGTAAAACCTCTCTTGATTGGTGGTAGTTGCAGATCAGTGTAAGGTGTTATGGTCCAAACCAACTAGTCATCCACATGATATATTAAGGCCCTATAGCATGCCTCATAAGTCTCATTTATGTAGTAATTTGATACATATTGATCAGGCTTCTGATATTTATTTTGAATGTCAACAATTGCATGACAACATGGCAATGTTGTCAGCATCCACTTTATACAGCTAATTCTCTGTAGGTTCACAACAAATTTGTCTCCACTTAAGCTAATGTGATTCCCATTGACTAGTATATTGAGCCTCTGTTTCAATTTACTTTTTATATTAGGAAGTATGCTTCAATCATATATAGCAATCTTTGGCCTATTTCTTTCCCATTTGTCCATTAGATAAATTTGTATGTCCTCCAACATAGTGACTATTGGTTTCTATCTTGAACCAGCAATGACAAAGTTGAATGCTTCACACTTGGGCCCTAATGTAAACCTTGATTTGCTCCAGAACCTTAGTGGTATTTGTAGTAAGTACAATGCGTCCTCGTTCACCTTCCTTGTCTCTTTCATTTCCCTCTCCCAAGCTCGGGGATATGTGGCATGTGTATTTCTTTTATATTTTATACATTTTTATTATTTTATATTTTTAAAATTTGTAATATTTACCTGTATAAACATATGTTAACAGTTGGACTTATATGTAGACCACGTGCCCATTAAGGCGTTTACTTAAAAAATAAAAGAAATGTGTAAACATAAGATAACAGTTGGACTTATATGTAGACCACGTGCCCATTAAGGCGTTTACTTACAAAATAAAAGAAATGATTAACTTATAGAAATCTGACTAACGTGGTGGAGTATCTTGAAACGTTTAAAATATAATACACCAACTTTAAACTTAAATTAAACGTAAGACATAAAAATAATTATTTTATATTAAAAGTACAACCCCTCTCATCATCTTCTTCCAAATACCCAAAATTCAGTTCCCACTCAAGTTTTTGGTTTGAATATTTGGTATTTGAAGGTTTGAATAGTGGGTATTTGACAGAACGTGACGAAGAAGTTGATAAAACTTTTCTAGGTTTTACAAATTCTAAAAATTTAATTCGGGGGTTTTATATTTTAAATAAAAATGATTACTTAAAATATAAAATTATTAATGATAATTATACGTGGATTTGTCACCTCAAATTTTTTAAAGACGCAGTAAGTGCATTTTCAAGGAAAAAATGAAGAAAAAAAAATTTGTAACTTTGTGCTTGTTTTGAAAGATAAAAGACTTTTAAACAATAACATGTCAATTAGACTAGATTTTGTTTTTACAGGGTCAACTTGATAGTTTAGGAATATAAAATCACTTATTACATTTATGTATTACTATCTTTATTTATTTTTTTTCAAAATATAATTTTTTCTAGTCCTTAATTTTAGAATGTTACACTAAACCTTAAAAATTGAAAAAGATTAAATTATATGTGCAGACCACTGTCTTAAACTCAAAAATACAACACATAACCGAAAAACCGCATCATGTCCAAATCAATTTAAAATAGCAACCCTTAAATCTATATATAAGCAGTGGACCGCAATGCTAAAAACCAGGTTGTTTTTTTTAGAAAAATAACAAGTTAGTGACAACATATTTTTCTTTATTTATCTGGTCATCATTGAAGAATTCTCTTAATTTGATTTATGAGAGACGTCGTGTTAGGTCAACTGTTGGAAATAAGGAACAAAAGAGCTAGTTTGTAAATTGAAAAATTAGAAGTCCCACACAGGAGGGATTACACATTCTAGTAGTGTATATAAGGTGGAGGTATGACCCTTGGGGACCCCAAGGGTACCTCAATTTTGTGAAGGAGCGAGAACGCATGCAAAATAAATCACCACACGTGCCTCCATCTTCTAGAACCGTTTTTTTTTTCACGATAGTCTGCCTTGCACAGTATTTTCGGTGGCATAAATTGTTTTTTTTTAAACTCGAAACAACGTCAACTGATATAAAACATGTTTTTTAGGACACTTAAAACAAACATAAGATATCAAACATAAAAAGATATTAAAAATTGACTTAACATTTATGAGTGTAGAAGTAGTTATATATAAATTCAAAGCTAGGTTTAATAAAATATTTTTATTTTCTGTTCTTTAACTGTTTTTCTTATTTTTTCCTTCTATTTATATAAGTTTGACCTAATACAATGCCTTTTAAAAAAACTAATACAGTGTATATATATCTATAAAAATAAAAGATTATTTTTCTTGTTGCCTATTTATGTCAGTCTTAAGTTAATGTATACAAATTAAACAATTAATCTAACTATTGAAACAAATCGATCTTATTTTTATTTCAATGTGAAAGAACAGAAAAATAAGCTTTTTTTTGTTCATATTTTATTTTCTATTTATATAAGTATGAACTATACAATGCCTTTTTTATATATAAACTTTAGTTTTTGTATTGGTGCTGTTTTTTTTTTTAAAATAAAATAACAAAGAATTAAATAATTTAGACATTTCAAATTGAACTTTAATAATTTTACTTTTTAATATGAAATTAGTTCAATCACAAATTAAATGATCTTAACAATGGCGTCACAAATTAAAAGCATGTGCGTTAATTGATGAATCAAATTTTTAAATACTATTTTTGTAATTTTTTTACCAAATAAATCAAATTTGAAAATATTAATTTGTGTATACATTTGATTCTAGAGAGAGTAGTATATAAATAAACAACACAGTAAACTCATCATTTACAATTTCTCTTGCATCTTGAACCCCATAACAAAGTCTCACGATGAAACTTTCTATTGTCTCTCACCAATTGTCACCAACATTATTATTTTGGTCTCTCATAATGACGTTACTTGTCTTGATACCCCTCATCAAACTCTTCCACAAATTAAATCAACAAAGCACTCATATATCTAGAAAATTTAAACTTCCTCCAGGTCCCAAACCTTGGCCTATAATTGGTAACATCCCCGAAATGTTGGCGAATAGGCCTACATTTAGATGGATACAAAAAATTATGAATGACCTCAATACTGAAATTGCATGCATCCGTTTAGGTAACATTCATATCATTCCAGTGAGCAGCCCTGAAATTGCACGTGAATTTTTGATAAAACAAGATGAAATTTTTGCTTCAAGACCCATTAGTTGGTCCAATGAGTACATTAGTGGATTTATGACCACAGCACTCAACCCCTTTGGAGATCAATGGAAGAAAATGAAGAAAATAATTAGAAATGAAATTGTTTCTCCTCTAAGACATCAATAGCTTCATGACAAAAGGGTGAAAGAAGCTGACAACTTAATACGTTTTGCTTACAATCAATGCATTACAAATGGTGGCCTTGTGAATGTGAGGGATATCTCAAGACATTATTCAGGGAATGTCATTAGGAGTTTGATTTTGAATAAAAGGTACTTTGGGAATGGTAGTGAAGATGGTGGACCTGGTTTAGAGGAAATAGAATATGTAGAAGGAGCTTTTACTGTGTTAGAGTACCTCTTTGCTTTCTCTGTTTCTGATTTCATGCCATGCTTGAGGGGCGTTGACTTGGATGGTCATGAAAAGAAAATTATGAAAGCTTGTAAGACCATGAAGAAATATCATGATCCCATCATTGAGGAAAGAATTCAACAATGGAAGAATGGGAAAAAGACAGAGGAAGAAGACCTTCTTGATGTTCTCATCTCACTCAAAGATGCACACAACAATTCCCTTTTAACTGAACATGAAATTAAGTCTAATGTTATGGTATATATATCTTACTCTTCTTACCATCATCTCTTTTTAACTAACTTGTTGAATTAAAAATAGTTTACGGATTAAATATTATGTTTTTATAATTCGTGGATTAAA
>JBBPBO010001985.1:19928352-19960765 GCA_037974295.1 Cicer cuneatum
ATATATATATATATATATATATATATATATATATATATATATATATATATATATTGAACTATCCGAATTATTAATGTCCTACTCACAATAATCATATGATCAAAAACAATTTAGATTAAGATAATAAAAGTTTGTCTTTAATTATCGTAATCTCTATCACGATAACCAATCTATTATTTTAATCAATAACATATCATATTAACTATTTCATAAAATATTAAAAATGATAATAAAATTGAATATTTTATGAATTCTAAAATTCGTTACATGATTGATTAGGACTTGGACATAACTAAATATTTCTAACATTAACTAGGTACACAAGCTCAATATAAATTTAGATCACTCTCGGTTCAAAGACTTTAATCAAAAGTATTAATTTTCAAAATCTCTTTCACCATAAATCTTTATTATCAAATTGTTAAGTTCAGCTACAAAATGAAAACATTTTTCTCATCACTTAACTCTGTCAAGGGCCAAATACTTCACAAATCCACACAATTCAATTCTTTTTCTCTAATCCAAGAAAACCAACTATTTTCAACTTTCCAAATATTCAAAGGTAATAAACAGTTTCTTTCAAGTTCTTTTCAAAATGCACTCTTAAAATATTACAAAATTCTAACACTATTATTTCTAATACCATATTTTCAAAGGGTTTTGTGTCCCCTATTTCCCAACACTTAAAATCAACATTTTCAAAAACAAACTTAAATAAAATCTTTCCATCTTCCATCGTTAAAATAGTTTTTCTTCTTCTTAACTTTAACTCAAAATATTTTTAATAATTAACGGTTTGTTTCCATCCCAACTAGTTTTTCAATCACAAAATTCAAAATTCAATCTTACAATATCGGTATTTGTCAGTTGAGCTAGAGCTTAAGGACAATTTTTTTTTTATTTCACCATTTCACGCTTTTTATATTTGTTGACTTTGACAATGACCACGTTATTCTCTGTATGAATCTTGGTGTACAGAGTAGGAGTGTACATAGGTATAGGTAAACCCGCGAATTCGGCCATCCAATCCAATCAACCCGCGTTTTGATCCAATTCATTTAAGTTTTGGTCTAACCCGAACCAACCAATTGAAATCCAATTATATTTTTCGAGTATCGGATTTAACTTTTTGAACCCACGAACCCAACCCATTGACGTGACATATATATTTTTATTTATTATTTACTATTGATATATAGTTAAAATTTAGTTGTTGGACTATGATTGAGAATTTGTTGCTAATTGAATTAATTTAAGTGTTTTATTGTGTTTGTTGATGTATTTTAAGTATTAAATGATATGTTGCAATATAATTTTATTATTTTTTAGATGTTCAAGTATTTAAATTTAATTACATTTTAAAAAAAAATAGATTTAAGCATAATAGCTCACGTGGTCCCTTAAATTAATTTCAGGTAACGTTTTAGTCCTTTATATTTTTTTTTCCATTTTATTATTTTTATGTTTTTAAAGAATTATAATTTTGCCCTTTAAGTGGCTTTCCGTTAAGGCAACGTTAAAAAATTCTCTGTTCCGTTTTCTTCTCTTTCACATTTTGAAAACCAATGTTTGCTCTTCTCATTTTCTTCTCCCACCCATGAAAATCCTGTTAAACGATAACAAGAAGAAATCGAAGAACAGACTCTCGGAATCAAGCTTCAAGAAATCATAAACCCACATTGACAGAAGAAGAAATGTAATGTGTTTATTGATTTTGATGTTTATTGGAATCAAGCTTCAAGAAGTCGTAAACCCACGCAGCCAAGTCAACATATCATCAAGCATAGGTTTATGATTTTTTGAAGCTTGATTCCGATAGTGTGTTGTTCTTCGATTATGTTCTTTGATTCTTTCTTATTATCGTTCAAATAGATTTTCATGGGTGGGAGAAGAAAACCAAAACACCAAACAATGATATTCGAAATGTGAAAGAGAAGAAAACGGAGCAAGGAATTTTTTAACGTTGTTTTAATGGAAACCTATTTAAAGGGTAAAATTGTAATTTTAAAAATATAAAATACTGAAATGGGAACAAAAAAAAAAGGAATAAAACGTTACTTGAAATTAAGTTAAGGGACCACGAGAGTTATTATGCTTTTTTTTTATTACCCGTGGACCCAATTCAACCCGTTCATAATCAGATTGGTTTGGTCAAAGTTTGATAGAAAAATTATGGGTTGAGAGATCAACCCAACCCAAATAAATTTGATCAGCTCAAGTATCGGATTTGACCAAAAACGATCTAACCCATGTACAACACCCTTAGTATAGAGTACGCTTTATCTCCCCCATTTAATTTGTTTCTATCGATTTGTGTAATAAAACTATTGATTCATCTATCAAGAGATGGGAATCTATCCTTCCTTTCTATCTTCGAATAGTTTTTTCATTTGCCAAGAAACATGGAAAACATACATCTTCTTCCTTTCATTTATTTTTACAAGCTTTTCTTCTTAAATGTTATCCCCTCATATTATCTCTTCTACATAATTCTCTTTCGTTGAATGTTTTCAACTTTTTAGAAGATCGTCAATCAAGGGTCCATTTTTATTTTCAGTTTCCTTCTTTCGTTATTCTTCTACATTTGTTTATCTTTATGTTTTCAAAATTTTTGTCATCCATGTTTCATAGTGGTTGTTGGTATTGGAGGAAGATGAAAGGTGGCTCTGGCCGGGTTCCATGATTTCATATATAGATATATTTTTATTCAAATTTGGATTTTAAAATCAAATCTATCCTATCAGGTATCATAAATTCTTTCTCTAATAAAGGCTTTCAAATGACCCGTAAAAATATGTTTAATGTATTTTAATTTCTATACTAATATAATAAGATATAAACATGTTCTAATTCCCTTAGAAATTTGTTGGTAGTCATATACATGAAGTATTGATGCAAATTGAGACTGTGTAAATGAAGATCTTCATTTATGGCGTAGGTCATCCAAGACTATTTTGTAGACTTATTTGTGGCATTATTCAATTGTGTGTTTTTTACAAGCCTTCAACTGTGTATTTGTTCCTGCTGTTTTGAGTTTTGAAAACAATTTATGCTACCGAAAATATTATTGGGTTGAGTCGCGGACTAAGTCGCTCTCTTTAAGACGTTTCGCGGCACTGCCCAAATTGTGCAAGGAAGACTATCAACTACGCCGTCCCCAGGATAAAACAGCCCAGTTAGTCTATATCGAGTTTCACTACACCGTGAAAAAACCGTTCTAGAATTACACCCTCAGTATGGCAGTCTAATGGTTGTCACTCGTAATATGGTACTAAGACCACTCGAAAGAAAGAAAGAGGAGAAGTAAGAATATGGAGGGAGAAGAAGAGAAAAGCCTCAGAAGAAAGGAGAGCTTTTCGTGTGATTTACAACTGAGCAGGACCCTCTATTTATAGAAGAGATTTGCTACTGGATCTGAGGGATTTCGAGATCCATTAGATCAGACTCACACTAAAATCCTGCCTCATTTTTCTAGGTTAGGTTGACTACGAAATTTTTAGGGTTTTGACCCAGTACTTGGCCACAAAACAACCGGGAACCAAGGTAGGTTTTGACCAAACTGAACTGTGCGAAATACAGGGAATGAATAACAGGATCAGAAATAAAGTGTTGACTCGATGGAGGGCCAATTAAGTAAAAACGCAAGCATTCCTTTTTTCAGAAAATAAATATTAATTTTTAATTTTCTTTTTACTAAAAATTAATAATTCACCACCCAAGCCAAGCACATGCCCGGCCCGGCCAGACAGCGGCGGCGCGCGTGTGTGGTGATTTATTTTGCATACGTTCTCGCCCCTTCACAAAATTGGGGTACCCCTTGGGGCACATCCCAAGTGTCATACCTCCACCTTATAAACACTACTAGAATGTGTAACCCCTCCTCTGTGGGACTTTTTTTTTTTCAATTCACAAACTAGCTCTTTTGTTCCTCATTTCCAAAAATCCTCCACTTGAATTTAAAAAAGTAGGTTCTGAAATAGCGTCAAACGCTTTCATAAGATTGTGCATAAACAAAGGTGTCTATGACTTGAACCTTTGCATAGCGAGTAAGATTCTGATTTAACAAGAGTGACTCGTAGTTTTGAACTCTATCTCGGACATCAAACCCACACACAACCTTTTCATTAGGTGTATTCTAAAAAGCTCGTGCATTTATGGCTCTGCACGTCTATCCCAGTATAGTGAACGTTCTAGGAATTTTTGCCTCAAAATTCCATAGAAAACGACCTCATTTCCACATTCACATAGGTGAGTCTATCAAGATACTCCTGTAGCTAGGTACTCTCTCCACATAGAGTATAGATCTCATTAAGAGTTTCTATTATCTCAACCTTCCATCGCTTCAGGAATCATGCTTCTGTTAAATATAATAACATGTTCATCTCATATCACTATGACTTGTTATTACCCATTGAACCTAATTCTTGGGATCTCCAGTCTTTTAGGTCGGGTTCCCATCATGAGTGACTCATTTATCTATACGCAATAGTCCCATCCTTTTGGATGTATTTATGACTTTCTCTCTAGCCAATCCTTTCGTCAAAGGATCTACTAAGTTATCATCAGTGCGTACATGATCCACTATTACAGCTCCTTTAGTAAGTAATTCTCTAACTGTGTTGTGCTTACGACGTATTTGTCGTCTCTTACCATTGTAATAACGATTCTCAATTTTTGCAATAGCCCCGATACTATCGCAGTGGATCAACACAGCTGGCATAAGTTTTTCCCACAAAGGGATCTCAGCTAGCAAGCATCTCAACCAGCTCGCTTGTTCACTAGCTGTTGCTAGTGCTATCATTTCATACTCCATAGTGGACTGAGCCAGTATCGTCTATTTCTTCGATTTCCAAGATACAGCACCACCGGCTATATTAAAAATATAGCCACTGGTTGCTTTGGAGTCATATGATAAGGTGTTTCAATCAGCATCACTGTATCCTTCAAGTACGGCAGGAAATCTTTGATAATGTAATCCTAGATTCGTGGTCCTTTTTAGGTATCTCATGACTCTTTCGATAGTGTGCCAATGCTCCATACTAGGTCTACTGGTAAACCTGCACAATAGTCCCACGACGTAGGCAATGTCGGGTCTAGTACAATCAGTGGCATACCTGAGGCTGCCAATGATGCTCGCATATTCAGTTTGTCTAACACATTCACCAGTGTTCTTAAAAAGTTTCATACTTGGATCATATGGTGTGCAAGCAGGTTTACAGTCAAAGTATTTATATTTCTTTAGGATCTTTTCAATATAATGAGACTGATCTAAAGAAATTCCCTTTTCTGACCTAGTAATCTTGATTCCTAATATTACATCCGCTTCTCTAAGGTCTTTCATATCAAAGTTGTTACTCAACAATGATTTCACATTATTTACAGCATGAATGTTTGAACCAAATATGAGTAAGTCGTCTACATAGAGACATATGATAGTGCAAATGCCATTTTCAAATTTGTAATAAATACATTTGTCACTTTCATTCACTTTAAACTCATTCGATATAATCAAATTGTCAAACTTTTCATGTCATTGCTTAGGAGCTTGTTTAAGACCATACAGAGATTTATCTAACTTACAGACCTTGTTTTCTTGTCCATGAATTACAAAACCTTCAAGTTGTTCCATATAGATTTCTTCTTCCAGATCACCATTTAAAAAAGTTGTTTTAACATCCATTTGGTGTATCACCAAATTATGAATTACTGCTATTGAAATGAGTACCCTAATGAATTATTCTCGTGACTAGAGAAAAAGTGTCGAAGAAATCTATATTTTCTCTTTGCCTAAAACCTTTGGCTACAAGGCGTGCCTTGTATTTATCAATAGTTCATCGAGTTTTAGTTTCTTTTTTAAGATCCATTTACAACCTATCGGCTTGCAACCAGGAGGCAAGTTGTAACACCCCGAGTTTTAAACAGCGCGAGTGTATTTTTTTTTTAAACCAAAATAAAATAAATAAAAGAATTTTCGAATTAATTCAAGATAATTAAAATAAAATTAAATTAAGTCATCTCATAAAATAATACATCTTAAATTCAAATGACAAGAATAATTAAATAATTACATCGTAAATATAACTAAGTAATTTAATTTTGGGAATTAATACTTTTAATACAACAAACGGTAATACGTCAACAAAAGTTAGTGTCATAACATCTCCAAAAAACATTTGGATCGCGGCCCACTAAAACAATATCAGAGTGCGGAAAAATATACAATTATCCCAAAATAAATAATTACACCCACCGAGCTCAAGACCCTATACAACAAGTCTAAACTGATCATGCACTAAAGCTATAGGAGCAGGGGTTCCCTCCGCATCCGTTACAAGTCTCGTCTGACTCTGCGGCTCGCCTCGATGTGACGTCCTCCTCCTCATCATACAGAGAAGGATCAGTCTCCTCCGAAGTCAGATATACCCATGATCTTGGTCGCTTCTGTAAGACCCTTAAATTTAAAATTTAATTATGGAATTAATATTAAGTGTATTTTGGGGATATTTGTAAAATATTTAATATATGTATGTTTTGAGTGAATATATATATATATATATATAAATATTTATTTTGGAAGATGAATTAAAATTATTGGATGAAGAATAAATTAATTTAATTACAAGTAATTCAATTAACGGACAGTTAATTAAGGGATTATCGGCTAATTGCGACGAGACTGGTTAAGTGCTGAAAATCAGACAAGTGTCGGGTGAGGTGGCACCCACACAAGCCTATAAATATGAGTGAGAGGGAAGGGCAAAATCAAAACATCATTCCTCCTCCATAATGCATGTAACAGTACCCACCTTCTCCCTTCCCTTCTCATTCTGAGTTCTGTTCACGATTTCAAAAAAAAAAAAGAGGGAGTTCCTCAAAAGTGACATTAATTGGAACTCTAAGCACCAAACCAGAAAACCGCCAGTACAAAAGTTGTTCCCCTCATCATTCCGAAGCTAAAGAACCCATTTTCGTAGCAGCAAACGCAAGCCGGAGTTTCGCCGATTTTTGACGCGTAAACAGAAACGTGAGCAGTAGCAGAAACGCAACAAGGGTAAGGGCACCTTCCACTTTCTAGTTGCATTAGGGCTGTAAATGCATAACTTTCATGACATTACTGATGTTTTCAGCATTGTTTAAAGAAAAATTGTTTTTGCAATGACATTTTGAAAAATGGAGAAAATGCATTATGTTGATGTGTAATGATTCTGTGATGGTTGTTGTTTGGTTGAATGCACTAAAGTTGTTTTGTTTGTGTGTGGGAAAACTGAAAAATGTCTTGCATGTTATTTTGAAGGTGATCAAAATACATATTTTTAAAATTGTTGTGCTGGTTGTATAAAATGCGAAAAAAATACATTATGTTGGTGTTTTGCTGCTATGTGATGGTTGTTGTTGGCTGAATGTATTAATGTTGTTCTGCTTGTGTGAGAAAGCTGAAAATGCTTTGCATGTTGTGATTGGTTGTGTAAGAATGCCTGGAAATACCTTGCATGTTGTTTTGAGAAATGATCAACAATGTAAATGTTGAAAAAGGTTTGTTCTGTGTGATTGACATTCTGATTGTGAGTGATTCTGGTGATGCTGATGTTTTCAACAAAAAAGGGATTTTAAATGATGAAAGTGTTTTTCTGGAAAAGTTGTTATTGATGAAAAATGCCTGAGTTTTGTGGTTCAAAAGAGTGTTGAATCTGTTTTGGTGTTTTGCTGATTTTTCAATGGAAACAATTTGAAAATGAGTTGAAGTCTCAAGAAATTTTCACTGAATTCGAAGGTGTATTCGAATACAGCATGAGTGTATTCAAATACAGCCTGGCAAGCTTCTATTTTACTCAAGTTTTCAAACTTGTATTCGAATACGGGCCTCTGTATTCGAATACACATGAAGGATTTTGCTTCTGACTTAGCATTTGTATTCGACTACGACTCTGTCGTATTCGAATACAGAAGTGAAATTTTAACACTGTATTTGCATCTGTATTCGACTACGACAGTCTTGTATTCGAATACAAGATGCTGACTTTCACAATTTTTGCTTCTGTATTCGAATACAGATTCGTGTTTTTCCAGAAACTCAAGTTTTAGCTTCTGTATTCGAATACAAGGAAGCTGTATTCGAATACAGATTCGTGTTTTCCAGAAAATCAAGTTTTAAACAATATCATATGAATCTTAAAGTGTTGGGGAACATTGATAAGGGTTAAAATGATTTAAAATGGAGTTTTGAAATAGTTTTAAAGAGGAGATGATGAGATTCTGGAAACCTTTAATGATTTTGGAGAAAATACTGAGTTACACTGTTTTTGTCTTTTGTATTCGAATACAAGTATGTTGTATTTGAATACAGAATGTTAAATTTGCAGTTGTCAGCTTCTGTATTCGAATACAAGAGAGCTGTATTCGAATACAGATTCGTGTTTTTCAGAAAATCAAAGTTTTAAACATTGTCTTATAGACCCTAAGTGTTGGGGAATATTGAGAAGGTTTGTGATGAATTAAAATGGAAATTCTGTGATAGTTTGTAGTGGTGGTGATGAAGTTTTTGGAGACTTTACTGATGTAGTGAAAGATGTTTAATTGTGCACTGAGACTACCTCTGTATTCGAATACCAGGGGGCTGTACTCGAATACAGAGTGTTAATTCTGCACTGTTTTGGCTTATGTATTTGAATATAGAGAAGCTGTATTCGAATACAGATTCGTATTTTCCAGAAATCTCAGTTTTAAACATTGCCTTATGTATTTTAAGAGATGGGGGAAAGACTTATGATAATTAAGAATGGAATTTTGAGATAATGAAAAGTGATAATGTTTCCTGGAATGTTTAATCATTGATGTGTTGATGATGAAATTAATTGTGTTGAGATGTTTTGGGGGAATGCTGGAAAGGCTGAGTTTTTCTAATATTGCATATTGTTTTCAGTGAAGAGAAAACATTGCATATTCATGCATTTCATAGTCAGGTGGTGACCGCGATGGGCCACAGAGTAATGCGGTAACCGTGATGGTCCGCGAAGTTAACTAGTAACCACAGTAGTGGGCTACGGAATGGCCGCGTGTTCGTGGTGGTCCATTCTATCTGGGTTCAGAGTGGTCGCGTGTTCGTGGTGGTCCATTCAAAAACGTAAAACGTGATGGTCTGTTGAGCGACTGCACTGGTGTTGATCTGTTGAGCGATTGCACCTGGTCTTGAGGACCATTAAAGTCAAACATATTTAAATTGTGCTGGTTTGTTGAGCGACTGCACCTTGGTAATTCCAAGAAATTGTATACATGAGCATATACATATTGCATTGAGGGATTGACCGGAGGGTCACGATTTGGTTATATGATGATGATTGGAAAGTAATGTGTGTAAGTACGTGGTAATATCTGAATTTCTGATAAATGATTGTGATTGTTGTAGTGTTGGCTGTACTTACAACATATTTTCCATATTAATTGGTTGTTGTTTTGAAAAGGCATACATGTCATGAAATTTCAAAATAAACATCTTAATCTTCATCATTATTATATGATATGCCATGGATGTAATTATTCTGTGATAAATGCTATGTGTTATGTGTTAATTTCGGTCGGTGACCCTTTTCTATTATTGTGGAAATTGGGCTTTGCCCTCAGATGAACCTCAATCCCGTCCCACCGACGGTTACACTAACGACAGAGACGTCGTTAGTTTTCCTTGATATTCGTATACGGAGTCTTTGTGGACATCGCAGAGGGACGGACAGCTGGCGGAAGACGAGACTTGTAGAGGATGCGGCGGAGACCGTGCTACTGTAGCTTAGTGCATGATCAGTTAGATTTGATGTATAGGATTTTGAGCTGGAAAATGTACTTTGTTTTTAATTTGGGAATTATTGAACCACTTTTCCGCTAAAACATTTCGCACTCTGATATTTTCTTCTGAGATGTTATGACACTGATCTTTTGAAATGTATTAATGTTTATTATTAATTTCCAAAGATAAGTACTTAGTGATATTTATGATGAAACTAATTAATTACGTTCATCGATTAAATTACGACGTACCTTTTTATGAAATGAATTAAAGGAAATTTTATTTCAATTCTTTTGAAGTAATGAATTGGAAAATCATTTTAATTATTTATTTTTTTAAAAAAATAATAATACACTCGCGTTGTGTTTTAAACTCGGGGTGTTACAATTTTGGTATCAGAGCATTTGGTTAAAGTTTTAGGTTAAAGCTTTGATTAAAGTATTGGTTTTGAGTCTTTATCTGATCATGCATAGGAGCAAGTAGTTAAAGTGTCATGTCTTGTGTAAGTTGTGGTGTGACTGAAGTGATGATGGTTTTGTAGGAAACAATGCCTCCACGAAGAGACGACATCACAAGAGCCAATGTCAGCCAGGAAGATAGGATGGCTGAGGCGATGAATAACATGGCTGCGTCTGTTGCTGCACAGACGACTGCAAAGACTCAACGAGATCTGGAGAAGAGAGAAAGAGAGATTCGCGCTGCTGAATCTAGAGGACTAGAGGATTTTCGTCATCATAATCCTCCAAAGTTCAAGGGTGATGAGGGTCCAGAAAGAGCGGACCAGTGGATTCAAGAGATGGAGAAAATCATCGAGATGATTAATTGTCGGGCACAATGAAAGTCAACTATGCCACGTACCTGCTGATAGGGGATGCAGAGTATTGGTGGAGAAGCACAACACTACTGATGGGGTCAGCTCAAGAGGAGGTGAACTGGGAATCGTTCAAAAAGAAGTTTTTGGACAAATACTTCCCGATGAGCACTAGGACCAAGTTGGGTGACGATTTTCTGAAATTGCACCAGGGAAATATGACGGTGGGAGAGTATGCGGCTAAGTTTGAATCCTTGTCAAGACATTTCAGATTTTTCCGGGAAGAAGTTGATGAACAGTTTATGTGTCATCGCTTTCAAAATGGACTGAAGTATGAGATTCAAGACTCGGTCTTACCATTGGGAATTCAATGTTTCCAAGTGTTAGTGGAGAAGTGTAGAGAGGTTGAAGAGATGAAGAACAGGAGGGCCAACATAGGAGGGAACTTTAATTCTGGAGGGCCTAGTCGGGTGCATTATCAGAACAATAGAGGGAAGCAAGTTGCTAAACCGTATAACCGGCCACAAAACAACAAGAGAGGCCAGAATCGGTCGGGAAATCAGAATTTTGGACGGCAATTAGGTCAAAGGGTTCGTTGTTTCCGATGTGGGAAAGAAGGACACTACGCTACTGCTTGTATTGTAAAGGATTCCCCCTGTTTCAATTGCCATAAACCATGACACTTTGCAAGGGATTGCAAGGCTCTGAAGGTGGAACCAACTGTGAACGCGACTAGGGCTACTCGTCCTACTGCTAGAGGTCGTGTTTATCACATGGGTGCTGAAGCTAGGAGTCAAGTCCCTAATTTAATCCAGCAAGGTTGCGAGATTGCAGGTAACACACTAACTGCACTTTTTGACTCGGGGGCAACCCACTCTTTCATTGATATGGATTGTGTGAATCGTTTGAAGTTATTTGTGTCTGCTTTACCTTTTGATTTGGTTGTTTCCACACCTGCTAAGACTTTGATTGTAGACTCTGCATGTTTACACTATACTGTAACAATTCAGAATAGAGATTTCTTGGTTAATTTAATCTGTCTACCCCTACAATCACTCGAGATCATTCTCGGCATGGATTGGATGACATATAATTACGTAGTCTTGGATTGCGCTCGAAAATTAGTTCTTTTCCCCGAACTTGGAGTCGTTCGGTATTTGGCTGCTAACAAACTCGAAGTATCTCTGAAAGAAGGAACTCAGGAATTTCTATCATTGGCTAACGTGGAGACCAAGATGGATGTGAACATAGAAGATGTATTGTTAGTCAAAGAATATCCGGATGTATTTCCAACAGAAATTCCAGGATTACCCCCAATAAGAGAGGTGGAGTTCTTCATTGACTTGCACCCAGGAACTGGACCTATTTCAATTGCGCCGTACCGAATGTTGCCCTTGGAATTAAGCGAGCTTAAGGGCCAAATTGAAGGTTTATTGGAGAAAGGATTTATTAGACCAAGTGTGTCGCCATGGGGAGCTCCGGTGTTGTTGGTTAAGAAGAATGATGGAAGTTCACGCTTATGTGTGGATTATCGGCAACTTAACAAGGTAACTATCAAGAATCGTTATCCTTTACCATGCATCGATGATTTGATGGATCAATTGAGGGGAGCCGCGGTGTTTTCAAAGATCGATTTGAAGTCAGGATATCATTAAATTCGGGTGAGAGAAGGAGATATTCAAAAGACTGCTTTTAGAACTCGTTACAGACATTATGAATATCTCGTTATGCCATTTGGAGTTACGAATGCACCAGCGATTTTCATGGACTATATGAGTAGAATTTTCAGTCCATTCCTGGATAAGTTCGTGGTGGTATTCATCGTTGATATTTTGATTTATTCAAAGGATGAAGAAGAACATGAAGAGCACCTACGCCAAGTTCTTGAAGTCTTACGCGAGAAGCAACTGTATGCCAATTTGTCGAAGTGCGAGTTTTGGCTAAAGAAAGTGAACTTCTTGGGACATGTGATAACAAAAGAAGGAATTGCTGTCGATTCGGCAAAGATTGAGACAATTCTTTCCTGGAAACAGCCCCAAACTATCACAGACATACGAAGTTTTGTCGGACTAGCAGGATACTACAGGAGATTTATTGAAGGATTTGCTAAGATTGTAGCTCTTTTGACACAACTCACCAGAAAGAATCAGTCGTTTGCATGGACGGAGAAGTGTGAGGAAAAATTTCAGTTGCTTAAGAAAAATTTGACAACCTCACCAGTATTGGTTTTGCCACAGCCGGAAGAACCATATGAAGTTTACTGTGATGCATCTCACCAAGGTCTATGATGTGTTTTGATGCAACACAAAAAAGCTGTAGCATACGCCTCAAGGCAATTGAAGGCTCACGAACGAGACTATCCTACTCATTATTTAGAGCTTGTGCAGTAGTGTTTGCATTAAAGGTCTGGAGGCACTACTTATATGGATGCACGTTCACGGTGCTCAATGACCATAAAAGTTTGAAGTATCTGTTCGATCAGAAAGAATTGAACATGCGTCAGAGGAGATGGATGGAGACTCTCAAAGATTTTGATTTTTCATTGCAGTACCACCCTGGGAAAGCCAATGTGGTGGTTGATGCATTAAGTAGGAAAAGCGTATCAGTGTCTTCAATGATAATGGCCAGATGATGACTCTTCATCATATGCATATTTTTCATTGTTTTTAGTCTTATTTATCTTCAATCATTAGTTAATTTAATGATTTATTTGATATATTTTGTTGATTCTAGTTCTTGGGTTTAATAAAATGCTTATGTTCTTATTTCGTTGATTAAGTAGAGATTTTTCGGAGTTTTGCGTCGTTTCTTTGTTTTTAGTGCAGTGCTGAATTCTGGTGAGAAATCAACATGACCTATGTCGAGTATTTCAGTGATATCTGGAGTTGTAGATGTCCAATTGGAGTCAAACTAAGTGTAAATGAAAGCTAACATCCATAGCTACAACTTTCATGAAGACATCGGAACCAAATTCGGACTCAAAATAGTAGAAATATGCAGTATACGTCAGATAGAAGATATTGTGCGCCTGAAGCACAAAGCATGCGCCTGAAGCGCATTTCTACACTACTGATTCTGTTTAAATGCGCCCGAAGCGCAAGGCCTGCGCCTGGGGCGCGTGGCGCGCTGCAGATTGCATAAAATCGAGTTTTTCTGATTTTTTAGGGATCTTTTGGTCAATTGAGAAGCTCAGAGACTTGTGCCCTAGCAGAGAAGCTCAGTGACGGCTGTTCTACACCATTGAAGGAGTTTTATCAAGAATCATTCATGAATCTTTCTTGTAATTCTTCTTTAATCTCTATCTCTTTAATCTCTGTAATGAGCAACTAAATCCTATTTGTTAGGGATGAGTGGAACAAGATGAAACCTTTATTTGTCTGAATTGATTCCTGGTTATATTAATAAATTTATTGAATTATTTTTCTCATCTCTGTGCTTAATGCTTTTTATTTCCTGATCAACTTTAAAATGTTCTATGATTTGTAATTTGAAACGGAAGTGGACTTTACGAATGCTTGAGATGAGAAATTCAAGAGATTGTAGTCTAGGGATAGATGCAGGTCATGAAACCAATTGAATTAGTTGCAGAGACAACAATTTAAAAAGAGAATTTTTGTACTATAAAGCTTAATCATAATCTTAAACCCACTAAGGAATTAGGGGTTATTTTGGAATTAAAGGTTCTGTCACTAAGACATTAGGGCAAGAATACTAAAGAGAATTCGGTAATAATTCAATAAAGGAATTCAGTAACTAGGATCAAATTAGAAACCAAGGTTGGACTCAAAGTGAAACTCATCCCTGACATTTTTCTCATTATAATAGTTCAATTTCATTACTATTGTTATTTTAAATATTACCTCAATCAACTCGGAAATTTTTTGTTCAATTTCAGTAATTAAATATAATTCGATAGTAAAACGCAATCCTTGAGTTCGACACTCGGTACTACCGTTTTAATTATTACTTGCAACGATTCAGTACACTTGCTGAAACGCTATCACCAGACAACAAGATTTGTGGGAAGCATTTAGAGATCTACACTTGGACGTAAAGTTTGCACCAGGAATTTTAAAGTGTGGAATGGTAACAATTTCAAGTGGTTTGCTTGAGGAGATTGCGAATTTGCAAGATGACGCATTAATCCAAGAAAAGAGGAATCTGGTAGCGCAAGGACAGACAACTGAGTTCAAAGTCGGACCAGATAATATTCTGAGATGTAAGGGAAGAGTTTGTGTACCGGAAGTTGCAGATATGAGAAGGACGATTTTGGAAGAGGCTCATAAGAGTAAGTTGAGTATTCATCCTGGAGCGACCAAGATGTACCAGGACTTAAGACAGAATTACTGGTGGCCAAGAATGAAGAGGGACGTAGCGGAATATGTATCGGCTTGTTTAATTTGTCAGAAAGCAAAAGTGGAACATCAGCGACCTGCTGGAATGCTACAACCATTGGATATACCGGAATGGAAGTGGGATAGCATTTCCATGGATTTCATAACTGGATTGCCCAAGACAAGGAAGAAGAATGATTCGATTTGGGTAATAGTGGATCGATTGACAAAGTCCGCACATTTCCTACCGGTAAGGACCACTTATAAAGTAGATAAGATGACGGAAATCTACATTGCTGAGATTGTGAGATTACATGGAGTTCCATCGAGTATAGTATCAGATCGTGATCCAAAATTCACATCTCATTTCTGGGGAGCGCTGCATGAAGCTTTGGGAACGAAACTGAAATTGAGTTCCGCTTACCATCCACAAACAGATGGACAGACTGAGACAACAAACCAGTCCTTGGAAGATCTATTGAGAGCGTGTGTGTTGGATGATAGAGGAAACTGGGATGAGGTGTTGCCATTGATTGAGTTTACTTACAACAATAGTTTCCACGCAAGTATTGGAATGGCACCCTATGAGGCTTTGTATGGACGCAAGTGTCAGACGCCTTTATGCTGGTTTAAGGACGGAGGAAATATGATTGTTGGACCTGAGATGGTGGAACAGGTTACAGAGAAAATCAAGAGAATACAAGAGAAAATGAAGATTTCACAAGATCGTCAAAAGAGTAATGCGGACAAGCGTCGCAGACCTTTGGAATTCGAGCAGGGTGATCATGTACTTCTAAGGGTCACGCCTACAACTGGTGTTGGCAGAGCTATTAAGTCAAGAAAGTTGACTCCGAAATTTATTAGACCATACCAAATTACTGCGCGAATTGGACCAGCGGCTTATCGGATTGCTTTACCTCCCATACTGTCCAATATTCATGACGTATTTCACGTGTTGCAGTTAAGAAAATACATTGCAGACCCATCACATGTGATCGAACCAGATACAATTCAGCTGAAGGATAACCTGTCATTCGAAGTATTTCCCATAAGGATTGAAGACAGGAAGATAAAACAGTTGAGGAACAAGGAAGTCCCACTAGTCAAAGTGATTTGGAATCCGACTACGGGAGACGCGACTTGGGAACTGGAGAGTAAGATGAGGGAACAATATCCTCAGTTGTTTATCGACATGTAGTTTCGAGGACGAAACTAATTTAAGGGGGGTGGTAATGTAAGACCCTTAAATTTAAAATTTAATTATGGAATTAATATTAAGTGTATTTTGGGGATATTTGTAAAATATTTAATATATGTATGTTTTGAGTGAATATATATATATATATATAAATATTTATTTTGGAAGATGAATTAAAATTATTGGATGAAGAATAAATTAATTTAATTACTCATAATTAAATTAACGGACAGTTAATTAAGGGATTATCGGCTAATTGCGACGAGACTGGTTAAGTGCTGAAAATTAGACAAGTATCGGGTGAGGTGGCACCCACACAAGCCTATAAATATGAGTGAGAGGGAAGGGAAAAATCAGAAACCATTCCTCCTCCATACTGCATGTAACAGTACCCACCTTCTCCCTTCCCTTCCCATTCTGTTCACGATTTCAAAAAAAAAAAAAGGGAGTTCCTCAAAAGTGACATTAATTGGAAATCTAAGCACCAAACCAGAAAACCCCCAGTACAAAAGTTGTTCCCCTCATCATTCCGAAGCTAGAGAACCCATTTTTAAAACTGTTGTGCTGGTTGTATAAAATGCGGAAAAAATACATTATGTTGGTGTTTTGCTGCAATGTGATGGTTGCTGTTGGCTGAATGTATTAATGTTGTTCTGCTTGTTTGAGAAAGCTGAAAATGCTTTGCATGTTGTGATTGGTTGTGTAAGAATGCCTGGAAATACCTTGCATGTTGTTTTGAGAAATGATCAACAATGTAAATGTTGAAAAAGGTCTGTTCTGTGTGGTTGACATTCTGATTGTGAGTGATTCTGGTGATGCTGATGTTTTCAAAAGAAAAGGGATTTTAAATGATGAAAGTGTTTTTCTGGAAAAGTTGTTATTGATGAAAAATGCCTAAGTTTTGTGGTTCAAAAGAGTGTTGAATCTGTTTTGGTGTTTTGCTGATTTTTCAAAGGAAACAGTTTGAAAATGTGTTGAAGTCTCAAGAAATTTTCACTGAATTCGAAGGTGTATTCGAATACAGCATGAGTGTATTCGAATACAGCCTGCCAAGCTTCTGTTTTACTCAAGTTTTCAAACTTGTATTCGAATACGGGCCTCTGTATTTGAATACAGATGATGGATTTTGCTTCTGACTTTGCATCTGTATTCGACTACGACTCTGTCGTATTCGAATACAGAAGTGAAATTTTAACACTGTATTCGCATCTGTATTCGACTACGACAGTCTCATATTCGAATACAGGATGCTGACTTTCACAATTTTTGCTTATGTATTCGAATACAAGGGAGCTATATTCGAATACAGATTCGTGTTTTTCCAGAAACTCAAGTTTTAGCTTTTGTATTCGAATACAAGGAAGCTTTATTCGAATACAGATTCGTGCTTTCCAGAAAATCAAGTTTTAAACACTATCATATGAATCTTAAAGTGTTGGGGAACATTGAGAAGGGTTAAAATGATTTAAAATGGAGTTTTGAAATAGTTTTAAAGAGGAGAGGATGAGATTCTGGAAACCATTAATGATTTTCAAGAAAATACTGAGTTACACTATTTTTTTCTTCTGTATACGAATACAAGTATGCTGCATTCGAATACAGAGTGTTAAATTTGTAGTTTTCAGCTTCTGTATTCGAATACAAGAGAGCTGTATTCGAATACAGATTCCTGTTTTTCAGAAAATCAAAGTTTTAAACATTGTTTTATAGACCCTAAGTGTTGGGGAATATTGAGAAGGTTTGTGATGAATTAAAATGGAATTTCTGTGATATTTTGAAGTGGTGGTGATGATGTTTTTGGAGACTTTATTGATGTAGTGAAAGATGTTGAATTGGGCACTGAGACTGCCTCTATATTCGAATACCAGGGGGCTGTACTCGAATACAGAGTGTTAATTATGCACTGTTTTGGCTTCTGTATTCAAATACAGAGAAGTTGTATTCGAATACAGATTCGTATTTTCCAGACATCTCAGTTTTAAACACTGCCTTATGAATTTTAAGAGTTGGGGGAAAGACTTATGATAATTAGGAATGGAATTTTAAGATAATGAAAAGTGATAATGTTTGCTGGATTGTTTAATCATTGATGTGTTGATGATGAAATTAATTGTGTTGAGATGTTTTGGGGGAATGCTGGAAAGGTTGAGTTTTTCTGATATTGCATACTGTTTTCAATGAAGAGAAAACATTGCATGTACATGCATTTCATAGTCAAGTGGTGACCGCGATGGGCCACAGAGTAATGCGGTAACCGTGATGGTCCGTGAAGTTAAGGAGTAACCACAATAGTGGGCTACGGAATGGCCGCGTGTTCGTGGTGGTCCATTCTATCCGTGCGAGGATTTAGCTTCTGTGTATTCGGCCTGTGAGAGGCTAATACACGTGAAAGTAGTAACCATGATGGGTTGTAGAGTGGTCGCGTGTTCGTGGTGGTCCATTCTATCTGGGTTCAGAGTGGCCGCGTGTTCGTGGTGGTCCATTCTATCCGGGCTACGGAATGGCCGCGTGTTCGTGGTGGTCCATTCAAAAACGTAAAACATGTTGGTCTGTTGAGCGAATGCACTGGTGCTGATCTGTTGAGCGATTGCACCTGGTCTTGAGGGCCGTTAAAGTCAAACATATTTAAATTGTGTTGGTCTGTTGAGCAAATGCACTGGTGCTGATCTGTTGAGCGATTGCACCTGGTCTTGAGGGCCGTTAAAGTCAAACATATTTAAATTGTGTTGGTCTGTTGAGCGACTACACTGGTGCTGATCTATTGAACGATTGCACCTGGTCTTGAGGACCGTTAAAGTCAAACATATTTAAATTGTGCTGGCTTGTTGAGCGACTACACCTTTGTAATTCCAAGAAACTGTATACATGAGCATATCCATATTGCATCGAGGGATTAACCGGTGGGTCACGATTTGGTTATATGATGATGATTGGAAAGTAATGTGTGTAAGTACGTGGTAATATCTGAATTTCTGATAAATGATTGTGATTGTTGTAGTGTTGGCTGTACTTACAACATATTTTCCATATTAATTGGTTGCTGTTTTGAAAAGGCATACATTTTTATGAAATTTCAAAATGAGCATCTTAATTTTCATCATTGTTATATGATATGCCATGGATGTAATTATTTTGTGATAAATGCTATGTGTTATGTGTTAATTTTGGTCGGTGACCCTTTACTATTATTGTGGAAATTGGGTTTTGCCCTCAGATGAACCCCAAACCCGTCCCACCGACGGTTACACTAACGACGGAGACGTCGTTAGTTTTCCTTGATATTCGTATACAGAGTCTTTGTGGACATCGCAGAGGGACGGACAGCTGGCTGAAGACGAGACTTGTAGAGGATGCGGCGGAGACCGTGCTACTGTAGCTTAGTGCATGATCAGTTAGATTTGATGTATAGGATTTTGAGCTGGAAAATGTACTTTGTTTTTAATTTGGATATTATTGAACCACTTTTCCGCTAAAACATTCCGCACTCTGATATTTTCTTCTGAGATGTTATGACACTGTTCTTTTGAAATGTATTAATGTTTATTATTAATTTCCAAAGATAAGTACTTAGTGATATTTATGATGAAACTAATTAATTACGTTCATCGATTAAATTACGACGTACCTTTTTATGAAATGAATTAAAGGAAATTTTATTTCAATTCTTTTAAAGTAATGAATTGGAAAATCATTTTAATTATTTATTTTAAAAAATAATAATACACTCGCGTTGTGTTTTAAACTCGGGGTGTTACAGTTTCGGCGGTGCCGGAATCTCAAAGCGATCATCTGTTGTCCTAGATGGACCCGGAATATCAACTGCTGCTAGTGTCGGTCCTTTATTCTTCTCTTCACTGAAAACAGTATGCAAAACACAATTTGAAATCCCGACACTCCATCACCACCTCAAACCATCTCAAAACATCTCAAAAACTCCACATAAGTTTGTCATAGACCTTCCAAATGTTTTCCAACTCATTAAGTGCATAAACTAATGTTTAAAATAGAGTTTTTGAATAAAAGCAATCTGCATTCGAATACAGTATCCTTGTATTCGAATACAGATGCGAAAACAGTGAAAAATCAGCATTTCTGTATTCGAATACGAGGTTGTCGTAGCCGAATACAGATGCGAAAACAGTGGCAAAATCAGCAATTATGTATTCAAATACGATAGGGTCGTAGCCGAATACAGATGCGAAGTCAATAGCAAAATTTGCAATCCTGTATTCGAATACGACAAGGTCGTAGCCGAATACAAATGTTAAAACAGTAGCAAAAATCATGTATTTGTATTTGAATACGGAGTGTCGTATTCGAATACGACATTCAAAATTTGAATAAAAACTAGAAATTTATAGGAATGTATTCTAATACACTAGTACCGTATTCGAATACACCTTCGAAAACAGTGAGATTTTCCAGAAAACTTCAACACGTTTTCAAACTCTTTTCTTTGAAAAACCAACACAAACACCAAAACATTATCACAGCTTCTTTAATCACAAAACCCAGAACATTTCTCAACACAACATCAATGATTTCGTCCAACAACAGCAAGGCAGTAACATCAATAACAGCAACTAGAACAGCACAGCAACAACAACTCACAAACATGCATCATCTCAACAACATGCATTTTTATCACTCACAACAACATGCAAAGCAGTTTCACTTTCAAAACAAAACCTCACATATAATCATCCATCACACATGCATTTATAGCCCTAAAGGCAATCTAGAAAGTTGGAAGGTGCCCGTTACCTTAGTTATGTTTTCTTGCTCGTTTTCGTTACCGTAACAAACTGGCGACACTCTCGCTCGCGTCATCGCTACTAAAGTTAGTTCGTTAGCACCGTGAAGATGAGAGGAACGACTTTCCTTCTTAGAACTTTTTGTTTCGATGCTTTGATTTCCAAGTAATTTGACTTTTGAGCATCCCCCTTTTCCTCCAACACAAACAGAACCAGAACAAGAAGGAAGAAAAGAAAGAAAGCACGCGGGCAGGTGGAAGACTAATTATGTTTCTGTTATTTTTCCTTTCTTTCCTCACTTGCATATATATATATATATATATATATATAGGCATATATATCCTTGCCACCTCACACACAACACATATATATACACATGCTTCACCAACAATGTATATACATATATAATATTATATTTAAACTTGCCTCTCAAGCAACTAAATATTCCCGTTGCAATTAAGTCGACAGATAAAATCTTGATTAACTGCCCGATAATTTAATTACTCGTAATTAAATTAATTTATCATTCGTCCAATAATGTTAATCAATCTCAAATATATATATATATATACATATATCAAATATTTTACAAATATTCCAAAATTACACTTGATATTATATCCAAAATTTAATTTAAATGTAAGGGTCTTACACAAGTCTACTATATGCCAGGTCTTGTTAGATTCTAGGGAATCCATTTTAGCGTTTATAGCCTCTTGCCAAAGATCTGCATCCATAGATGACCAGGCTTCTTTGAGATTTGAGGGATCCTCCTCTAAATTATATGCCATATATTCTGGTCAATAATCTTTAGCAACTCTAACTCTCTTACTCCTTCGAGTTTCCAATTCACCTTGTTTGTTGCTTTCAGCACTTCCTGTCACGGGAGTATGACTTGGTTCGTTGCCCCCACTTTTTCTCGATTTGAAATGGAATTTATTTTCATAGAAGTCAACATCATTTGACTTTATGATCACTTTTGCATTTAGGTCATAAAACCTATACGCTTTACTGTTTACTGCATACCCAATGAATACACATTCATAGGCTCTACTGGTGAGTTTAATTCACTTGGGATCGGGGATTCTGACATACGCCAGACAGCCCCATGTTCGAAGATAAGACAAGTTTGGTTGTCTTTTCTTTATTATCTCATAAGGAGATGTTTTGCTTATAGATTTTGGAAGTTTATTTAAAACATAGCAAACACTCAAAATAATTTCCCCCCACCAATGAGATGTAGCGCCAGAGTTAAGCAAAATAGCAACAACAAGTTCAGTCAGAGTCCTATTGTTTATTTCCGCTTTACCATTCATTTCAGGTGAATAAGTTGTTGTGGTTTCATGTATGATTCCTTGAGTTTTATAAAACTCATTAAATAAACTAGAATTGTAACACCCCGAGTTTAAAACACAGCGCGAGTGTATTATTTTTTTTTTTAAATAAATAATTAAAATGATTTTCCAATTCATTACTTCAAAAGAATTGAAATAAAATTTCCTTTAATTCATTAGTTTCATCGAGTGTATAAAAAGGTACGTCGTAATTTAATCGATGAACGTAATTAATTAGTTTCATCATAAATATCACTAAGTACTTATCTTTGGAAATTAATAATAAACATTAATACATTTCAAAAGATCAGTGTCATAACATCTCAGAAGAAAATATCAGAGTGCAGAATGTTTTAGCGGAAAAGTGGTTCAATAATTCCCAAATTCAAAACAAAGTACATTTTCCAGCTCAAAATCCTATACATCAAATCTAACTGATCATGCACTAAGCTACAATAGCACGGTCTCCGCCGCATCCTCTACAAGTCTCGTTTTCAGCCAGCTGTCCGTCCCTCTGCGATGTCCACAAAGACTCCGTATACGAATATCAAGGAAAACTAACGACGTCTCTGTCGTTAGTGTAACCGTCGGTGGGACGGGTTTGAGGTTCATCTGAGGGCAAAGCCCAATTTCCACAATAATAGAAAAGGGTCACCGACTGAAATTAACACATAACACATAGCATTTATCACAGAATAATTACATCCATGGCATATCATATAATAATGATGAAGATTAAGATGCTTATTTTGAAATTTCATGACATGTATGCCTTTTCAAAACAGCAACCAATTAATATGGAAAATATGTTGTAAGTACAGCCAACACTACAACAATCACAATCATTTATCAGAAATTCAGATATTACCACGTACTTACACACATTACTTTCCAATCATCATCATATAACCAAATCGTGACCCACCGGTCAATCCCTCGATGCAATATGTATATGCTCATGTATACAATTTCTTGGAATTACCAAGGTGCCGTTGCTCAACAGACCAACACAATTTAAATATCTTTGACTTTAACGGCCCTCAAGACCATGTGCAATCGCTCAACAGATCAGCACCAGTGCAGTCGCTCAATAGACCGGCACAATTTAAATATGTTTGACTTTAACAGCCCTCAAGACCAGGTGCAATCGCTCAACATATCAGCACCAGTGCAGTCGCTCAATAGACCAGCACGTTTTACGTTTTTGAATGGACCACCACGAACACGCGGCCACTCTGAGATTTCTGGAAAATACGAATCTGTATTCGAATACAGCTTCTCTGTATTCGAATACAGAAGCCAAAACAGTGCAGAATTAACACTCTGTATTCGAGTACAGCCCCCTGGTATTCGAATATAGAGGCAGTCTTAGTGCACAATTCAACATCTTTCACTACATCAGTAAAGTCTCCAAAAACTTCATCACTACCACTTCAAACTATCACAGAAATTCCATTTTAATTCATCACAAACCTTCTCAATATTCCCCAACACTTAGGGTCTATAAAACAATGTTTAAAACTTTGATTTTCTGAAAAACACGAATCTGTATTCGAATACAGCTCTCTTGTATTCGAATACAGAAGCTGAAAACTCCAAATTTAACACTGTGTATTCGAATACAACATACTTGTATTCGAATACAGAAGACAAAAACAGTGTAACTCAGTATTTTCTCCAAAATCATTAAAGGTTTCCAGAATCTCATCCTCTCCTCTTTAAAACTATTTCAAAACTCCAATTTAAATCATTTTAACCCTTCTCAATGTTCCCCAACACTTTAAAATTCATATGATAGTGTTTAAAACTTGATTTTCTGGAAAGCACGAATCTGTATTCGAATACAGCTTCCTTGTATTCGAATACAGAAGCTAAAAACTAAGTTTCTGGAAAAACCCGAATCTGTATTTGAATACAGCTCCCTTGTATTCGAATACAGAAGCAAAAATTGTGAAAGTCAACATCCTGTATTCGAATACGAGACTGTCATAGTCGAATACATATGCGAATATAGTGTTAAAATTTCACTTCTGTATTCCAATACGACAGAGTCGTAGTCGAATACAGATGCTAAGTCAGAAGCAAAAATCCTTCCTCTGTATTTGAGTACAGGGGCCCGTATTCGAATACCAGTTTGAAAAACTTGAGTAAAACAGACGCTTGGCAGGTTGTATTCGAATACACTCATATTGTATTCGAATACACCTTCGAATTCAGTGAACTTTTCCTGAAAAAACTACAACACATTTTCAATCTTTTTCCTTTGAAAAACCAGCACAACCCCAAACAGATTCTGCACTTCTTTTGAACCATAAAACTCAGGCATTTTCATCAATAACAATTTTTCCAGAAAGCTACTTTCATCATTTAAAATCCCTTTTCCTTTGAAAACATCAGCATTACCAGAATCGCTCAAAAACAGAATGTCAACCACACAGAGCAGACATTTTTCAACGTTCACATTGTTGATCATTTCTCAAAACAACATGCAAGGTATTTCCAGCATTCTTACACAAACAATCACAACATGAAAAGCATTTTCAGCTTCCTCACACAAGCAGAACAACATTAATACATTCAACCAAACAGCAACCATCACATAGCAGTAAGACACCAACAGAATGCATTTTTTCGCATTTTATACAACCAGCACAACAGTTTTGAAAATATGCATTTTAATCATCTTCAAAATAACATGCAAGACATTTTTCAACTTTCCCACATAAACAAAACAGCCTTGAAGCAACAACCAGAACAGCACACATCACATATTATTAAAAACACCAACAGAATGCATTTTCTTCATTTCTTTCAAAATGTCATTGCAAAAAAGTTTTACTTCAAACAATGATGAAAACATCAGTAATGTCATGACAGTTATGCATTTACAGCCCTAATGCAACTAGAAAGTGGAAGGTGCCCTTACCTTGTTGCGTTTCTGCTACTGCTCACGTTTCTGCGTCAAAACTCGACAAAACTCCCGCTTGCGTTTGCTGCTACGAAAATGGATTCTCTAGCTCCGGAATGATGAGGGGAACAACTTTTGCACTGGGGGTTTTCTGGTTTGGTGCTTGGATTTCCAAGTAATGTCACTTTTGAGGAACTCCCTCTTTTCTTTTTTTTTTTTAACGTGAAACAGATTTCAGAATGGGAGAAGGGTAGGGAGAAGGTGATACTGTTACATGCAGTATGGGCAGTAAGGGAGGAGGAATGGTGTTCTGATTTTACCCATCCTTCTCACTCCTATTTATAGGCTTGTGTGGGTGCCACCTCACCCGACACTTGTCTGATCCTCAGCACTTAACCAGTCTCGTCGCAATTTGCCGATAATCCCTTAATTAACTGTCCGTTAATTTAATTACTCGTAATTAAATTAATGTATTCTTCATCCAATAATCTTAATATATCTTCAAAAATAAATATTTATATATATATATATATATTTACTCAAAACATACATATATTAAATATTTTACAAATATCCCCAAAATACACTTAATATTTCATCCATAATTTTAATTTAAAAATTAAGGGTCTTACAAGAATCATATTTTGTTCCTCTATCACTACGAAACCTCTTAATCTTTTTACTAAATTGATTTTCTATTTCAGTTAAAAAGATCTTAAACATGTCAATCGCATCACTTTTATTTTTCATCAGATATACAAAGGTATAGTCAGAGCAATCGTCAATAAAAGTAATAAAATAACATTTTCCATTTCGTGTTAATGTCCCATCAAGTTTACATATATCAGAGTGTATTAAATCTAAAGGTTCAGATTCTCTAACAACTGATTTATGTGAACTCTTAGTTATTTTAGCTTGACTGCAAAATTAACATTTTTCAAGTTCATTTAAAGATAACTTTGGAATTGAGCCTAAGTTACTTAAGTTTGCAATCACACGTTTGTTCACATGACAAAGTCTAGCATGTCAAATATTATAATCACACAACATGTAAGCAGAAGGAGACATTTTATTCATTTCAATATTTAATTTAAACATGCCATCAATAGCGTACCCTTTCCCAACAAAAATACCATTTTAAGAAATGGTGTACAAATCTGCCCCTATAGCCTGATTAAACCCAAACTTATTAAGAAGATAACCATAAACTAAATTCTTCCTTATTTCTGGAGTGTGCATGACATCCTTTAGAATTAAGGTTTTTCTGGAGGTGAATATTAATTCTACATCTCCTATACCAGCAACATTCGTGGTGTGGGAATCTTCCAACAGCACTTTCTTATCTTCAGCAGTAGTGTATGTTTGAACATAGCACGGTCATAACAGACATGGCAAGAGGCGCCAGTGTCTATCCACCATCCATCTGATCCACCAACAAGGTTGATTTCAATAATCATAGCAATGAATTGCTCTTCTGTCAAGTTAGCCTGTTGAACAGGGTTTGGCTTGTTCCTACACTTGCGTGCCATATGCCCTTCTTTCCCACAATTATAGCAGAGAAAAGGTGCATTTTTAGGAGGTGGTTGCTGCTGCTTTGTAATTGGGACCTTTGGAGGGTTCCCATTCTTGTTGTTGTTTCTGCGATTCTAATTCTTAAGTATTTTGCTGTTTGGCTTCAGAACTGCTCCAATGAACTTCTTCTTTTTGTTATTGGTAACAAGAAGAACTTCTTCTTTTTGGTCTTGTTTACGGGATTCTTCCTCAATTCTGAGGCGGGTTATCAGACTTTCAAGAGAGAACTCTTTTGTTTTATGCCTAAGAGAATTTTTAAAATCTTTCCAAGCAGGGGGCAGTTTGTCAATAATAACAACAATTTGAAATTGTTCATCGAGGGACATACCTTCAGAGACGTCTCATGAGCTATTTTCTGGATTTCATGCGATTGAGCTTCCACTGATCTGTCATCTGTCATTTGATATTTGAGGTAGCGGCTAACAGCATACTTCTTGGCTCCAGCTTCCTCAATATCATATTTCTTCTTTAGAGCATCCCAAACCTGTTTAGCAGTATCGCTGGAACTATAGTAATCATATAGATCATCAGCAAGTTCATTCAGAATATAATTCTTACATAAGTAATCATTATTATTCCATTGGGTTAATTCAACAGCTTTTTTTATCATTTTCTGATTGTTCACCTGTTACTGGAATAACAGGAATGTCATCTTTTAGAACGTTGGCAACTTTTTTCGTTGTTAGAAAAAATAGCATCTTTTGTTGCCATCGTTTGAAGTGGCATCCCTCAAACCGAAACGGTTTATTGAAATCAGAAGCAGAAGAACCTGTACCACTAATTTCTTCGGTAGACATGGCAGAAGGAAACGTCTTAAAATTGTTGTTTCGAGTTTTGAAAACAATTTAAAAAACAATTTATGCCACCGAAAATATTACTGGGTTGAGTCGCGGACTAGGTCGCTCTCTTTAAGACGTTTCGCGGCACTGCCCAAATTGTGCAAGGCAGACTATCAACCATGCCATCCCCAGGATAAAACAGCCCAGTTAGTTTGTATCAGAGTTTCACTGCACCGTGAAAAAACCATTCTAGAATCACACCCTTAGTATGGCAGTCTAATGGCTGCCACTCGTAATATGGTACTAAGACCACTCGAAAGAAAGAAAAATAAGAAGTAAGAATATGGAGGGAGAAGAAGAGAAAAGCCTCATAAGAAAGGAGAGCTTTCGGTGTGATTTACAATTAAGCAGAACCCTCTATTTATAGAAGAGATTTGCTACTGGATCTGAGGGATTTCGGGATCCATCATATCAGGCTCACACTAAAATCGTGCCTCATTTTTCTAGGTTAGGTTGACTCCGAAATTTTCAGGGTTTTGACCCAGTACTTGGCCACAAAACAACCGGGAACCAAGGTAGGGTTTTGACCAAACTGAACTGTGCGGAATACAGGGAATGAATAACAGGATCAGAAATAAAGTGTTGACTCGATGGAGGGCCAATTAAGTAAAAACGCAAGCATTCCTTTTTTAAGAAAATAAATATTAATTTTTAATTTTCTTTTTACTAAAAAATAATAATTCACCACCCAAGCCCAAGCACAGGCCCGACCAGACGGCAGCGGCGCACGCGCGTGTGTGGTGATTTATTTTGCATGTGTTCTCGCCCCTTCACAAAATTGGGCCACACCCCAAGTGTCATACCTCCACCTTATAAACACTACTAGAATGTGTAATCCCTCCAATATGGGACTTCTATTTTTTTCAATTCACAAACGCTCTTTTGTTCCTCATTTCCAACAGTTCCTTTTCCTACACTTCACCTTTTAACTTTAAAAGGATTTTCTAACAAACTACTCAAGCTGTAAACAACTCTTATAGTCTTGAGTTTATACAATAATGATTTAGAGTGTTTGGCAGAATCTGATTAATCTCAACTCTTGTTTGAGGTTTAGATTCTTTACAAAAGATTTCATTAAGCTAATAACAATAGATTCGTAATGAGTGGCATTGATTTCTCTTGTGAGATTTTCAAGTATGAATGTAAGTGATTTATGGTGTTTTCTTAGCACTTGAATGATCTGATTTTTCCTTAAGCTTGGAGTTCCTTTTATAGGCTTTGAGGAGGTCCATGACAGCTTAATATGACCATTGGAGAAGTTCCCTTGGTCAAAGGTCAAATAAAATAATCAGATTTCTACACAAGACTTTTGAGTAAAACTTTCTCCTTTTTGACTACAAGACTTTCTGATTTGATGTATTCTATGTCATTTGATTTGAACAGTGTTTGAGGGTCTCTTTATCATAAGAATATGTGTCTTAAAGTCATGCTGAAGTTTCAGTTTCAAGAACGTTCTTGGTTTGTATAACAGAAGCTGGAGAATGTTCTTGAACAGGGAGATTGATTGATCTTGAATGATTCTGTCATTTTGTCTTGAGTCATATCTTTTGGAGTACTACTTTTGCTAATATGAGAGTTGTATATTCCTTATAAATGTACTGGAATTTCATTCGAAAATTGTAGGATTTTTTCTTGAATTAAAAGTGACTTGAACTTTCTTGATGAAATGAAAAAACGTGGAGAACGTTCTTGGTTTTTTTAAAAAATGTCAAGAACGTTCTTGGTTTCTAGAAGTTCATTTTTTGCTTTTTCCTTAAACTGATTTTGCTTGCTTTTTCTTAATACCTATCTTGGATTATCACACTCAAAAGCACATGTTAAATAACACATTATTTAGAATCATAATTAGAGTATTTAATTCATCTTTGTTTATTTACATCAAAACGATTAATTGAGATTTTGTCTTAACATTGTCTTCATCATCGACCGTTACCCCAAGCCTCACCAAATCGGTGATTATTCTATTGAAGGTATTGACATGTTATTGCAAATCGGATCCTTCCTGCATCTTCAACCTATACAATCGATGTTTCGCTATAATTTGTTCGTGAATGTTTTGCACATATACTAACTTTCTAATTTATCTCATACCTTCTTTGGAGATATTAAATCTAGAATACGATACATCACCTCATCTGATATACACAAACAAATCATCCCTGTAACATTATCATACATCTTTGTCCAATCGACTTCTACCATGTTTATCGATTTCTCCTCACGCAACGCCTTTTGAAGACCTTGTTGTGCCAACATATCCTTAACCCTTCTTTTCCATAATGTGAAGTTGTTTGTTCCGTCGAACCTTACCACCTCGAATTTTGCACCAAAGTTGCTCGTCATCTAATACCAATTGTTAGAACAACACGATTTTAAAAGAATAAAGAGATAAATCACAAATAGGAACTCAAGACATTGGGTAACGAAGTTCGGCCATGATGCATATGTCTCTGACTACATAGCAACTGTAGTTCTTTTTTCTTAGATGAATGAATTAAGGTTTACATAGTACAGGTTGTGCTTAAATAATAATAAGGTCCAAATTACAACAATAACCCTGAAACATACCACGAGAAGCTATTGCCCCCACACCCCTCAGTTTCCTCCACAACAATCAATTAGATCAAACATCCCACTTGATACTACCTATGAGCCCTACTCAATAGTTTCCAAATGGATTTAGTATTTATTTCTTGTTTTATCTGTTATTTCATCATCTGAGAGCAACGTTATTTTGTTCGTTGTCTTGGTGTGACATGACTTGTTTTCTCATTTTGTTGCAGTATTTGTTTGGTTTAGATTAACAGATTAACTTTGATTCACTACACATTTCAATAAGTAACTTTTGCGTCATCAATATTATAGATTTAGAGGTGTGGTTATTCAAGGACTTTAGTTTTGTCTCATTTGTAGGTTTTTTTTTTGCCGTTTTATGTTATTAATATAGGTATTTTGCGCATATTCATCTTTTTTATTTTTGCGACTTTGAATGTGTTGTTTTGAATCGATGTATTTTACCAATTTGAATGAATGAATATCATTTTTTAATAATAAAAAAATAAATGAATATATTATTAAGTCAAAAAAATCAACGAATAGACTATTAAAAAAATGCAACAAGTCATTAAATTCTAACTCAATTGACAAAAATGTAGATATTGTTAAATTGGACACCATGTCTTGAGTTCAAACTCGAAATCTCGCAGTTGTCTTTAAGTTTCTGGTGATATTTATATCATCTCGTTTATAAAAAAAAAAAAGTGCAATGAAATATATTTACTGATTTTCAGGTAGGAGCATTATGGTGAAGTTTGAACAAAAACCATAAACCCTAAACCCTGAGCATTGTGGTGAAGTTTGAACAAAAACTTTGCAAGGTGTTGACTTTTTTAAATTTTATTGATAAATTAAACATAATATTATATATATTAGAATTTTAAGTTGCAAATTTGCAATGTAAACACAGAATTTTTTTGCAAACGCAACGACAAAAGGTGACGGTCAGTGTGAGAAGTTGCACAAGTTTGGGAAAGATAAAGTTATAGGTGTAACCTATCAGTTTGGTTGGTTTTTCTTGAGAGAAAAATCTGAACCAAAAAGATACTTGGTTGTTGAGCTTTTACATTTTTTCTTACAAATTTCTAAACAAACCAATGAAAAACAAGTTGGTTTGGTTTAATATAATTGGATTGACATTTTAAAAAGTTGATTAAGGTAATTAATCTTAAAAATCTTAAAAAAATAAATTTGAAAGAGATAAAGTTACAAATGTAACATATCGGTTTGGTTTGTTTTTCTTGAAAAAAAAATTCTTAACTAAAAGATAATCGATTTAGTTGAGCTTTTCCAATTTTTCTTACTAATTTCTAACCAAAAACCAATAAAAGTCATATTGATTTAGTTTGACTTAATCGAATAACATTTTTAAAAATTAATTAAGACTCTTATTTTTTTATTAAAAAAAAAACTTTTTCAATCACTGAATTTTTATATTAATAAAACAAAAGTTAAATAAATTTTTAACCTTTATAAAATTATATATTTTTAATATCGTAAAGAACACCTCAAACAGACCCCTTATGATCAAAATTATTATGTTTATGTAGGGAATTGCATGACTTTTTCGAAATTTTATGTGGTATGAGCCATGAGTAGAGAACCTACATCTACATACTGTTGGAACCAAGTTGGTTCTAAGTACTTAGGATTTTGATGTTTACAAAAGCACTCAATGTAATCTTATTTTGTACCTTGAATTATTAAATGCCACCAGAAACTGAAGTAATCAGAAGCAGAAGATCAAAGGATTCCATAAAGTGAATTCTGGAATTACCAAAAGATACTCCAGGATCATCAGAAGATATCTTTTCTGGCCCAAATCAGAAGGAAGAAATGTCAGAAGAAAACCTGGACCATACCAAAGGAAATCCTGTCAGAAGGAGAGTTGTTCCATACCAAGAGGAATCAAATATCAGATTTATTCCATAAGTTATTCTGACCAGAAGTTGGCCTGGCAGTGATAAATTAAAACAGCCCAGACTTGTTCCAGACTCAACCAGAAGATAAGTTAATGAGTCCAGAACAAGAGAATCAATCCAGAATTGACCCAGACCATAAGATAGCATGATTAAGGGCATGAAACTAAGTCCAGATCAGAAGAAATGATTTCCAGAATTGATCCAGACCTGATCCAAAATCAAAGGTAAAATGTCCAGACTGAAATATTACTTGGCCAGATTTAAATTCAATTTAATCCAGACCAAGTTCAGAATTGGTCCAGATCAGAGGGAAGATTTCCAGATCAATAGTTCAGAATTAATTATTTGGTCCAGTAATGGTCCAGATCAGAAGATCAGACCATGGCCCAGTGTTGGCCGAAATCAGA